>JAXCMG010000016.1:48077739-48225522 GCA_034642415.1 Podarcis siculus | reverse complement strand
TCATGAAGAACCTAGCTAATACACCCTTCATCCTAGGCTGGCTGTTCCATCTGTAAGCACATCTGACTTTTATGTAGACAGGAGACCATCTGGGAACTGCATGAAAGCTTTTCCAAGCCCTCCAGTGCAGAGAGCAGCATTCTTGCACCATAAATAAAATAGTCAATTATATACTAAATCAGTTACTTTACCTTTCATCCCTGAGGACACACAAGCAAAATGCCCCCCCCTAAAAACATGTCCTTAACTATCCACCAAGCTTAGAGAAGCTTGCTCTCCCCTGTTGTTTATCTGAAAGTACAAGCCAAGCATGTCTACACAGAAGTAATCCCTGTGGAATTCAATAGGGGTTATGCCCAGAACACTTTCCCCTGCCACACACACACACCAAGCTTGACTGGGCGCCTGTCAATCGCCATAACAATGATATCAATTCATCCATTTTTGCCCCAAAGCCACCAACAATCATGCAAACTCTGAACATTGAGGCTGTAATCCTATGCATATTTACCTGGGAGTAAGCCTCTCTGAAAGCAGCAAGCTGTAAATTCCAGAAAACCACCTTTTATTTTATTTTTTTAAAGTGTGCTTTATATAACAACTAACATTTAATTGCTAACTGAGTCCACCAGTTCAATGGCCTTAATCAGCTAAAATAATAATAATAATGAATCAGCTACCAGCACAAAAGTAGCACTTTTTTATGAATGAAAAAAAAAACCATAATTTGTTTTGCTTTAAATCATGCAGCTGTTACCTTCCGAGCCTTTGGATTTTTTACGCATGAGAGGAAAAGTGAATAATACCATACACACAAATGCCCTGAAGCTTTGAATGGTGAATTATGAAGTCATTAACATTTGCAAAATAAACATAATAGGCTTGTACAAGCCTTATGACACATTGCACAGGGATGGGAGAGGAACTCAGAATTATTTGAGCAACATTAAAAAAGCTGGATAGAAAAATTGCAACCATAATGGGAAGCAATGGCAGTGCTGTAGCCTCCAGAAACAGGTTCTGACTTTTTCTCATTTTGTGTGCTTTGTCCATTTGAAGCTTTCTAGCCATCTTGCAAAACAAAGAAACACAAAACACAGATCAGCAGCCTGGGCTTTGCATCCGACTAAGTTTACTTGGAGTAGACCCATTGCAATTAATGGACCCAAATTAGTCATGTCCATTAATTTCAGTGTGTCTACCCTGAGTCATACTAAGGTTGAATGAAACCCATCGAGACTTTCTTACGTCCTCCTCAGAGTAGACCTATTGAAATTAATGGGCATTACTAAGGTAGGTCAATGAGTCTAGGGCCGGATTTAGGTTTGATGAGGCCCTAAGCTACTGAAGGTAATGGGGCCCTTTATATGTCCAGCTGTCCTTTGTCAACAATAAATTATCACTGTTTATTGTTACAGATAGGTAGCCGTGTTGGTCTGCCATAGTCAAAAAAAATTTTTTTTCCTTCCAGTAGCACCTTAAAGACCAACTAAGTTAGTTCTTGGTATGACCAGTATCTGAAGAAGTGTGCATGCACACGAAAGCTCATACCAAGAACTAACTTAGTTGGTCTTTAAGGTGCTACTGGAAGGGAAAAAAAATTTTTTGACTGTTTATTGTGTTGAATATATGCTATGTGGTAATTTATGGACTGAATAGGTATCTAAAACCATTTGCACATGTTGCCATGCAACCAGTCCATGCAGAATGTAGGCACCCTATATATAGAAATGAGCAAACCAGTGATATTTTAGGGAGCAGGCTAGCAGGTGGGGCCCATCACTCACACCATAGGAGCCTACACAACACAAAACACTGTTGCTGTATGCAGGTTTTATTATCTTATATTTTGTTTTTTATTATGTTTTTTATCTTATATTTCGAAAATGTACATCCAGTGGGTTTTTTCCTTTAAATTTTTTGGGGCCCCTAAGAAAGTGGGGCCCTAAGTTATAGCTTGTTTAGCTTATATGTAAATCTGGCACTGAATGAGTCTACTTCTGAAGCAAGATGAGCACCGCACCCCATAGTCGCCTTTGACTGGACTTAACTGTCCAGGGGTCCTTTACTTTTACATACTTCGGAATAGCGCTGCTATTGCAGACCATCATCGGCGTGAATTGCTCTGTCATCACCAGAGAAGCTGAATGGAGAGGGGCAGTCTCTGATGGACATCCAACATAAAACTGCCAAGTATGACTCCTCCCTGAACACTAGTGTCAGACTAGAACCTGGAGTAAAGGTAAAGGGACCCCTGACCATTAGGTCCAGTTGTGACCGACTCTGGGGTTGCGGCGCTCATCTCGCTTTATTGGCCAAGGGAGCCGGCGTACAGCTTCCAGGTCATGTGGCCAGCATGACTAAGCCGCTTCTGGCGAACCAGAGCAGCGCACGGAAATGCTGTTTACCTTCCCGCCAGAGCGGTACCTATTTATCTACTCGCACTTGGACGTGCTTTCGAACTGCTAGGTTGGCAGGAGCAGGGACCGAGCAACGGGAGCTCACCCCATCATGAGGATTTGAACCGCCGACCTTCTGATCAGCAAGTCCTAGGCTCTGTGGTTTAACCCACAGCACCACCTGCGTCCCTTAGAACCTGGAGACCAGGGTTAAAATCCCCACTCAGTCCTGAGGCTCGCTGGGTCACTTTGGGCCAGTTATTGCCTCTCAGCCTAGCCTACCCCACAGGGTTGTTGTGAGGATTAAATGAATAGGCATACCATGTGTGCCCCCAGGAGCTCCTTGAAGAAAATGATGGGATATAAATGCGGGGGGGGGGGCAAGAATGGAAAACAAGTTTTTTTAAACGCACTCACTTTACTTCTCTGTTATTCATTGATGCTCAGACTAGGGAGGAAGAAATCTGTTTCCGCTTCTGCCTCCCCCCCCCCCCCGCCCCCAATCTAATATTTGGCTCATCACATTTCTGCATCAGCTTCCATGATCTTTTTTTTAAAAAAAATTGCGCAAAATTATGCCTGTGTGGCCTAGTATATGCATTGTCTGTACATTACATTCACTAATACGCTTTTTTTTTTTTTTTTTTGTAAGCTCTTTCTCCTTATATACACATTTTTGGTAGATTATTTTAGCCAGACAACTGCATTGCAAAATTGAAAGGAGTGCCAATTTCTTTGTTTTGGGTTAAGGAACAGCAAATTATCTTCTTTTGCTTTTTGGTACTGTTTTTTTAAAAAACCATTTTAACTGTTTTGACGGTATGTACACAAAAGGTGATGTTATGATTGCATAGATTATGTCTAACAAATTTTTTTTTCCTTCCAGTAGCACCTTAAAGACCAACTAAGTTAGTTCTTGGTATGAGCTTTCATGTGCATGCACACTAAAATTTTTTTTCCTTCCAGTAGCACCTTAAAGACCAACTAAGTTAGTTCTTGGTATGAGCTTTCGTGTGCATGCACACTTCTTCAGAAGAAGTGTGCATGCACATGAAAGCTCATACCAAGAACTAACTTAGTTGGTCTTTAAGGTGCTACTGGAAGGAAAAAAAATTTTGTTTGACTATGGCAGACCAACACGGCTACCTATCTGTAACTAGATTATGTCTGTTAGCATTAAAGTGAGGACAAAACTACTTTCTCTGCCATCCCAAGCTTAAAATGGCCCTCAGTTCTTTGCTGTGGGAGCATCACAAAGATGGGCTATCCTGTTATTATTTTATTAATAAACAAAATAAACCAAAAATAGGCTTTCAAATTACAATGTGGCAATGATGGGCCTGATCCCTGCATGATGTTGTTATTCTGTGAACTGCCCTGAGACTTTTGATGAAGGGTGGTATATAAAGTTAATTAATTAATTAATTATTAATAAATAAATAAATAAATATAGGCTCTCTTGCTTAGCCGCTTAAAACCATACCTGCTGCTCTCTGTGGAGCTAGGAATGGATGGATGGCAATTAAACATCTGCTAATCAACGAAAAATGGAATTTACTGTGCCCACAAAGCCAGATGAGCCAAATTTCCAACAATTGGCAGGCTACACAAAGTTGTGGAGCTCCATTTTCTTTTATGGCTTCCCAGGCAAAGCCAAGGCACAGTAATGCCCTCTAGTGTTGGTTTCAAATCTCTCTCGCTCTCTCTCTCTCTCTCTCTCTCTCTCTCTCTCTCTCACACACACACACACACACTGTATTCTGACTAGTGACTGGCTGGCTATCAGCTAATAATAGCCAACTGACTGACTGAGCAAGAATGAGCTGTTGATTTGGTGGTGGATTAGCTCAATATAAACATCAAGTCAGTGTGTGGCAGTGATGAACAAGGCAAATTCCGTGTTTGGAATTCCTAGGAAAGGAGTTGGAAATAATCTTGTCAGAATAGCAATGTCCTTGTACAAATCTTTTGTGCTGTCAAATTTGGTACAATCATTATCACCATACATAGGCGCCGGCGGCTAGGGGCTGAGGCAGTTTTGGCCTGGAATTTGTATTTAGGAAAAGAAACATAAACGGTGAGTTTATGAGTTTATCCCTCCCCACAGCATCCAATGGCTTCTTCCTTGATTGCAGCTTGGCTGTTCAGATTTCCAAGGAGATCCTCTGCAAAGGACTCCAGGGGCTTCTAAACTGCTTCCTATTGATTTCCCTACTAAGATAGTTTATCACTCCTTGTTACTTTTAAAAAGCAATGTAATCTGTGTTGTGAGCTGAATAGGGTTTATTAGACAAATCCTACCCTAGCCAGTCTAAAGGCGGCTATATGGCATCACTATTCATGTTTGGTGATATTTTTTTCCCCTTAAAAAATAAAATAAAAACCCTATATTGAAAGTGCCTCTTCCCATTTCCTAGAGAAGAGTTGACACCTTCAGCCAGCGTCTCCCAAACTTGGGTCTCCAGCTGTTTTTGGACTACAATTCCCATCATCCCTGACCACTGCTCCTGCTAGGTGGAGATGATGGGAGTTGTAGTCCAAAACAGCTGGAGAACCAAGTCTGGGAAAACCCACCTTAAGCTAAAGCAGATCTGGACTGACTGCAGAAGGCCACCAGGTTGCTGCATGGGAAGACCCAAATGCTAGCAGCGTTAAGGGATCCGACATCATTGGATGACATGGCTGCTGTCAGGACCTTGCAATGTGGGGACAGGGACTCTGAGAATGAGGTCCAGGCTCCTTTTCCAGGAGGAGAACAGCTTCAAGGCACAGGCTTACCACCATCCTCTGATGAGTGCCCTGCCTTGCCTGTCTCCCTTTGCCTCACAGAAGTCAACGGCTGCAAAAGTGGGCTCTTTAAGAAGTTGGTTTCTCTGTAGGGAGATGGAACCTACCACATTCCAGGTCTGGTCAGCCTGGCTTCAGCTAGCTCTAACTCCCTACCGAGACAGCATTTCCCTGTAGCTGCCTTAGGAGGAGAACGCTCTCTGAGCAGCAGGGCCTTCTTGGGGCTGTCCAAGGTACTGATCCTGTTTGCCTTACCTGTTTCCCCCTACAACGCCCATGATCCCTAGCTAGCAGGACCAGTGGTCAGGGATGATGGGAATTGTAGTCTCAAAACATCTGGAGGGCCGAGGTTGAGGAAGCCTGTCCTACAGCTTGACTCTGGTTCCCATCGGCACCTTCTGAAGTTCTTTGCTCGGCAGGGTCCTTGCTTCTGAGTGGTGATGCTGAGGAAGGGAGGAATCCCAAATTGGCCAAATCCACAGAGGAGAGGGCTGTTCATAGAACTGTAGAGTTGGAAGGAACCAGAAGGGTCATCTAATCCAAGCCCCCCTGAAATGCAGGAATCTTTTGCCCAATGTGGGCCTTGAACCTGAGATTAAGAGTCTCCTGCTCTACCAACTGAGCCATGAAGAACTCTAGCCATTGTGGCTGCTAGTCACAATGGCTATGTTCTGCCACCACAGCTGCAGGCAGCAATGCTGGGAGCCAAAGGAGGGGAGAGTGGTCTTGTGCCCGTATCCTGCTTGCTGGTTTCCTGCAGGCATCTGGTTGGCCAGGATGCTGGACTAAATGGTTTGATCTAGCAGGTTCTCCTTATGTTCTTATGGAAACCAAAAGGAGCACAAGTCATGTTCTCACCACTGCTGTGTTCTCACATGTTAAGGCTGGTCCATAGGCAGGAATCGTTGATGAGCCAGGATTGATGGGACAAGCCAGAAGTCAAGGACAAAGGACAAACCAGGAAGCAGGATGGAGGAGCAAATCAGGAGCCAGGACCAAAGGATCTCACCTTTCACAGGTGTTTCCAGCTATCCTACAACATTCTACAACTGCAACTTCCCAGATGTGACTGGCTGCCCACTTCAAGAACTGCCAATAATCATTTTGGCCCATTGTCCCTCTCTTGTCCATACCCAGAACACTTCACACCAGTCAGAGAGTATTCTCATAACAATATTATGGGGTAATTCTGTTTTCCTAATACGTTTTTATCCAAAAGAATATGTGTCACCTTCTTAGTGTTGGGGAGGATCCTAGCTCACTCTGCATTTTTGGAATCACCCTTCTAATTTCACACACACCTGACCCATGTGCAAATTGGAACATTGTTCTGTGGATAGAGTCACATAATCAGAACCGTGTGTGGGCCTGGACTGTACTTAGAAGGTAGGCTGAAGGACATGGGGAGCAGAGATATATTCCCCCCCCCCCATACAATTCTCCAGGATTGGGGCTGCACATTATGAAATACAGTCACTTACTGGAAGCATTTTAAATGGGAATTTTTAATTTTCAGAAACAAGGAGCCTTCCAATCACCTCATAAGTACTTCCTACATTTACAAACACAAAGGCAAGAATCATTTTTTAAAGAAACAACAGTATATGTCTCAAAGGGATCTATTACAATCTCACCCACTGAATGACGTCCTGCCCACAAAATCCTCTTTACGATCTGACCATCTCAAGATCTGCCTATAAACGAGATGAAATGGAGCAAGGTTTGGAGGGGCATTGGGCATTGGGGACATGAAGCTGGCACAGGACAGAAATAATGTGATCCATCCATCACGACACCTTGTTAGTTTGTTTGCCTCTCTATTAATTACTGGAGGACAGGCTGATAGTAAAATGTGCATAGAGTAGAGCCATCAGCAACAGCGCCACCTGCAGGTTTCGGGAGCTAGGGATGGAGGCGGAATCTGTTTTGAATGGATTCATAGAGAGAATTTGGCTGTTCTGACCTAATCAAGTATTCTTTTCTATGGACTGCTTCATCTATCAACGTCCTGCTTATGTCTCAGCTGTTTGTGCCTTGTCAGGTTCTCTTTTCTTTTTGAAGTCAGGCTAATGATATGCAACATTATAGACACACCAAATGCATGTTCTGTGTATATCAAATGCTGTTGTACTCCAGATCCAATCAGTCTGAAACAGAATGGCTAATGGTCAAGGATGACGGCAGTTGCAGTTCAGAAACAGTCAGTGAGCCACAGACACCCCTCCCCTGATTTAGAAGTAAATGCATCCCCTGGGTTCAGCTCCACTGAAAACGAACTGGAATACAATTTGATGTAGGAACAGATGGGGAGCTTGACCCGACTGCTAACTGACTAGTCTCCTAATGAAAATAATGGATTTTTTAAAAAAGGGTTCTACGCTCTTTGCAGTGGCTTGGAGGCGCATAGGATTTGGGCAACTAATTCTGTTTAATCCCTTCCGAGAAAGCCCCAAGGCTGTAATATGCAGATGAGGAAACATGGACAATGAAAATCAATGATTCTTCCTCGTTGCTTATTTGCCTTGAGAAAGTTGACACAGCTGAGCACAAATGCACCATCCTAGGCTGGCAACCTCATCCGAAGTCAGATTAATTCCACACCAGCAACAATACACATTTGAAAGCTGCAACACAGGAATCCATCTGGTGTGAGTTCTAGTTCTGTGATGAAAACAAAAATATTATGAAAACCAGTCTATTATATATATATGACGCCAACATCATGCACTCTGCTCCATTGGAGTGTATGTATCAGGAACAATTCCCTCTTGGATATCCTTTGCTAAAAGATTGTTGCTTGAAATTTAATTCTCCAGGCACCCCCAGAATTCCCTAGAAAAGGGATGGCGGACCTGTGGCCCTCCAAACGTTCCTGGGTACTCAGCTCCCACTATACCTGATAATTGGTCCTGCTGGCCGGGGCTGCTGGGAATTGGGGTTCAGGAACATCTGGAGGGCTGCAGGTTCCTCACTCCTGCTCTAAAAGTTAAATCTCTTTGGTGGGTGGATGCATCTTGTCTCTGTCATGCATTTTCCTTCATGCGCGCATGTGAACATTGAGGCACCATGGGCAAAATGGCAGGCTGTGCAATGGGCATTTCATACCCTGAGGTATGTTTTGTACAGTGCTAGTGTTGAGACTTTGAGTACGAGCAGCTTTCAGAGTAGACAATTAGTGGGTTGGCAACAAGCCAAGTTAAACAGAGTATGTGAGAAAGTCTGCTTGGGGACAAGGAAGCCTAGCAACAGGTGGTGATTGGCTAAGTTCTTCCTTATAAGCAGTATGACACAGCAGTTTTGTCGTTGGAGTGTTGGGTTTTGGAAAGGAGTTTGAATCTTGTCTGTGTGTATATAGTAACTTGTACAAAGCTGTGCTTTACTCTGCTGTATATAATAAAGCTAACTAAAAATCAAGTTACTAGTCAGCAAGTTCTTTTCCTGTTTGTCGTCCTGGAATTCACTGATTTGGTAGCTGGTAGCAAGAGTTATGATTGAGATCCATCAACAGCTAGCATATTGTCAGGCAACCGTTTTGTGCTAAAGCCTAATGCTTTCACCCCAACAATTAACAACAACAACAACATCCACTGGGTTTTAAATTGGTGGGGGATATGCAATGCTTTTTTTCAGGGGGTACTCAAGAGTATTGGTACCTCTTTTTTGTTGTTGTTGTTAAAATGTATGGCACTTACTGTAACAACTTCATGGTGAGTACCAACACCTATTTTTCTAGATGCAAATTTCTCCAAAGAAACTTGCATTTAGAGGGTATGAAGGATTGGGAAGGTTGGTTATTCACATGAAACATAAAATTTCACAACACGGCTGCACAGTCTTCTGGCTCTGCTTGTCAAGGTGCACAAATAACAAGCAAATCCCCCAGAAGTTGCTATAAATAAAGCTCTTTGTACCAGTTCTCTAAAGTAATTGATGAAGCATATTTCCATCCCCTTGAAATAACTAGGTGCGCTGCTAGCATCAAATATATGACAAGGGGTTTGCAAACAGTACCAGCCTTAGATAATAAACACAGAGTGAAATTGGATCCCAAGTTATCTCCTGTGATGACATTAATCTCCACAACCGCTTGCTCCAAAAAGTCTTTTACTGCTGGATAGGTCAACCAGCGATGCCAACAAAATACCTCTTTCATTGCATTTCTGCCAACACAGAGAATTACCATTGCCCTGAATGTGGGCCATTTGAACTGGTGTATAAAACCATTGGTGCATGGTCTTAACAGAGTTCTCTTGGATGTGAGCAGAAATGGAGGTAACAGGCTTCATTTGCCGCATTTTACACTAGGGATCTGGCCCCGGCTCCCAGATCTTCCTCCAAATCCATTTCCCATACTGGTATCTGGACTAGATGGGCCATGGGCCTGATCCAGAAAGATATTCTTGTGTTCGTATGCCTCCGCATCTTTTCTTAGAAATAAGCCCCATTGGGTTAAATGAGACTTGCTCATAAGGAAGTGTTAAATCAGTGCTTTCTCCAAACAGTGGGCTGGGATCCATCAGCTGGCCTTGCACCACTTTCCGGTGGGCCTCGATGCCACAGTTTGCCTAGTGCCTCCCCACTTCCCCGGCCCTGCCCTATAGCTGTTCCATAGCCTTTTGGTTGGACCAACACACCAGGAATTCCTCGCATACTGAGCAAAGGTCTCTGGGAGACAGAGAAACTTGGGATAGAGGAGGAGGAGGAGGAGGAGGTCTCCTTCCTCTGAAAGGAAAGGCCCAGAGGAAGTGTTAAAGGAAATCAGAAGGTGACATAAACCGGTAAATTCATATCATCATCAAACAAACAACCTGGGGATAGGAAGGAAGGGAATAAGAGAGAGAAACTGTGAGAGGAATGAATGAATGGGGAAAGACCCTGACTGAAAGAAAATGGCAGTTTGGGGAATAAGGTTCAAATTGTGCTTGAAAGGAGAATGAGAAAAGAAATTACAGGTCAAGAGATAAAACAATCTTTGATAGGTCTTTGGGGTGGATAAGAAGGGGACTGAAATATACTCAGAATTGAGAGTGGATTTCATGCTCTTTATTCAGCTCATAGTGGTGAGGAGGAATGGAAGTTCCCCCAGAATGTCTGCTTTATATACATTATTTACACAATGGGCCCCACGTGATTGGCTAATTCTGGAATTCACTTGTAGGCCAATCAGGTTGCAGATTCACTTCCACCTGGAGCTGGATTGGGTGGCTCCTGTGGACCAATCAGACTGCTGCATTTTGAATCCTTTTGTTCTAGGACCAATCAGACTGCTGCCTTTTGGATCCTATTCAATTCAGTACATAACAGGGACAATCTAAAATAAAAAGCCTTCTCCACTTCGAGCCTGTGGGTCAGCAAATTATGCCTAAAATTGAAATGCTGGAGGTTGCAGTCCCTCCAGAGCAGATATCTGCCCTTAGCTTGAGGAAAGCTGAGCTATGGAACCCCTTGCCACAAGGAAAACGCTGGGGCAAAGAATTTAGCAATCTCCCGAGATGGATTTGCTATCAGTAGCAAAATATTGTCATAGTGGCCAATTCATTCTGCCAGACTCTGCCACCATTTTGTGAGTGGTGCTCTCAATCATTTCCAGCTACCTCAAGCGGGTCCTGGGAGTAGAAAGTTTGAGAACTCCTGTTTTAAGGGATTGCAGCCTTTGGGAGGGGGGACAATTCCAAGTCCTCACCAGCAATAGCTTTCTCATTCTTGGTGGTGAGGGAGAGGAGATGCAACCCACTGCCTTCCCCTTTCCTCCCACCCTTTCCTTGGCACTGTTGCCTGCAGCCTCTGAGGCTGCTTTCCATTAACAGAGATAAAGAAGCCCGTAGACAGGCAGTGTACATAGTCAAGAGACTGCAAAAGAAGGTCGGTATCCTTGGCTTTAGCAAAAGCTGCCACATTTCCCAAAAGCTCATATCCTCCCAGCATGCTGTTTCTCATTCCACCCTACAACTGCCAGCAATGGCAAAGACTTGCCGCAAGCCACGGAATATCGGTCCACAAAGGAAACAGATGTGTTGATGAGAAACAGAGTCGGGAGTCCTCATATTAAAAGTCGTGTTTTGTTGCTGTCGATGAGCAGGTGATGGCAGAATAGCGACTCGGATTTGTGCAAGCTCAAAAAGAGGTCCCGTTTGGAGAGGTGACAGTTATCTCCTCGCCCTGGGGGAAACCTCCTTCCTTCTGTGCCATTATGATCTCTCCAGAAACTGCCCAGATGAGCCAACACTTTTCAGAAGACATTTCTGAAGGCCAGGAGAAAAACAGTAGGTGGAACCTGATCCAGGTGGACAGGCAGAACTACCTGCTGATTGGCTGGAGTAAGAAGATAGGCAGGAGGAGACTGACTGAGAGCAGACTATGGTTGGTGGGTCAGTGCCCCATTTGCTTTAGCGGACCAGCCTTTGCTGCATCTTAGGAAAAGTATTGGAAGACACAGGCTGTATGCACACAGTATCTTTAAAGCACATTCGAAGCACTTCCCTCAAATCATTCTGACCACTGTGGTTTGCCCCTCACAATGTTATAATTCCCAGCAACCCTTAATAAACTACTGGACCCAGAATTCTTTGAGGGAGAGAAGTTGCTTGGAATGTGCTTGACATGTATAGTGTGCCCCAAAATTATATGTATAGGTTTTCACACACACACACACAGCTTGAAGACATTATTCCTAGATAAAGGTAGAGGGGAGATTATCTCTCCCACAAAATGGCTCTTGCCTTCCAGAACAGTTTTCCTCCATTTCCTCATCATTCACAAATAGTCTACAATTTGTCCCTATGGCAACCTATCACCTTAATTTCTAACTTTAGAAAATGCCCAGCCAGACCTGTCCAACTCTTCTTCTTTTCCTACCACTTTTAGCTTTCTCTCTCTCTCTCTCTCTCTCTCTCTCTCTCTCTCTCTCTCTCTCTCATTCTTCTTCTTTTAAGTGTCTCTCTCATTCTCTCTCTCTCTCTCTCTCTCTCAGTCACAGAACAACAGTGGTGGAAGGGATCCCCAGAGGTCATTTGGTCAAATCCCATCACAACATTGCCAAGGGTGTGTGTGTATCATCGAGAGTGAACTTGAAAGAAGCTAAAAGTTGGGTCAGCTTGTATACAGACATCACTTTACAGAATTTGCAAATAAGAAAGACAAAACAGAGAGAGTTTCTAATGCATCAGTTCCACTTGGGAAACGAGAACAGATCAGTTCTCCACAATCCAGGCAGAGAACTAGAATTTTGGAAGCAATATACATTTGTTTCAGGGGTGTGACAGAGCCAATGGTTACACGGGTTTCCCACTTGAATGGAGAAATCCCAACGCATATGTGTGGACTCCCAGAGGATCTATCCTGATCTTTAAATGGTGCATTCCCTTGGGGGCAACATTCTGATGGCCACATGCCAATAGTGGTCCCTGAGCCACAGGCAAATGTAGTTACGGCTAGAGGCAACGAGTGCCAGAGAAAGAGATGTATTTCTGATTATTTCCTTTGTGCAGGAGGCTGTGTTCCAGATGCACATAATTCAGAGGTTTACACATCTCAGTCAAGGCAAGCAAGAGGTATAAACACAGTTCAGGAACACATTACTTCTTCTGACTACGGGTTGCTGGGAGTCAGAAGCAGTTAAGAGTGTTGTTGTGCTCATGTTCAGCTTGAGGGCTTCATGCAGGCATCTAGTTGGCGACTGTGAGAACAGAATGCTGGATGAGATGGGCCTTTGGCCTGATGGAGCTTCCAGGCTCCTATGTTCTCAGTCCATCTAGGCAAAAACTGTCAGGAAGAACATGGAACAGGGCTGGTGAGATTGTGGCAGTGGACATGGCCAGGGTAGAGTCTCGAATGCCAGAAAGAGAAGCAGACAATGGGGGGGGGGACATGTTCAGGTCCCAGGCCTATGTTCTTGCACCCCCACCCCTGTTTATATAAATCCTCATAGGGAAGGGAGGGGGCTTGCATTATTTTCTGATATATACAAACAAACCACATGCTGAAGAAATGCCACCAAACTTTCCAGAAGAGAGAACTTACATAAGAGTGGACGCACTGTGAACTTGCTGAGTTTTGAGATTTCTACCATCCCTCCCCTTGTGACTGGAGAGTGTTGGGTGAAACTTCAGCCCCGAATTGGAAGCTACTGCTCTCAGAGTCCAGCTCCCCTCCTTCTCCTCTCCCCATCCTGGTGGTCTCCTTAATTGCAAGATGCAATTAATAATTGCATCACTTTGGGGACAGTCGGTCTGGCTTTAGAGAGTCTTTCTTCAAAAGTTTTGGATTGGTCCAAACTGCTGCAGATCGATTTGGGTCCACAAGACACATTCTGTAACGGTCTTTTGCTGCATTGACCTTAATCTGGTACAAACAGGCACAAATTGGCCCGGTTTGTTTCATGATTCAGACAAGTAAGTTGCACAGCCCTCCTTTCTGCACCAAAAAAGGATCTCTTCTCCAACTGTATTCTCCTTGTTATAATAGCAACCATGATTAGTGGTGTTGATGCAAAGGGATTAAATCTGCAGCAGCCAACAATAACACAGGCCAAGAAGCCCCTGGTGCAAGCTATATCCACAGATGGTCCCTGCAAGAGGAGAATTTTGATTGCATGAAGCTAGTTGATTCCAACCCACATTCAGGCTTCACGCTGATCCCTTTGGGTTATGTGGATCAATGCGCTTTTGGTCTGAGCATCTTAATAAACTCAGATTTCTGATCAATTTTGTGCCAAAACTCAGCATGTGGAGAAATCAACGCATGTCTTGAGGGGATCAAAATCCATCTCGAACTACCCCAGCTGTCTCATTACCTGAGGGTGTTCTTGAAAGCTGCCTTTTAGGGCATCATTGGCAAATCTCTGTGATATCTGAGGCTGCAGGAGAGTTTGGGATCTTGGATTTTGAAATTCATGCACCCCTGTGTACGGTTGATGTATACAACCTGATGGTGAAGCTGGATTGCACCAAGGGCTCCTGTCTGTGGCACAGGAAGAGTTAGTTTCAAAGCAAGCTTAAGACTTCAATCCTCTACTCACTCACCTGTGAGGAAGCTCCACTGAACTCAGTAAACCTTACTTTTGAGTAGGTAAATAGACAGATAGATAGATGATTGCATTGCAAATCACATTATTTCCATGTGAAAGGTATACCTTGGTGTCTTTTGTCCAGGCTGCAATGTGGAACATGCTTAAGAGAGAGTGGGTCTATTCTGAGGGACTAAAGTTGGATTCAACCCAATAAACTCACATTGAACCTGGAGAGACAGACTTCTGGGCAAACTGTCAATTGCACTGTTGATGCCTGATGCTTTGCAGGGCAACATGCCAGGGGTAGGTGGGAGGAAATCCCTTCCCCATAGAGCCAAGGAGGCTAACCTGTGGCCCCTCCAGATTCTGCTGAACTCCAGCTCCCATGATCCCTGGGGCTGATGGGAGCTGTAGTCCACAGCATCCACATTCCTGCTGCAGAGCTCAACAGAGGGGAGGGAGGGAGGATAGATATGGGAATGCAAGAGCAGCAGGGGTTGAACACAGAAAAGACTTCCGCTTCCTATGTGGTGCCCAACCCATGAATAACAGTGATGGAGCTGGTCTTGGGCTTAGTGTTGTGCCTAACTTTCCCCCAGCTGGACTCATGTGACGGGGAGAAATCTCCATTCATATTTCAAGGCAGATCTATCAAATCTGCTCGTTCCAAAACAATATGAGAAGAGCGACAAAGTCATCCTTTGATATTCATCATGGACCCTCTGGGTCTTTCTTGGGACCAACAGTCACATTCAAACTGGAGCAAAGTTCTGGGGTCCACATGTGAGTGGTGGGAAGGGCCAGAGGCAAAAGCCTCTAGGCAAATATCTGAAAGGAGGGTGCAAAGTGGGCCTCTGAGGGGTGTGAACTGGGGATAGGGGCATGCGTGGGGAGAATTCCAAGGGTTAGAGAGGGCTGCATTTGCCCCCCAGGTCTGAGGGTCCTCCCCTCTTCTGTAAGTAGTTGTCTTGGTTCCATAAGATGTATTTATTAGTGGTCTTCAATTGATGTTACATATGCATCCTCCGTTCTCCCTGGGTCCCCCCCCTTTAGTTTTCTTGTATTTAAATTCATTTGCACCCCATCCTGAGATCATAAGAGGAAGGGTGGGATCAAAGTATACTAAATAAATCCAGATACAAATAAATCTTTAAGGTGCCATGAGATCCTTGTTTTGGCCACCACATGGGCTCCCCTCTGCAAATCCTACACACGTCTACTGATAAGTAAGCTACATTGAGTTCAGTCAGGCTTATTGGGCAATATTCAATGTTCATCACACTCTAGAGTAGAGCCATGGAAATCATAGAACTTAAATAACATAGGCTCATTTTTATCTATTTTCCCTTTTTTAAAGACTCATTTTTTATATTTTTACCTTTTGAGGGGGCTTGCTTTATTTGTTTATCTTCCTTAGGCACATTTTTATTTATTTATCTTTGGGGCCGTTGACCTGGATTCTCCTCCATATGTTTGCATATTAAGACCTGGTTATTCCACAGCAGTACCAAAAAAGTTATCCTAGGCTTACTGAATTGTTTGTTTGGCCTTACAGTATTTCAATCTATTGGTAACATTTTGCAACAAACCGTATTTTCTTTACAGAGTTCTGTGTTTTGATAATTCTGTGTATTGAGAGCTGCTGTTGGCACCGTTTATTTTGGAAAAGGGGGCATGTAAATAAACTAAGCTAAGGCTGAAGTTATAGGAACACTTACCAGGGAGGGAATTCTCCTCCAGAACAGACAGGCACAGGACTGCAATCAAACCTAACAATACCAAAAGCTTTCCACTTTATTTATATAGCACCATCTGCATGGATGTCTATAAAGTTGCTTGCCACGAACGCAAACTATTTTTAATACCATTAGTAATCTCGGCATTTTATTTACAACACTGATGAATTAATAATCAATATTGATGCAGAGTTTTTTAATAGCTTCACACGGCACCTTGTTATGGAAGAGCTGAGGAATCTGCGGCCCTTGAGAGGTTAGACTCCGGTTCCCATCATCCCTGACCATTAGACTTAGCTGACTGGGGCTGATGGGAGTCAGTGTCCCAATAATGACATCAGGAGGGATGCCGCTTGCCCAGCAATGCGCTTGGTTGCGCCACTGCCCTCAGAAACTCAGAGTGGTCATGTTACCCCCAGGGGGACAGGGCCTTCTCTGTGGCAGCCCCTAAGCTGAGGTGTGCCTTTCCACAGAGGTGTGCCTGGCACCTCCCTTATGCAGCTTTTGAGGAAAGCTGAAGACACACCTCTTTAGACTGGCTTTGGGCACCTGAAATGTATACTTGTAGGGCCCACTTTAGTTCTGTGATTCTAAGTTGTTTTAAACAGTTTTTCATGTTGAGCTGGGACCTTAGGATGGTGGGTGATAAACAACGCAATTAGTAATAATAGATATAAAGAGGTTAAATATTTTTAATTGACTCCAGAGTCAGTATTACCAAACAATAATAATTTTAAAAATCCACAAGACTGCTTCCATAAGGTGGGGCTTCCCTCACACTTGATTTGGAAGCTGCAGTTAAGTGCAGAATGCTGCAGCACAATTGCTGACAGCAGGGAGCTATTGTCAGCACTAACACCTGCGCTCAGAGATCTGCTCTGGATGCCGATTTGCTACTGGGCCAGGTTCAAGGTGTCACGATTAACTTATAAAGGCCTTAACAACCTGGGGTCAGTTTACCCACAAGATTGTCATATCCGACATGTGCCTGCTCATCTCCTTTGATCAGTGGAATGGGCCCCACCACGGGTGCCACGTAATTCCCGTTCTGCATTTGTAAGAACTTCGTTCTTTACATGTGGCAGCACCTTACCCTCTGGAACTCCCTGCCTATTGAGATCAAACAGGCGCCTCCGCTGTCCTCTTTTTGGCACCAGCTAATAACATGCCTGTTCAGACAAGCTTACCCAGGTACTTAGAAAGCAGAGATAATTTTGATCTGTTTTAATATTTAAACTTTCTTATGTTTTCAAGTAGGGCCGTAAACTGACTTTACTGTTTTATCCTTTGTAAACTGTTTTTGATATTACTATTATTATTATTTAAAAAAAAACAATCAAGAGGTGTATAAATTGTATGAAACAAATAAGTAAATAAAAACAACGGCAACAGATGTTTGGGGGACACCCGGGGGATGGGCAGCTGCCCTCTCCTAAATGAAGTAAATAAATAAAGACTTAACTAGAAGCAGAAAGATTGTAACAGATTTTTTTTCTGAGGTGTCAAAAGAAATGTAAATTTAAAACAACTGTGGTTGAGACATTTCATTCCGAATCTGCTAGACAGAGCGAGACAGAGGGTGGTGGCAGGTGGGTGTCCTGCCCCCCCCCAACATAAATCCTGGCTACGCCCATGGGGGGCCATCTGCCAGGGCTGCTTCAGCCGTGATTCCTGCATGGCTGGGGGGGGGGGTGGACGAGTTGACCCTTAGGGAACCCGTGCAAACTTCTTCCAGTCTAACGCATGATAATAAAATAAAATAAAATATAAAATAAAATAAAAGATGCTGTGCAAAAGCCCATAAGGCAGCTTGCATCATCATCACCTAAAGCCAAGGGGAGGGCAGTGCCCAGCGGAGCCCCCTCTCTCCGATGGGGACCCTCGGCGCGTGTGCGAGAGGCGCCGGACCCGCTTCCCTCCCTCCCGCTCGGCTCAGCCTCCTCCTCCGACGGTTGCATCGCGGGCGGAGGCAGGGAGGCGCCGCCGGGCCTCCTGCCAGCGCCCTTCGCGCCTCTCCGGCGCTCCTCGCCGTTCCCCCCCCCAGCTCGGCGGCCAGATGGTAGGCTCCATTTAAAGCGCCCTCCCCGCCTTTCTCGCTGCTGCTTTCCCTGGGCGAGCGGCTGCCGCTGGCCGCGCCGCGTTGCAGGCGAGGAAGGGGGATCCAACAGGTCGCCTGCCCGGCCGGAGGTGCCCCGGTCCCCGGGAAAAGGCCCGCTCCCCAGCCAGCCGGCCAGCCATCCCGCCCGGGGTGCGCGATGCGGCGTCTCTCGCGGCTCCTGAGCCTCCTGCCTTGTCCGTCCCGCAGGCCAAAATCCTGAGCATGATGGAGGGCAACCAGCAGCTGGCCCTGCGCATCGACGGAGCCCTCCAGGCGGCCGGCCAGGAGGTGAGCGCCTTGCGAGCCGAGCTGACAGCCACCAGCCGGAGACTGGCCGAGCTCAGCGCCTGCTCCGGCGCCGGAGGAGGAGGCGGAGGAGGAGGAGGAGGCGGCAGCGGCAGCAGCAGCAACAGCAGCCCCAACGCCACGGAGATGGCCGCGGCCGGCGGCGCCATGGAGAACAGCCAGCCCAGCCTGCAAGGTAAGCGGGGCTCTGCGCCCAGGCGGGGATCGGGGCCGTTTTGAGGAAGGTGTGGGGGATGGTCTCTTCCCAATAAGCTCCTTTTTTGAGGGGTCTCTTTTTTTGGGGGGGGGGGGAGACTAATGTGTCTTGAGTATGTGTCTTAAGGATGGGAGGAGAGGGGGTCGCTGATCACCTCCGAACATCCTCTCTCTCTCTCCCACCAGCCACCCCTCTTTTTGCTCGGCTGCTGACACTCAGCCGGGTCTTATGCAGGCTGACTCGGGAGTAAAGTGTTGTTCATGGCAGTCCTGGTGGCAATCGCGCGTTGGGGTTGCAGGCGCCCCCCTTTGTGCAGTGGGGTTTATTTCTCAACTCCACCCCCCCCACCTCAAACATTGCCTGCAGAGAATTGCAGCCTAGCAGAACGATTCTCTGCTTTGCTTACTCCAGAGCAAAGCCCGGTTGCAGTCAGCGGCGAGTTAAGCGTGCGAAGGGATGCAGCCCTCTCTGCACGCCCCCCTCCCTTTGCAATTGCATACATGTGCTTGCACGGAAGTCAGTACCCCCCCTCTCCCAATGCTCAACAAGACTTACTACCCAATAAGTCTGCGGAGGGTTTCAAACTAGGTTTATGTTTGTGCAAACTTTGGATTCCACAAGGTCTTTTTCAACCCCCCCTCCCTCAATTCCTGTATTTCCTGGAAGAATGCCTCCATTCTTGGCTTTCCCCTTGGTTTGTTGCAATATCTTTAAACTTGCTTTAATTCCACTCCTGTTTGGAATTTTCCCCACCGCTGTCCTTTTCTAGGGAGGCTGCAATTCATTGTTTGCCTCTCTAATGTATTGTGGTAAGTTGCTGTTCACCCCCCTTCCTCCTCTTCCATCCTCACCTTGGATTTCATCCAGCTAAACAATCTTTTTGCAAGAGAAACGCGACCCTGTGCTTTGCAGGGCGAACTGTGGTGCAGGGTTGTTTATGAAGCGGACTGCTCTCGCGAACCACCTTCCCTTTCTTCAGACTTCTGCAATAATGTTAAGAGAGGTGGTTTGCGTTTGTATGAAGGAGGTGCTGTGTAGAGTGTCTGGACTGAAACAGGACAGAATTATTTGACACTAGGCTGTTCTCTCTGCCTGCCTGCCTGCCTGTCTCTTGTTGTATTCAATGGGAAAGATGGATCAATGGGCAGCCTTCAAAACTGGCACCTTGGAGAATATGGCCTTTGTCCAGCAGCTTTCCCTCCTGTGCTTATGCACGATGATGTCAGTGCTTTTAGAGGTGTGACAGCAGCGTTTCGGTGGCGTTTGGAGGCACGTTCTCCTGCTTTGTTTGCACCTTGGTCATCCGTAAAGGCAAATGTGAGGTGCTTTTGAAAGCCGCTCCAAACCTTGCAGTGGACCTGCTTAGACACAGGGAGTCCTGCAAATACCGTGTTGGAGTGATGATGTCATGATAGCATTTCTGGTGTGTGTGTCTCTGGTTAAGAGCAGAATCTTCCTTTGCTTTCCTCCACCCCCCACCCTTAAATTAAATTGCTGGCAGAGAGTAATTAGTTTGAAATGCAGTTATTGAAATGGTAGGAATTTTAAGAATGCTTTCTTCTCTCGCCCCCCCATCCCCCCTTCTCCATTTCAAATCAGCAGTTCGTGTTTTCTGTTTGCTTTCCTCTGGTTTGCCCCTCTGTTCACGTTCTAGTCAATATCTTGAATCTGATTCAGAAAGTGTGTTGCTGTCATTCCGATTTATTGGTTGTGAGAGGAGGGACAGGGAGAGTTAAGCAAGCCGGGCGACCTGGCATTGCGATGAAAGCAGCTTGTTATGTGATGGTGTAAAAAAAAAAAAGTGCAAGAGAAAATAGATGTGGAAAAGGCAAACGGACAGTTAGGTATGTGTGTTATAATGAGGAAATGGCTGGGAAAGTGCCTCTGGCGGGTCTGACTTCCCTGGTATAAAACAGCCGCTCCGCATTTCTGCATTCTCCCCCCTTGCTTGTGGAAATGAAATAAACTTAAGGAGACTTTGAAGCAGTGTGTCTTGTAAATTGCACAGGAATAGCTCCTCGATGTAACAAGGGGCTCTTCAGGCTGTTCAATGAGTGATTTATCCTCTTAATTTTTACATCAGAGTTAGGAAATGGGAGCTGAATGGCTCCTGATCATCCCTTTAGTATCTCTTTCACTTATTTTGTTGGATGGGAGGGAATCTCCCCCACCTCCCCATTATGCAATAGCGATGGAAGTCGTGGCTGGTTGTGACTCCTAAATCCATTTCATTAATGTGATACATCTAACCTGATTGTTGAGGTATGTTCAGCTCTCCACTATGCCAGCTGCAGTCCTTACCCCTCACATTCCCACATTAAAACAGCTAGAATGTTTAAAAGTGTGTGGGTGCCCTCTGTGCCGCAGACAGGCTGGCTTCACTGATTATGAATTTCAACTTGCAAGGTGATCCTGGGTAGGTTCAGTCAGAATTCTGCAGTAGGACTGTATCTTAGTGGTAGATAGGATTGGAGGGGTGGGGGAGAGAATGTGGATTTAGTTTGCATTTCAAGGCAAGGCTACCTAATCTTCACTTTCTGAAACAATGTGTGGTTTGAAACAGAGCCATCACCCGAGATTTGCACTTTGCTGAATTTTGCAATTGAGATCTCCAGCCAAGTATTGTGCACAAAGTGTGCTTAAAAATGCATATATAAGTGAGAATGAATTCTATTAGGAGAAATTGCTCTGCAAAAAAATGGTATATTGGGGGGAAATTGCATGTGCACTGAAACATTGGTGGCTTTTCATTTTGTTGTTGTTAAAATCGCAAACAGATGTGGAAGTCTGGAGAACGGAACTCAAGATTGAGAGAATGCGAAACTGAAATTGGCCTATTTGCCCATCGTACTGGCTGAACATCTGCTCTTTGAGCAGGAGGTTCCAGGTCCCAACATCTCCATCTTCTTCAGGAAGGGCTAGAAATGTCCCTAGTCCAAAACGCTTCAATTCTGATCCCTAGACAGTATTGAGATAGATGGACCAGTTGTCTGCCTTGGTATAAGGCAGCATGCTGCCTTCCTAAGAAGTAACATCCACTGAATTTGGTGAGGTGGACTCCCAAATGAGTGTGCAAGGCATGGCAGCCTTGGGTGGCAACCTGCCAGTGCTGTAGCATGAGGTGCAGAGGTTGAACCAACATTTGCAAAAATGTACAGTTCTGTTAAACACCCACTCATGCATCCAGACCTGTCCTGTCTCTAAACATGGCTGGTGTGGTACCCTCCCAATGATGTTGGACTACTGACCACTGGCCATATTTATTGGTGCTAATGAGAGTTGGGATCTAACCGCATCTTTAAGGTATCATGCTGGCTACCGCTGATCTAGAATAATGAAGCCTGATTGCTGTGAGTAGGGTTGAGAGTGTGAGCCTGGGTCTGTATGTGTTGTGCACTGCCTGACCTCTGTAGAAATTGCAAATTCCTCCTCTGCTTTGCATTCACCTTGCATACAGAAGGGAACGGGGACTCTAGGTGCAGTGATCTCTCCTTCCCACAGCCAAAGTGCACTGAGACACGAAAGCTAAGCTCATTTGGGATGGTGTTTGCCAAAAGAAGAAAACCAAGCTGGGAAACATGGTGGCTCAGGCAGCACACCTGGACCAGCCAAAGGAAACCCTCCAAACTTTATGATAAATGTATATATCTGCCAAGCAGGATATTCCCAGTGGACACCACTGAATTATGAAGAATTCAACGTTTTTTAACATGTAACTGTGGTCTGATAGATTGAGGGTTCCCAAGTCCCAACCTTTTTGGCATGGCAACCCGTAAGTCCAAATTTACTTGCTATGGTGCCCGAACAATTTACTGTCGCATGAATTTTGAATCTGAGACCTTCACTGCTTCCAGCTGCCAGAGAGCAGTTCCCAAGTGTTAATGTAAGACTTCAGCCTTTCTGATGTTCAATGACAAGTGTCAACACAGCATTGCACCATGCCAACGAGACAAAAGTTGTAAAAGGTGTTCCTCATGCAAATGATGTATTGCAAGGAGCAATGCTTTGGGTTTTCTGATAAAACCTGTGACCCATTTGCACAGGTTTTGCGAGCCACATGTGGGGGAATGCTGCGATGGACAACTTGGACTGATGGTCTAGGTCAGGCATAAGCCAGCTCTGGCCCTCCAGATGTTTTGAGACTACAGTTCCTATCATCCCTGACCACCGGTCCTGTTAGCTAGGGATGATGGGAATTGTAGTTCCAAAACATCTGGCGCGCCAGAGTTTGCCTATGCCTGGTCTAGGTAAAATTTGCCCAAGAACCCCATACAACCAACTACCCGGAAGTAAGCTCCCTCTGAGTTCAATGGGATTTACTCCCAGGTAAGTATAGGATTGCAACATAAGTTTGTGTAGGGAATGAGTGAGATGATTGACTTCCTGTTGGCTTCTGCCGATTATGCTTTGTGAACATCTGAATGGCTTGAATTTAATTTACAACTTGCAGAGCTAGATCCTGGTGTGTGATTACAGTTCATTTTTGGTTTAGAGTTTTGCTGTTGTTGATGGTATTATTTGCCTTTGCAAAACGTGTGTCTTACATAGTAAGTGATTCAGCATCATCTGGGGCCAGTCCTACCATTAGATAAGACTGGGCAACCTGCTTCAACTGGCAGATTTGTGCTACTCTTAGAAGTGTTTCTTAAAAGGCATAAAATTTATATTATTCCTGCCCATGAACTGTTTATTATGTCAACATACAGGTAATACAAAATAGTTCATAATATATAGCTCACACAATCAAGCCTATGTTTGTGTGAAATAGATTTTCAGTCCCTGTTATCAAAACCTTTTGAAATATCTATCTGCTGTACAAAAACCTGAGCCTTGTTCATTAAGCAAGGGAGATATATTCTGTGTAAGAAAAGTCTTTTGCAGGGGAAATGGCAAAAGCAGTGGTTTTCATGAATATTTTTCTGCTGCCCTAAATCAGCAATGGGGGGCCTGTGCCCCTTAGCACATATCCAGGTATCCCTTGGCCTAATTTCATAGAATTGTAGAAGACCCAAAGGGTCTTCTAGTACCATCCCCTGCAATGCAGGGATCACAGCTAAACAATCCCTAGCAGATGGCCATCCAACCTCTTGTTTGAAAACCTTAGTGAAAGCGAGCCTCCCACCTTCCAAGGTAGTCCATTCTACTGTCAAATAGCCCTTACTGTCAGAAAGTTCTTCCCAAGGTTTCATCAAAATCTCCTTCATCTGAGTAGCAAGGGTGGGGGAGTGCATGCCATAGAGAGAGAGAGACAGAGTGACACTCTGGAGTGGCAGAAAGGGAAGGAGAAAAAAGTGGCTCCGCCCACATTTAATTCTGGCCCTGCCCACTTTTAACTCCTACCTCACACACAGCTAGTATTTGGCCCCTGACAGGTTACTCCTAAGCAACATGTGGCCCTTGATGGAAACAGGTTGCCAACCGCTGCCCAGATTGATTAAGTTAGCACATTTGAGTTTATTTCGCTACCTTTTAAAAGAAAAGCATGCTACACTAACTTTATGTGTTGTGTAAAATTATCTCTGTTCCCTCCTCCTCCCAAATTCAAGGTAGCTGATTTTGAAATATCTGATTGGGGGGAAAGTGAGCACAGTACACTTGATCTAGATTAGAATACTGGGTTGCATCCTCTGTAATTCCCACTCAGAGTAGGGCCATTGGAGTTAACAGACATGGCTAACTTAAGTTCCTTAACCGCAATGGGTCTTCTCTGAGTAAAGCAACCCACAGAAAGTAATGGATGATTCTTAGTTCCACTAACAACAGTGGAAATACTCTTGAGTCAGACTTGAATACCATCCATTATATTCAATGAAGTTCAAAGCTTTACAGTCATACCGCGGGTTATGAACGCTGCGGGTTGCGTGTTTTTGGGTGCGGACCACGCCGAACCCGGAAGTACCGGAACGGGTTACTTTTGGGTTTCGGCGCTCGCACATGCACAGAAACGCAAAATGACATCACGCGCATGTGCAGACGCAGCACTTCAGGCTGCGAACGCTGTGGGTTGCGAAGGTGATCCGTGTGGGAGGCACGAGGTATGACTGTACTTGGGAATTATTTTTATTAGAACGATTGCAATTTTTTCAAGACACAACCAACTTCCATTTCAGCATAAAAAGGCGGGGGGCGGGGAGGAAGACACTGCAAACAGTAAACTTAGAAATCTTAACCCTCTCAAATGATGCTTTACTTGGTGAAAGTTAATTGTAACTCAGACTGGTCACTTCCAAACTGCGACACAAGTAGTATATTGTGAAGTCTATGTGGTGTGTCTGCTGTGGGGTGGGTGGGAAATGTTCACAGTGCATTGGAAGGAGAGATTTAATCCTCACCCCACCCCACCCCTGCCTAACTGCAGCATGATTTTTGTTGCAGTTGTGCAGTGGGTAGGGATAATTTGGTCTTCTCATGCATTGTGTTAGCAGAGAAACATCTCCCCGCCCTGATATGTCCCTGTAGTTAAAGGGAGGGGGCCCCACAGTGTGATTGCAAGTGTTTCATTCAATTAGTGCTATTGTATCCATCCATTCTGTTACAATACAGTTTTATGAAACAACGTACATATTTTTCAGGAGCAGCAAACTCTGTACAGTGGTACCTCTGGTTAAGAACTTAATTCGTTCTGGAAGTCCATTCTTAACCTGAAACTGTTCTTAACCTGAGGTACCACTTTAGCTAATGGGGCCTCCCGCTGCTGCTAGGCCACTGGAGCACGATTTCTGTTCTCATCCTGAAGCAGAGTTCTTAACCCGAGGTACAATTTCTGGGTTAGCAGAGTTTGTAACCTGAAGTGTCTGTAACCCGAGGAACCACTGTATACATGTTTGTGGGTGTGGGAAACATAAGAGACTTCTGCTGCACCACATCTCTGCCTAGGGAGGCCCTATGAGATGGAGACTATGCAATGTTTGGTGAAGTGCAAACTTGTGTTCCCCAGACATGACGGAGTGGTCTTTTCCCTCGGCCCTCTCCCCAAATGAAGGAGGAGGAACTGATGGAAGCTAGGAGAGAGGTTTCTCAGTGGCATAGCAACTGTTGTGCAGGTCACAGGTTCAGCCCCTGGCATCTCCCAGTATGGCTGGGAATGGTTCCTCTGAAACCCCAGAGAACCACTGCCAATCAATATGGACGGTACTGAGCTGAATGGACCACACGTATCTACAGTCTGAACCAGGCAGATAACCACAGCATGGAACACTCTCCAGGAAAGGCTGCTCTCCCATCCGATTTGTAGGTGGAGATGCATTGGTACCTAACCGTTCTTGCAGAGAGCGGCTCTCCTCTTGCTGTGTTTTCCCATTTGCAGTCTGAATGGAGGGTACAAATTCATAGAGGATAGGGCTGCCGATGGCTACTAACCATGATGCCCATGTTCTAACACTGACATTCACTGGCTTTAAATGTCAGTTGCTCAGAATCACAAGTGGGGAGAATGCTGTTTTATTTGGGTCTTGCTTTGTGGGTCTCTCATTCTGACCCAGAAACTCCATTGGGTGCAGAATGCCGCAGCGAGACTCCTTACGGGGTCCTTGCCGCGGGATCACATTCATCCAGTGCTACATCAGCTGCACTGGCTCTTGGTGGAGTACAGGGTCAGGTTTAAGGTGCTGGTTCTAACTTTTAAAGCCCTATACAACCTGGGACCTGCCAGTATGCCTTTGAGCTGATGCCAGCTACTGGGCTCAACAACTGGTTCTGCCCCGACTAAGCTAGGCAAACTGGAGCACTTCCAGAGACCTTCCACTCCTGGAAATTAGGTCTAAGTGCACTGGACCCACAACTGTGAGTTGTGAGCACTAAACTCAGCAGAGTATGAACACAGAAGAAAGCTGTGAAGCATAACTTCTGTATTTTCTAATAGCTGCTACAAACTAAACACTAAAGAGCTACTGGCTTGCCTGAGTGTTACAGCTCTCACTCAGCCATCTAATCACTACATAGATAACACTCAGACTCCCCACAGAGTTAGGCAGGAGCGGAAGAAGTTAAGAGCAGTTTCCGCCCCCTCCTTTCTGAAAAAATCAAGAGATTCTTGCAATGGGAGAGGGTGAAAATATCCACAGGACCCTCATACCTACGGGACTGCCTCTCCTGGTATGCCCCGTGGAGGACCCTATGGTCTGCAAACAATAACATCTTGGAGGTCCTGGGCCTCAAGGAGATTAGACTGGCCTCAACCAGAGCCAGGGCCTTTTTGGCCTGGCCCCAGCCTGATTGAATGCTCTGCCGCAAGAGACCAGGGCCCTGTGGGACTTGGCATCTTTCTGCAGGGCCTGCAAGATGGGGCTGTTCCTCCAGGCCTTTGGTCAGGGCCTAGTCTGACCCCTCTCCTCCTACACAAGACCCTATATGTAAGAGGCCTCTCTAACTCCTCTCACCGGCTTGGATAAATAGCTGAGCCTGGTGAGTACCTAAGGTTCCCAACCCCTATAGTCATAATTGGATGCTTGCCTTCTGATCTTATTTGCTTTTAAGCTGTATTTCAGTCAATTGCTGAATTTTATGTTTTAATGTATTTATATTTTGATGCTAGCTGCCCTGAGCCCGGTTATGGCTGGGAAGGGCAGGATATAAATAAAATTTATTATTATTATTATTATTATTATTATCATTGGAGCACCTGGTTGGGCACTGTGGGGACAGTATGCTGGACCAGATGTGCTGTGCCCAGATCCAGCAAGCTCTTCTTATGTTCATACCTTCACTCTAGCCCCTTTCTGGCTAAACTAGACAAATCCCAGTTGTTATAGCTCATGGGGTGCTACTAGGGTCCTGTCGGGTCCACCTCCCATCAACCCCAGCCAACATGGCCTATGGGCAGAGAAGATGGGAGCTGCAGTCCATCTGAAGTTCGCCACTTTGGCTGCTCCTGGACAATGCTGAGCTCGATGGCCCATTGGTCTGAAGGCACCTTCTAGTGTTTCAGAAAGCCGTTGCTACTTCCAGCAAGATTCAACGTACATCCTTGCTTGGATCCGTGTTCCTTGTTGGGTAGGGTCTCACCTAGTGGTGGCTTGGCTTGGGACGTCCAAAGGTCTTCAGAGTGTGTCTTCGTTTCAGCATTCCACCCTATGTTTTCAGTGCTGTGTCTGTGTGCATGCAGTGTGCACACAGTACATGTGTGTGAGCATCTTGTGTGGCCCCCTCCCTCTTTGCCTGCAGGCTGCATTCCCCTCCCCCTCTTCCTTCTCATCAGCTGTGCTTGCATCGCCAATGCTCGTCAGTGCAAATTGATTTAGAGATTCGTTTAGGGGATTCGTTCCATCAAAGTTGTAATATTTAGCTGTTTCCAGCGTGTGGGGAGTTCTAGCCATTTAAACAAACTAATCTAACAACAAATGTGTTTAGTGTGCCGTCAGGATTTGCCCAGCAAATATTAGGCCTCTGCTTTGTAAACAGGTGGGCAAGTCGGGAACTGGGGTCTGTGGAACTATTGCAGAATAACTGGAGTTGTTTTTTTCTGTGTGCGCGTATGTAAAACCAATTAGCATCCCATAAAATGGTGGCAGGATCTGGTTCCCAACTCACTGTGCAACTCTGGGAATAGATTAATGGGGGGGGGTACCTCTCTATCTCTCCTTCCCCTCTCTGAAGTCATTGTGTTGGAACCAATCACAATATATAGGGCAGCAATCCCCACCAGTGGTCAACACATTTTAGCTGGTCAAGCCAAATATTGTTCTTGCCAAAGGGCAAGGCTTGACCTCTGAGCTTGTCCTCCACTAAGGCTGATCCAAGCCATTTTATGGCCTAAAGCAAAGGGCAAGATGGTGCTGCCCTCCCTGTTCCACATACAAGACTGACAGTTGATTTTTTTTTTTCAGTGCTTAAGTTAGGGGCAGTTTCCTCCACTGTAAAGGTAAAGGTACCCCCTGACTGTTAGGTCTAGTCACGGAGAACTCTGAGGTTGCGTGCTCATCTCGCTCTGTAGGCCGAGGGAGCTGGCGTTTGTCTGCAGACAGCTTCCAGGTCATGTGGCCAGCATGACTAAGCCACTTCTGGCAAACCAGAGCATCGCACAGAAATGCCGTTTACTTTCCCGCTGGAGCGGTACCTATTTATTTACTTGCACTTTGATGTGCTTTCAAACTGCTAGGTGGGCAGGAGCAGGGACCGAGCAATGGGAGCTCACCCCATCGTGGGGTTCAAACCGCTGACCTTCTGATCGGCAAGCCCTAGGCCAGGGGTCAGCAACCTTTTTCAGCCGTGGGCCGGTCCACCGTCCCTCAGACCATGTGGTGGGCTGGACTATATTTTGAAGGGAAAAAATGAACAAATTCCTATGCCCCACAAATAACCCAGAGATGCATTTTAAATAAAAGGACACATTCTACTCATGTTAAACCACACTGATTCCTGTACCAGATTGAGAAGGCAATTGGGCCGCATCTGGCCCACTGGCCTTAGGTTGCCTACCCCTGCCCTAGGCTCTGTGGTTTAGACCACAGCACCACCCACGTCCCTTTCCTCCACTGTACCTGAGGCTAAAAGGATAGCTTAAATGGTGCAGTTCATGGAGTGTATGCAGCTGGGTCCTCCAACACCTGACCATCACCTCTGGCTCTCACTTGACCACCAACACCCTGACACAAGTCCTGCTGCCTAAGGTGGCTGCTCCACACTGCCCAATGGTAGAGACAACCTTGGCCACATTTCTGAAATGCTGCATGAGATTAGAGGGAAACCTGCTTTAGTGCCACAGTTCCCCACCCCAGTGACTACAGGAATCTACAGACTACAGACTACACTCATTTGCAGGGGGACTGGCTGAAAAAGCATGACCCTTTCATTGCACAAAGATGCTTCAGTCTGTTTAAGGGAACCAAAATTTGATGCCTACGATGCAACCACTAAGTCCCATTTTGCATTTTATCTGCGCAATGGTTTTATGAGTTTGGTTAGACTGAGGCAGGAAGTGGGCAAAAACAATGAAGAGTTAAGTGAGTTCAAAATGTGGAACTGCACATTCTGAGAGTATTTTCTTTTAGGTTATAAAGTTTGGCAAAACGTTTTTGTTTGTTCTCTGCTGAGAGTTGTGAAACAGCAGTGCTCAGAGTATTTGTAGCTGTATATAAATGTTCCATCATGATAAATTTGTTAGACTTGAAGATAGCACTAGACTTATTTTGTGGTACATAATTTCACATGTTCTTTCTAGGAGAGGGAGTGCTATTTTGGAAATTGCACCAGAGCCCCCGGCCTCTTTAATCTGGCCTTGGCGCCCCCAAACACACAGAAAGGAGTCCATAGCTTTTATCCTATTGGATCAAAATTAATTGCCACACACTGATTAACTGGATCAACGGAAGGTTTCAACCGTAATTTTTATCACCCACTTTTCCCATATTGCTTCTTCACATGCACATTTTAATTTTATTTCCCAAATTAAGCAAACTGCACATACATAATATATCTGCTATGTAAAGTGAGAGACAGAATCTCTGCCACCATTTGCAGAGAATAAAAACAAACAAAATATCAGCAGTTGACTGTATTTTGAAGCCAGAATCAAATGGGAAGAGTTCAAGAAATAAATAAAATAAATCCCAATCATGTTCTGTCCAGAGTTCTGAAAATGATGGGGATCAAACATTGTAGGTGTTTTGCCAATTTATATTGCATTGTCCTAGAATCATAGAATTGTGAACAGGGGTGGATAACCTCAGGCCTGGGAGCACATGCAGCCTTCCAGGCTTTTGGGTCTGACTTTTGGGACTCTTTCCGAGGCTACACCTCCTCAGCTATGTCCCCTCACGACTCCTACTTTGCACGCTCCTTGGGTGTTTTTGTGCATGTGTCCTTGAACTCTGATAACACCATTTGTTTGCCTGGTTAGAGGATAGAGAGAGGTGTGTGAGTAGCTGACTGTGCCAAGGTAAAATTTGCATTTGTTGCCCTGCCCACTTTTGCCTCTGGCCCCGCCCACCACTGGGATATGGCCCCTGGAAGATTGCCTTTGAGGGAATGTGGCCCTTATGCTTAAAAAGGTTCCCTATGCTCGTATTAGGTTCAAATGCAAGCATGTTTACTTAATTTTGCCAGTGTTTCTTCTGTTGCACCTGATCTCAGTGGGCACCCCAGGCTCATCTAGCCTGGCACCAGGGCATGGTGTGTGCGATCAAACCCTGGAAAATGTAATTCAGAGGAGGGTGTCTATAACTCGGTGGTAGAGACATCTGTGTTGCATGTAGAACAGGGGTAAAGGACTTGTGGTGCCCCAGTTATTGCTGAACGACCACTCGCATCAGCCACAATGATTACAGCTATGAGCTGTAGTTGAAGAACATCTGGAGGACCAAAGGTTTTTCCAAACGTGATAGAGAATAAACCTGAGATCTTCTACATAGGGTCAAGGAGCTGGTGATGGGGGAAAGACCTTTCTCTGAAGAGCCACTGCCAGTCAGGCTAGATTGATGGAGAAGAACCAATGCTGTAGGGCTCCGGCGCTCATCAGGTCCAGTCTGTATGGTCAATGGTCAGGAATGATGGGAGCTGCAATCCTGGGAGTAGATGGACCAACAGCCTGACTCTGTTTTAAGCCACCATTGTATGTCTGAAGTCATCTCTTGGTGCCAGCCCAAATTGCCGGGAGCATAATTGGAAAGTGTTTTGACAGAATAGACACAGAATCATGTGGTGTTATTGCAGGAACTCGCAGGCAGACAAACTCACAAAAGCCTCTTGTATACAGTTAACAAGAAGGAAGTTTGCGCCGGCCCCTCCTTCCTATTTATTATTTTTTAACCTAACTTATTTGCAATTTTGTTCAGTATCAGATTTCACAAGTGTTTTGGGGGGTGGGAAATGATTCTTTACGTGTTTGTATGTGTGTGAGTGCACACAAGCAAATTGTTTTTCTGTTTCCTCTAAGGATCGCTTTAAAAGGATCAGGTTTGCTCCGTGAGAAGCGGTAATTTGATGAACGACTGGAAAGATCAGATTCCTTTGGATGCATTAGCCAGTCAGAAAAAAACGTGGAAACAATAGAATTCCTCGGTTGTATTATCTGAATAGCAGAAGGTCTTGTTTGCTGTCTGAGGACCAAAGGGCTGTAGTGGTGGAAACCTCTTTGCTTTTTAGTTAGAAGATAAGCTTAACATGTATTGCACAAAACTGCCAGCAATTTAATGCTGGTACTTGCAGGGAGAGTAGAGGAAAACCCTTTTTTGTGTAGTCCCAGAAGTGCTTTTGCGAAGGATCCATTTCAATGTTCGACTTGCAGCTGAAAGAAAGAAAGAAAGAAAGAAAGAGAGAGAGAAAGAAAGAACAGTCTAAAAAGTGCTGGAAAACGTGATGGCAAAATAGAGTGAAGAAGGAGATGAAACCCAAATATAGTGTTTTGCTAAGGGCCAACTTGTCAGAATTGGCCACTTACCAACTCCTGATAAACAGGGCTAGCCCAGGATATTTGGCCGCCTGAGGCAAAACAGAAAATGGCACCCCCACCTCCTTTGCCTGTCAGGGTCTGGTTGGATGAGGAAGAGTGGTGGGAGGCACTTGCCCAAGAGGCCCCAGGAAGGGCACAGAAGATGACGACTTAGATCCCGGATCCTGGTGGTGGGATACTGGCCACACCTCAGAGGAGGGGACAAGCTGGGAGGTACTAGAAGCTGAAAGCATGAGGCATCACGGAGTAGCAGACGTAGGCAGGTGGCCCAGCACAGCACAGGGTGATGAGGTTCCTAGTTTGGATGCAGGCTCCAACAGAGATGACAGAGGGGAACCAGACCTACATCTCTCCTGTAGCACTAACAGAACAGGCTCTGCTGAAGGCTCTCGGGCCCCACTGGCTTCCAGAACGTGCTGAGCAGTGGGTCGGGCAAGCACAGAGAGAGGCTCCAGCTGCTCACCATAGCAGAAGACTACAGGGGTGGAGCCCTGACTCAGAGGGAAGAAGAAGAAGAAGAGTTTGGATTTGATATCCCGCTTTATCAATACCTGAAGGAGTCTCAAAGTGGCTCACAATCTCCTTTTCCCTTCCTCCCCCACAACAAACACTCTGTGAGGTGAGTGGGGCTGAGAGACTTCAGAGAAGTGTGACTAGCCCAAGGTCACCCAGCAGCTGCATGTGGAGCAGCGGGGAAGCAAACCTGGTTCACCAGATTACGAGTCCACCACTCTTAACCACTGCACCACGCTGGCTAGAGAGCAAAGAAGGGGCTGCACACTAGTTTGAGCAACTTCTTCATGGGGGGTGTTAGGGTTTGAGATTGCAGCCAAACCACCTGGTGGTATGACTGCAAGCTCAAACCCCAACAGGGGGTTGCCTTTATGAGCCTCCTTGTATCCCCCCCTTTCCTTAATAAAGAAACTAATTGCACGTTAGCCTCACATCTCCCTCTCTGACCTGTGAATGACCTGATCTTCCTGTCGGCCCTTTGACACTGCCGCCACTGCCTGACGTGATTGGAGGAGGCCCAAGGAAGTCCCGGCATGCTGAAAGCGATGGGGGAATAAAAAGGAGGCCAGAGAGGAAGAGGAGGAGGTGGCAGCAGTGGGCAACAAGTTAAGGAGCAAGTTGTTCCCATATTTGTAGCCCTTCCCAGCTGTCCCCAGCTTGCCTCCTGAGCTGACTGCCTCACCGCACCTCATGAGCAGGCCAGACCTTTTCAAAGAGTGGGGAAGGAGAGAAATTGCAGCAAGGGTTGGGGTGGGAGCAGAACTCCCCCCACCCAATCTTTGTTTTCTCCCTGAAATCACTTAGGTGTGCGCATTCAGATCCTGCTTCTGACACCCGGTGGGATAGGAAAGGTTTCATTTCTGAACGAAATAATAAAAATAATGACTCATAAAATTAATATAGAAGCATAATAAGTGGATACAATGTCAGCCAAGATGGGTTGCTTAAAAGTTGTAATTCTCATGTGCCCTGGGCATGAGTCAAAAGTAAGATTCTGTTCTGGTTGCTGTTGCCAATTCCTTCTTTCCCAATAGTCCCAGGCCACAGATCGTAATCTCACCCAACTCTTGTATTAAAATCACCCAGGAGGATAGTTTTATCCTCCTTAGGTGTCTCTGATAGGATGGCATCCAGCTGAGAATAAATAAATAAAAATAATGTCTTCTTCGGCATCCAGTGTTGGTGCATAAGCACTTAAAATAGTATCTTGTTGGTTTTGGTGAGTTTTATTTGAAGGGTTGAAAGTCGCTCATTAATGCCAGTAGGGACTTCTGACAAGAGCTTCACAAGATCGCGTTCAATAGCAAAGCCTACTCCATGTATTCAGCATTCTTGTTCAGGTAGACCTTTCCAGAAGAATGTGTAGCCTCCTTTTTCTCCCTTCATTTGTCTCTCTCTTGCTCTTTGAGTTTCTTGAAGCACTGCAATATCGATGTTAAAGTGTCGCAACTCTCTTGCAATGATGAAAGTCTTGCGTTTGGGACGTTATCTGTGTTGTCCAACAAAGTCTGCATATTCCATGTTCCAAAGATCAATTGTCTTTTATGACCGCTGGGTGGTGACCCCACTGGACGCGGTAATCCAGTCAGGGGAAAGGGGAGGTAGACTATGTTTAGGGCACCTTGTCTAGCCCCTCCTCCTTTTTAGGGTGAGCAGAGTGGATCCTAAATAGGGCTGCTCAGTCATGTATACAAGCTGCTGAGCTGCTCAACTGCCTCATTCCTTGAGTCAGAGCGACTGAATCTGTATCCACCGCCCATGTGCTGGTTCATGACTAGGGGCTTCCAGATTTCACAGTCCTGCCCCCGTTACCATTTGTTGATTGCCATGGGACTTCTTTGGGTTTGAGTTTGGGATGGGTTTTTGGAAGATGCCTGTGTGTGAATTTGTTTTATGTGTGTAGATCAGTACACGCTGACCAACGCACAGTCTTTGCAGTAAGGCTCTATTCCGATGGCATGAGTATCACGACGACCCATAGATGCTTATCTGCTGTAGCCTTTATGCGACTTCACAGCTGTTGTAACATACAGCTTGTTACCTTCCGCCTGTTATGCCGTTGAGGACTTCTTGGATCATTCTTTGTCTGGCTCCTCCCCCTTTACCTTACCGCCTTGGTATAAGTCTCCCGACAGTTTCACTCACAAGGATCATAGGAACGTTCAAACCCACACACCACGGCAAGGTATAGCTGTCAACATTTTCCTTTTTTTAAGGGAAATTCCCTTATTCCGAATAGGATTCCTCGCAAGAAAAGGGAAAAGTTGACAGCTATGTGGATCAGAAATATAGGCATTGTATACAAGCAGGGCCTTGGTCTAAGTATTTATAAACTCATGTGATTTTTCCATAGGGTTCCATCAAAAATGACATCAGAGATCATGGCATGCTAAGTTTCCTCCATGCGTCTTCATGACACCACATCACTTTAATGTCCAAATCCAGCTCAGAGTCACAGTCAAATTGGTTCTATGCTGTGGAAGGTTTCCTTAATCTATGAATGACGGGTCATTCTGAAATGACTTTCGGTAGCGCTTTCAGCCTGGGAATGTTCTTTCGTGGTGGCAAGTAGGTGGAGCAGCCAACCCCAACTTTAAATATCCCCTGTCTATATTTTTAATCAGATAATTGTGTCAATTAATGCTTTCAGCCTTAATTATGACTCTCTTTTCTGTTTTGCTTACCAGTTCAGCAGAGAACATGCATACATGGCAATTGTTCGCTTTAATCTGGTAGTCGGCTGCCAGCATCCGTTACTACCTGCAGCTTCAAACAGCCAACACCTTAATTAGCTAAGTTTGCTGAGCACTTTGAAGATATAGAGCCCCATAAATGGTGTGTGTGTGTGTGTGAGAGAGAGAGAGAGAGAGAGAGAGAGAGAGAGAGAATATGCATGCTCTTGCTGACATTTGTGATGGTTGTTTTAGGTTCTTTCCGAAGTAGGTTTCACTTTTTGCCCGTTTGCTTCTGGCTTTCAGCCAGAGCAACATTGGCTGCAAGTCTTCCAGCATAAAAAATGTGAGATAAAGCATGCTAAATGAGCAGAATGTGTGTGTGTGTGTGTGGTGAAAGAGAGGGGGGAGCAAGCAAGAGAGAAGCAAGGGTTAGGAGGAAATTAGCTGCTGTTGCTCTCCTGGAATACTTTAGGGATACTCTTAGCATTTTGCAGCTTCATTAGCATCAGGGGTGCACTTAAGCCACAATTAGATGCTCCTGGAGATGTGTCACTGAAAACATCACTCCCCACCTCTCCTACCAAAGCAGGGGTTGGCTACCTGTGGTTCTTTCCTGTCTTCCATGCACCCCTTGGCCTCATGTGGAGGGCAAAATGGGGGAAAGAGGGGTGGCAGGAAGAGAAAGTGGGTGGCACAGAGAAAGAGAAGAGGAGGAGATAGGGAATGGGGCTGGAGGGAAAGAGGTAGCACAGGGTGAGAGGAACAGGACTAGGGAGAGAGAAATAAATGTGACTGCCCAGTGCAGATCATTATGGGGGAATGTGGCCCTCGACAGAACAAAGTAGTAAGGTAAAACAGAACGTATGGATTTGTGTGTGAGGTTCTCCCCCTTCCCAACCTGAGTGTGTCCCTTCATTGACCGCCCCTAGCAGCACAGAAACTTGCAATGTGGTGAAATCACGTTAGGCATTTTGCAGTGCTCAGTGCAGACAAAGTGGTTGGATTCCCCCCACTCAAGGATGGACTCAAGGTTTTTTGGGGGGGTCATCCAGTACACCCCCACACACTTACACACCCCTCAAACCATTAAAAAACCCACCAAAGCAATGAAGGACAGGGGAAAGAAAGTGCTTCATGCAGCGTGTCATGAAAACTGTGGAACTCTCTCCCACAAGACGGTGGTGATGGCTGCCATGGATGGCTTTGAAAGAGGGCTAGATGAATTCATGGAGGATTAGACGAATTCACAGAGGGTGAGGCTGTGGAACTCTCTTCCACGAGATGGTGGTGATAGCTGCCATGGATGGCTTTGAAAGGGTTAGATGAATTCATGGAGGATTAGACGAATTCACAGAGGGTGAGGCTGTGGAACTCTCTTCCACAAGATAGTGGTGATAGCTGCCATGGATAGCTTTGAAAGAGGATTAGACAAATTCACGGAGGACGAGGCTGTGAACAGCTGCTAGCCACAATGGCTATGCTCTACCTCCACTGATGCCTAGGAATAGTGATACCAGTTTTGGGGGGTCACAAATGGGGAGGAAGCTGCTGTACATGGGTCCTGTTTTGAGACTTCCCAAGGGAAAGAACAGGATGCTGAACAATTCTGGCCTGATCCAGCAGGCTCTTCTTGCTTTCTGAGCATGTCAGAGAGAGACAGAGACAGAGAGAATGAAGTTTTACAGGGCTGTTCCCCCTGCCCCATCGACACTCAACATCCTCCATAATGTTTGACTTTAGCTTTCATCAGTCTGGTGCCTTCCAGATGTTCGGGACAACGTCTTCAATCTTTCCCCACAGCACACTGCTGAGACAATTTCTCTTATCCCAAAATGATCACGAAGGAGCATATTAGTGCAACTGTCAGTTGTGCCGTGTGGATCGAAGCAGATCATACTCCTGTGGATTTGGGTGTGCGCACACTTAGAAGGGGGGAGAAACCCACATCAAAAGAGCAGCATCGATACAGCATGGTGCTTCTTTGTACCGCTGCATCTTAAAATTCCGTTCTCATCATTTCCGTGTTGACAGTGGAGGGAGCAAGACGAGAGCTTCTGATACTGCCACTGTGTCGCAAATTCCCAGCATTGGTGATCTGACAAATGATGTATGTTTTAGAGCGAGCCTGCAATTACCTTTCTATAGGACGGCCTGATGAATTGGCTGATCTGAAGCTGCTCTCTCCAAACACCTGGAGAAAATGCCTATTCTTCTGGTGTGGTGGCTGTCATTGCTAAAAATCTGATACTGCGGAGGCCGCCGGAGAAACTGGGGGGTCCTCGGTGCGCTAATGAAAAGGTAGACACCAGCCAGTGACGTCTGGTGCCCATTGGGACGGGTAGGCTGGACTGCAGGGAGACCAACAGTAGGGGGAGCCAGAGCTAATTACAGGCAGAGCCAGTTGTATCCTCATCTTCCTCCTTGCTGACCTATACAGGGACAACACTGAGACTAAGGAGGAAGCAGCTGACAGGCAAGGCCACTCCTGGGACGGGTTGCAAGTAAGAAGGCAAGGCAAGCGGGGGCTGGTTCAGGCTGGTGGGGCAATGCCCTATTCTCCCTAATGGCTCAGCCTCTGCTGAACATGGTCTCTTACCAATTTGGTGGGTTGTATTCCGTTTTAGTCCTACTCAGAGTAGACTCATTGGAATTCATGTTCACGACTCACTTAAGTCCAGTCATTTCACAGAGTCTGTTCTTAGATGGATATAACCCATTTAACATGTTTCTTCCTTTGAAAGCAGAATTTTACAGGACATGGATATCTCTTAATCTCAATCTCAGGGTCATGCGTTAGAGTCCCACATTGGGCAAAAGATTCCTGCATTACAGGGGGTTGGATTGATAGCACACATGGTCCCTTCCAACTCTACAACTTTATGATACTATGGAGAAGCTAAAAACGTATATCAGCCATTGCCAGCTGCGGTTCCCTCCCCTTGCATGTTACTTCAATGCCTACAAGGCGGATGAGTGTTGAAGTCCAGCTAATCCCGCCATATGACCCTTCTCTTTATAGAGGATATTTAGTAATGTCAAATAATTACACGGATACATAATTCTTTCTAACAAAATTTGCTGCTTTGATACAAACGAATTGGCATATTCTGATATATCCTATCTAAACACAAACTATCAATGTCACCTTTTCTACACAAATAACACTCAAAATATAATTAAAAGTTCAGTGCATTAAGAAAAAAGCTAAATTGCTCAACGCATCTGTTATCTACTGGTTTTCCTTCCTTTACTTTGTATATGAAGATAGTTTCATTGTAGATGACACATCCCAAATCCCCAGCAACCTGTCCAATCTTCTGACCAGGGCATTGGGTTGGGAAAGGTTTCTACAGCTAGAAGTCCTGTGGATCAGGACTCTGATGTAAAGACAGAAATATGCCCCCGCCATCGGAGACGATCCATAGCTCAGTTGCATATGTTATATGCAGAAGGTGACAGGCTCAGTCCCCAAATAATTGCTATTCAGGATTCCAGCCCTATCAGTCCCTACTGACAATACTGAGCTAGGAAGACCAGTGGTCTGACTTAGCATAAGATTGTTTCCTGTTCCAGGGATAGATTTGTGTAGGAGGATCTCAAGGAGTGGAATTTTACTCTAGTTTTGCGAGTGTCACAGCTATGTGCTGGAGGGTGTGCTTTGCCCGCAGCAGATTCCAGGTTCAAACTCTGGCATCTCTAGGTCAAGCTGGGAAAGCCCCATCTGAAATCCTGGAGAGCACCTTCCAGTCAATGGAGCTAGATGGACTCATGGTCCAGTTTGGTATATGGCACCTTCGTGAATGTGGTTGAACCTGCTTTTGGATGAGTCTGAAAGAGTGTCATGGGCTGGCTGGATACAGAGAATTGGTTGGAGGCGCACCAAATGGGGAACCCCAAGGGAAGAAGGCTCAGAGCCCAGGGGGTGGTGTTGGGATGATGATGGGTGGTCAGAGGCAGAAGAGGGAACAGACTGGGAGAAGGAGGTGTTGGCAACAGGGTTTAGTGAGCAGGAAGAAGAAGGGGCAGAGAGCAATCCTGATTCAGAGGCTGGAGAGGAGGGGAGCCAGGAGACCAAGAGGAGGAAGGCTGCTGAAGAATCTAGGGAGCCTCTGCCTCCTGCTGCGAGCTGCTTCCCTTCTCCCTGGTCTCCTGGAACACAGAGAAGTGGAGAGGGTAGAGCAAAAAGAGACAAGATGAAGGAGCCTTAGGATGATGGGGAAGGAACCAAGGGAGGAGCCTTAGAAAGTGGTGGCAAGACAGGGACCTTCAATCCTTGCAAGTGCCTCATTGGGACAAGACCTCCTGGAAAGAGTAGCTGTGCTCACTAGGCTGTTTTGTTTCTTTGAATAAAGAGTTAAGTTCAGAGTGTTGCTGCTGTTATTATTATTATTATTATTATTACTACTCCTACAATCTACACCTGTCTCCAGCTCCTGACGGTGGCTTGTTAGGGTGGTGGTGAAGTATGGCCCCAAGTGCTTTGCAAACCACAATCCAGGTGTTACGTTGCTATGGTTAAGAAAGTGAGAGTAGCCTTTAGAGTGGCTCTGACAATAGGACAATGGGCCCTGTGCAGGATGTTGCAATAACTCACTGCAATTAGTGTGTGTGTGTGTTTTCAGTGCCTAAGTGCTCCCATCATGTAAGGTCATCAGCAGTTGGGAAGCCGCGCAACAGAGAGCGAAAATTTAATTTGCTCTCCAAGTGAGGAGTGGTGGGGGAGGGGGGAGGAATACAGGAAAAGATGCCTTTCATGCCAGCTGCCTCTTTGACATGTTGTGTTTCCTTGCCAAGCACAAGATCCAGAGAATAGGTCTGTCAATGATTTGATCAACTCCCCACCCCCCTTTTGGAATGTACCTCCTTAAGTCTAGATCTGAGCTACCTTTAATATGGAGAATACACATTCATGAAACAGCTCCCTTATGATTGTTGAATGTAAACAAAGGCAGATGACAGTACAGAGTAGGGACTGCAACTCCAACCCTTTCAGGGACAGGTATGATTGTAGGAAGGCTTAACCTCCTGTTCGGAGGCAATGCATTTGTACATGTGGGACCTGCAACAAAATGTTGCAGACCTGGAGTAGGGAAGCAAATTGAGATGTCTCCTCCCTTCCTTAATAATAATTTTGGGGAAATGATTGAGGGCATTCCGCTTTGTGGCTCTTTCTTTTACCACAATGTTGAAGCTCTTTTGTTTCTGTATGCTTCACCTATGGAAGGTGACACCTGCCATCATGTCAGGGGTTCACTGAGCCTCTTGGGCTTGCCGATCAGAAGGTTGGCGGTTCGAATCCAGGTGACAGGATGAGCTCCCATTGCCCTGTCCCATTTCCTGCCATCCTAGCAGTTCAAAAGCATGCCAGTCGAAGTAGATAAATAGGTACCACTGTGGCAGGAAGTAAATGGCGTTTCCCGGTGCTCTGGATTCTGTCACGGTGTCCTGTTGTGCCAGAAGTAGTTTAGTCATGCTACATGACCTGGAAAGCTGTCTGTGGACAAACACCGGCTCCCTTGGCCTGAAAAGTGAGATGAGCGCCACAACCCCATAGTCACCTTTGACTGGACTTAACCATCCAGGGGTCCTTTACCTTACCTATACCTAACTAGATGACTCTTGGGGGGGGTACCTTCCAACTCTTAGGATTTTATGACTTCAATATATGTTTCCTAAAAAGAATTCTGCCTCTGTACATGGTGTAGAACTCGGGAAATGAAGATTACCTGCCACAGGTAATCCTCTGAACACCAGTTGCTGAGGGTCACAAACTGGAAAGGGCTGCTAATTTCACACCTTTGCTTGAAGACTTCCTGCAATGGGACCCTAGTTGTTGATTGCTCCACCCTTCTCAACCTGAGAAGGTTGGGTTGAAGGTAGTATCTGGGTTTCCATGGCTTCACTGCCACTGTGAGGACTTTTCTTCTCCCTCCACCTTGGACATAAGAATAGTCCCATCTTCCCCAGCACCGGCTCCATTCCACTGCAGAGTGAAGCTAACATGTCAGAAATGTAATGTAGGGGAGCTGGATTGGCTCACGGAATTGTAGAGTTGGAAGTCCAACCCTCTGCTATGCGGGAATTTAAATGAAAGCACCCCAACCTCTGCTTAAAAACCACCAGTGAAGGAGAGAATGGTTGCATTGGAACTACTTCTTTTGATTTGTCGTCTTAGGAGCATCTCAGACAGAGTCCTGTTCTGTTCCTGTCTTGGCTCTTCCTGGTGAAAGGAAGGAGTGTTTTGTGGTGCTGAAGAGCAAAGCAATAGGCACACTAATTCGCTCGCTTTGGTATTTCTTGCTGGCTCTAGAACAGGACTTCAGAAACTTAGGTTGCAGCAGGTGGTGAATGCAACCCCCCCAGATCTCTCTAGCTGTGTCCTTTAACTGTGATAATGCCCCTCACTTGCCTAATCTTTGCAAACGACAAGAATTGCATCCATTACTCACCCACTTTTGCCTTTAGCTCTTTCTGCTTTGGACATGGAGGGCCCCCCCCCCCAAGGGAAGGCACCTTCAGGTTGCAAAAGGCTCCCCAACCTCTCTTCTGGAAGAATCTGCAAATTCCACCCCTCAGGCTCCTTCCATTCCAAGGGAAGGTTTTAATTGCCTCTCGGCCACTTCCTTACGTGGCTCCTCTCCAGCCTCTGATCAGTAGTACAAAGAGTTGTTTTCTTCTTAGCCTGCGCTGTCACCATGCAGCCGTTCCCTGATTTTGGCTTGGGGCCTCTAGATGCGGCTGTAATGATCATAATAACCATTTTAATTGGACATTTAAAGATGCTTAACTGCTTCTTTGGGTCAGGGGGGGAAAGCCCCGCTTCAAAATGTGGGAGGTTGGCACTCTGTTTGCAGCTATGCGTGCCTGTTTGCTGCGGGGTGGCGATGGCCCAGCTACACACTAATCCTTGGGGGAAAGTTGCCAGCAAATGTTAACAATGCAGAACAAACGTACACAGACACCCCCGCTCCAAAAGAGAAGCTTTTAAACTCCATCCTGTAACTTTGTCTCTCTGTGTGTAAGCTTCCTGCCTAAGCTGCAAACATTGTAGCCTCTATTTGCTTGTACAATCATACCTCGGGTTACAGACACTTCAGGTTGTGTTTTTTGGGGTTAAAGGTAAAGGGACCCCTGACCATTAGGTCCAGTCATGGCCAACTCTGGGGTTGCGGCGCTCATCTCGCTTTATTGGCCGAGGGAGCCGGTGTACAGCTTCCGGGTCATGTGGCCAGCATGACTAAGCCGCTTCTGGCGAACCAGAGCAGAGCACGGAAACGCCATTTACCTTCCCGCTGGAGCAGTACCTATTTATCTACTTGCACTTTGTGCTTTTGAACTGCTAGGTTGGCAGGAGCAGGGACCGAGCAACAGGAGCTCACCCCGTCGTGGGGATTCGAACCGCCGAACTTCCGATCAGCAAGTCCTAGGCTCTGTGGTTTAACCCACAGTGCCATGCGCCAAAACCCGGAAGTACTGGAACAGGTTTTGGGTTTCAGCAGTCGTGCAGGCGCAGAAGCGCTATATCGCAACCCACGAGTGCACAGACGCAGGTTGCAAACACTGCGGGTTACGAACATGCATCCTGCACGGATCATGTTCGCAACCCGAGTGTCCACTGTACGTAAGATGACGCCCACCATCTTCCGGACAGGGGAGACACCAGCCACATTGACAACACAACCAGAGCATGGCGGAGGGTGGCTATCATCCTGACACAGCCTCCAGCCTCTGAGCAGTGAGGTGTCTCACTTCCTGCGCAGCCGCTGAGCTTGGAGCACCTCTGAACACCTCTGAAGTTGCTGCACTTTTTTCAGAAATTCGAGCACATTTGGATGCAGGAGGTCCTAGCTTCAGACTCTTTCACTGAATTCCTGAGAGCACTTGTGGATCACTTCGAGCCATAGAATTGTGGGGATGGAAGGGAACAACGAGGATCATCTGGTGCAACTCCCTGCAATGCAGGAATCGTTTGCCCAATGTTTGAGCAATTGTTTATCAGTCCAAAGCAGCATCCTCTGTGGTTTCCAAAAAATGAACTGGAAGCCATTGAAGTTATCATAGTGGAGTAATGCAGCCAAAGGGACAAGCTCCAGTCAATATCCTGGCTGTCCTAATATGAATCAGCTGGAGATCTTTTTGCCTGTTTTTCAAAGCTAGGCCCTTGATTAGTGTTGTCATGTTTAAGTGCTAGGGACGGATAGTTCAAATCTCTTCCTGGTGCACCTGTGTTCATTTAAAAGAAATGTGTTCTCCTGTTTTTCTCTTCTAACTTCAATTTAAAATAATAATAGTGCCTTTTATCACAAAATAGTCACGTATCGTATATACCATGCAATGTCTTCCCCTGCTCCCCAAATCTTATGCCATCTTTTATGTGGAGATTTGTGTCAAGGGGCTAACGAGTAATAATAAATAATTAAATGTTAAATGTAGGGGTGGTGTTATCTCTATGGCAATGTACATACGTAGTTCTAAATGTATTTGATCAATGTGTAACTTTTTGAAAAAAGCATTTTGGGATTTATTTGTTGTTGTTTCTTGAGCCAAGAAACTGTTATTGTAAATTCGGAGAAGTGCCGGAGGATAATTACGTTCCGATTCATCTATTCCTTCCAGAGGTGAGAATTTGGTCAGTTCGCTGAACGGGCTTTTCTTGCCTCACAACTAACCACAACCGCATCTCGCTAAAGCCAAATGCCATTTACCTTTGATTTCTGGTAGATCTTGAGAGACTTATTATTAGACCACAATCTGCTGGAAAGATCTTCGGTGCGACGCTGGATTTATTGGATGGAATTTTCCACACTTGTGCCGGATGAGGGAGGTACGGTAATATGATTGCCTTGTTGTTGTTTTAAAGGCAAAAATGGTGGTTCTTCTGGGTTGAATATAGGGGGTTTACATCTTCATAGGGTGGCATTCATTGGCCTCTTGTCCTGGGTCACTGCGGAGCGGAGTCTCGAACAGCTGCAAATCATGTCCTAGGATTCCTTTGCCTCTCTGATTTATCAGATTCATTAACAAGCTGTTCTGAAGGGGTAAACAGTCTGTTAATTAGATTTACGTGCGATTACTAAATTGGAAGCAGTTGTATTACGGGTAGGTGAGATTCGGTGCCAAGTGATGCAGAGGTCAGGATTGTGGGTAAGAAGTACTTTCCTACTTTCCCTCCTCCAATAGACAGCTTAGCATTCCCTGCCCATTGAGCATGTTCTGTCCTCATTGGTTTGTCTTGGAGTTTGTTTGTTTACCCTCTTAGGATCTTCCTATATATATATATATATATATATATATATATACGCGCACACACACACACACATATATATATATATATATACATACACACACACACACGAATATAAGTATATACATACATAAATACACACCCCACTTTTGTGCAGAGGTTTCTGATTGTATAAGAATCCACATTTTTGTTTTGCTTTGTTTTTAATTTTGGTGAAGCCGCTTCTCTCTCCCACTCGCCACCCCTTGCTCTGATCCTTCTTCTTCTTCCTCCTCTGAAATGAATTTTGAAATAAACTGCACTCTTGGGTATAATTAACAGAGTGTGTGTTCTGTGTGTAAACACTGGAAGAACCTTCAGGAAACTTGGGAGTCCTCTGAGGGGAAGCTCTGTGAAAGACAACTTCCAGGTTGAAGCATTTTTATTTATTTTTTTTCCTAGAGAAAATGCCAAAGCAAAAAAATGGGCAAAGTTGCCGCTGGGTGATTTTATTTATGCACGGAATGCATAAATAAATGTAAAGAGATGACTGGGGAGGGGCAGGGATGTGTTTGGAGGTAAGCTGTCTCCAACAGTGGAGGCAGAATATAGCTGTGATAGCAGCTGATAGCAATATGCATCCTAAATTTGCCTTACTCCCCTGGGCTCCTTTGGGAGAAGGGTGGTGTAAAACACTGAAAAAATAAATAAAAATATAATAAAACAATACATGAAATACAGTCACCAAGTTAATGGCTATCACTGCATCATCCCGAGGCAGAACCGTATAACTGTGCTCTAGCGCATCCTGAATTTTCTACCATTCAGCTTCATTGGATTGATTTATTTCATAGAATCATAGGGTTGGGACACCCAAGGGTCATCTAACCCAACCCCCTGCAATACACGAATCTCAGCTAAAGAATCCCAGACAGATGGCCACCCAAAATGCTGGTTAAAAACAAACAAGGAGAACCCACTACCTCCAAGGAACTCTGTTCTACTGTTGAACAGCTCTTAGTGTCAGATTCATTTATTTCATGAAACTTACACACTACTTGTAAACAAACAGACCTTCAAACAGTTCTAATATTACTGGGGGTGGGAATTCTCTTAACTTGCTCTCTCCATGTCATTTGTAGTATCACACACCTCTATCATGTCCCTGCCTTACTGAGAATTATAGATTGTAGAGGTGGAAGGGACCCTTAGGATCATCTAGTCCAGGGGTCTGCAAGGTTTACCTCACCTGGGCAGTTCACTCCAGTGGAGACCCCTCTGTGGGCTGGATTTCCAGCGTCTGTGTCTGCACGGACATGATTTTTTGTGTTTGTGTCTGTGTAGATGCAATTTCCGGCCCCACGGAAGCGAGTCCCCGTGCTGCGCTGCGGCGATTTAGTGCAGCTCATGGGGACTCACTTAAACGACTCCCAGTTAAACGACCCCCGTGGGCCACTTGTGGCCCATGGGCCTTAGGTTGCCTACCCTGATCTACCCCGGCCAATAAAGCAAGATGAGCGCCACAACCCCAGAGTCGGCCACGACTGGACCTAATGGTCAGGGGTCCCTTTACCTTTACCTTTACCTACCCCTGCATTAGAGCCTTGAGACAGATGGTCTTGGATGTGAGCTTGTCTTGACAAGGACGTATTGGGTAGAGAAACTAAGGCCCGGGGATCAGGCCCAATTGCCTTCTAAATCTGGCCTGTGGATGGTCCAGAATCAGCATGTTTTTACATGAGTAAAATGCATCCCTGGGTTATTTGTGGGCCCTGCCTGGTGTTTTTACATGAGTAGAATGTGTCCTTTTATTTAAAATGCATCTCAGGGTTATTTGTGGGACATAGGAAATCATTCTTTCTTTCTTTCAAAATATAGTCCGGCCCCCCACAAGGTCTGAGGGACAGTGGACCGGCCCCCTGCTGAAAAAGTTTGCTGACCCCTGTAGTCCAGCCCCATGTGATGCAGGAATATGTAGTAGTCCCAAACGGGGGATCAAACCTGCAACCTTGGCATTACCAACACAGTGCTCTAACCAGCTGAGCTGTCCAGGCTGTGCTTGCCTTTGTCCTGAATTTTCAATGCAGCTCACACCTCATAAAAACATAACTTTAAATTCACAGTATAAAAGGTTGAAAGCAAACCTATAAAAATAAAATAAAAAGCTAATAAGTGATGGCATTAAAATAAAAGGCCGTTAGAAGCTTGCAAGCTTGAGTGGGATGTCATCATCTTGGGGGATGGTGCCTCTCCCTGGTCACCTGAAATTAGAAACCCTTTTCAGCCTAAGGGAGAGGCAGTTCTCTTTCCACAAGGGCTGCCATTGATGCCGAAATCCAGCATCGCCTGAGCTCTGCAAGTGCAGCTTTCTCCGGATTGAAGTGCAAGAGTGTTTGAGGACCAGGACATTTGCTAGGAAACCAAAATACTTATTTACAAAGCTACTGTACTACCAACTTCACTGTGAAACATGGACCACTTATAAATGCCAACTCCAACCCCTTGAAAGATTCCATCAACGGTGTCTCCGATAATTTTTAACATCACTTGGGAAGACAGGCGAACTAATATCAGTGTACTGGAAGAAGCAAAGAGCACCAATGTGGAAGCAATGATTCTTCAACATCAACTTTGTTGGACTGGTCACGTTGTTTGGATGCCTGATTATTGTCTTCCAAAGCAGTTACTCTATTCTCAACTTAAGAATGGAAAGTGTAATGCTGGTGGACCACAAAAGAGATTTAAAGATGCTCTCAAGAAAACCTTTAAAAATGTAGCATAAACACTGACAACTGGGAAACACTGACCTGCAAGCGTTCCAATTGGAGAACAGCCCCTACCAAAAGCGTCATGGACTTTAAAGAAGCATAAACTCAGGACGAAAGGGAGAAATAAGCTAAGAGAAGGCACATTTGGCAAACCCTCACTATGACCAACTCCTGCCCAGAAACCTATGTCCCCACTGTGGAAGGATGTGCGGATCCAGAATTGGCCTCCATAGTCACTTATGGACTCACTGTTAAGACTATGGAAGACAATCTTACTCAGCTATGAGTGATCGCTAAAGAAGAAGCATGGCCAGAAATGAGTGGGTGGAGCCATGGATGTGACTTTCACCTCTGTACAGTAGGTTGCATTTCAGCCCTGCAAAAGCCAGAGGTTTCAACACACAGTCTTCTCTCCCATCCAAGCAAGCAAGCAAGCAAGCAAGCAAGGGGGAGAGTCACAGTTCAAGGATGCTTTGCAGGCCAGCAAAAGCACTCAAAGGGAAGGTGTGGAAAAGGGCTGGAGTGGAGAATCCTGAGAGCCAAATACTGGAGGACCACATTTGAGGCTGTCTACCCCTGCATTCTAGGGACGTGGGTGGCGCTGTGGGTTAAACCACAGAGCGTAGGACTTGCCGATCAGAAGGTCGGCAGTTCAAATCCCCGCGACGGGCTGAGCTCCCGTTGCTCGGTCCCTGCTCCTGCCAACCTAGCAGTTCGAAAGCACGTCAAAGTGCAAGTAGATAAATAGGTACCGCTCCGGCAGGAAGGTAAACGGCATTTCCGTGCGCGGCTCTGGTTCGCCAGAAGCGGCTTAGTCATGCTGGCCACATGACCCGGAAGCTGTACGCCGGCTCCCTCGGCCAATAAAGCAAGATGAGCGCCACAACCCCAGAGTCGGCCACGACTGGACCTAATGGTCAGGGGTCCCTTTACCTTTACCTTTACCTACCCCTGCATTAGAGCCTTGAGACAGATGGTCTTGGATGTGAGCTTGTCTTGACAAGGGCGTATTGCATTTGGAGATGCTGGTTCAAACTCCATGCTCCTACCTTCCCAGCCTTATCCCGCTTAGTGGCCTAATAATGTTTAGTGGAGTAAGAATTGTGGGTGGAAGAGCAATTCAATTATAATAGTAATAATAGCTCTGTACCCTTCCCCTTAGTTTAACCACTCATATCTCCCAGCATGTTTTACTGTTGAGGTAATGGATAACTTTTATTCATTTCGCATTTATAGGCAGACTTCTGTAATTCTCAGTTTATGAAACTGCATGCCAACCAAAATAGAACCATCCTTTGAAATCCATACCTTTCTGATTTCTGCAATGCATTCTCCACCAAACAACATGGACAAAAATGCACAGGCTAGGGTAAAGTGTGCAGAAAAATGTATATATTGGTGAAAATAGGGTACGAAATGTATTACAGATGGGGAAATTGGTTTGTAAAATTGTGTGTATTAGGAGAAATTAGCACTAAAATTCTGGTGAATACTCAGCAGGGGCTTCTTTAAAATAAATCAATTGCAAACTAATGTGGGAATGTGGAGGCATAAATTTAAGATGGGGAAATTGAGAAAAACTGAAAGTGAAAGATTGGCCCACCCCTGGGTGGGGTTGTCATGAACATAACATAAGGAATGAGTGGGGGAAATGCTCCCTGGGTAAATTTGAGGTTGCATTCCATCTGATGATATTTTGTATTTAAAGATTTTCAGTATGACAGCATGACAATCAGCTTTGAGCACAACACAAAGAACACAGAGCCTGTAATGTGTGTATGTCTTTCCTAAGCTGCTTTGGGAGACTCTTGGGGCTATAAAGTGGAATATACAAGCGTACTCAATGAATAAATAGAATTAGGGAAGGACATTGTGCTAGAGCTATAAGAAAAAAAGAATGACTTTAAGCCCCCAACATGCCTTACTTGTGTGAAGGAGCAAAGTGTATCGAAAGAGGCTGTCGGGGAAATGGGACCACTTTTTGCAGTCTGTTAAGGTGCAGAGAGGGATGCGGGTGGCGCTGTGGGTTAAAGCCTCAGCGCCTAGGGCTTGCCAATCGAAAGGTCGGCGGTTCGAATCCCCGCGGCGGGGTGCGCTCCCGTTGCTCGGTCCCAGCGCCTGCCAACCTAGCAGTTTGAAAGCACCCCCGGGTGCAAGTAGATAAATAGGGACCGCTTTCTAGCGGGAAGGTAAACGGCGTTTCCGTGTGCGGCTCTGGCTCGCCAGAGCAGCAATGTCACGCTGGCCACGTGACCCGGAAGTGTCTCCGGACAGCGCTGGCCCCTGGCCTCTTGAGTGAGATGGGCGCACCAACCCCAGAGTCTGGCAAGACTGGCCCGTACGGGCAGGGGTACCTTTACCTTTACCTTTACCTTTAAGGTGCAGAGAGTAGATCCCTGTCCCCCTCTCAGATCTACATATCCCAGAGTGGCTAAACCGTCAGTCCCTCTTCACAAGGAACTCTGGGAATTGTAGCTCTGAGAGGGGGACGGGGACTCCTAGCACCCCTCAGAACCCTTAACAAACTACAGCTCCCAAGATTCTTTGGGGGAAGCCATGACTTGCCAACAAAGGTCCGTATAGTTAAAGCTATGGTTTTCCCAGTAGTGATGTATGGAGGTGAGAGCTGGACCATAAAGAAGGCTGATCGCCAAAGAATTGATGCTTTTGAATTATGGTGCCAAAGAATTGATGCTTTTGAATTACGGTGCTGGGGGAGACTCTTGAGAGTCCCATGGACTGCAAGAAGATCAAACCTCTCCATTCTGAAGGAAATCAGCCCTGAGTGCTCACTGGAAGGACAGATCCTGAAGCTGAGGCTGCAATACTTTGGCCATCTCATGAGAAGAGCAGACTCCCTGGAAAAGAACCTGATGTTGGGAAAGATGGAGGGCACAAGGAGAAGGGGACGATAGAGTATGAGATGGTTGAACAGTGTTCTCGAAGCTACGAACATGAGTTTGACCAAGCTGCGGGAGGCAGTGGAAGACAGGAGTGCCTGGCGTGCTCTGGTCCATGGGGTCATGAAGAGTTGGACACAACTAAACGACTAAACAACAACAACATGACTGTTTAAAGAGATATCATAGTGTTTTGAATTTACGGTGTGGAGGTGACTTCTGTTTGTTGGGGCTTGTCTTGAGTAAGGGAGCTTGGGTTTTGCTCATGGGCTGCCTGTGAACATCCTCTTGGCCACTGTGAGAATAGAGGGCTGCAATGGCATAGTGTGGGGAGCGGGGAGGGGAGTGGTCCAGGGTGCAAATTTATGAGGGGGCGCAACTAGGTTCCCTCACAACAAGTTCCCTCATTGAGACTGGAGCTGAGGGGAGAGAAGCCGCCCCTGAGTTGGGCCTTCAGGGCTGGGGCGCTTCCACCTCGTGGTCAGCAAGGGATGGCTGAACATGCCCCATCCTTGAACTGGCCAAGAGGGAGGAAGGGGGAGGGAGCCGCCACCACACGTCAAGGGGGGAGGGGACGCCGAGGAAGCGCTGCTGGGGCCATGTGCGCTGCCCAGAGTGCCTCGCTGCAAGCACAGGAGGGCAAGGCGGTAGAGCGGTGTTCCTGGCTTCACGTTTCTCTGCCTTAGCTCTGTTCCCAGGTTGGAGCTAGTCCTCAAGGGGAGATTCCCTTTGCTGGCTGGCAAAGGGACTGACTGTTACCCAGTCTATGGGGGAGGAGAGGCTCAACACTTGCCCTGCCCCGGAAAAGGACAATAGGGGCTTTGAAAAAGAGTGGGAACCTTTTATATTATATTTGCAGAAACAAAGAAAGAATATTGACCAGATGGTAGGATTTAAATAAACATTCACAACTTTATGGATGGGGAACAGATAATGTAATAAAAGGAAAAATATGTTATTTGTAGAAAATAGCAGAATATAATAATGAGGACAATAAATCAGAAATGGAAGTTGAGGGAAGTCCAAAGGGGCGGAGGGAGAGATGTTGTGTGGATTGTATGTTATAAGTATATTTGTAATGAGAAAAAAGAAAATCAATTAAAAGTTATATATATATATATATATATATATATATATATATATATAAATAAAACACTTGCCCTGCCCCGGACATCGCAACCCATGCTACGCCCCTGGAGTGCTTAGCTAGGTAGGGCCCCCAGAAGCATAGAATTGTAGCGTTGGAAAGAACCCAAGGGACATCTAGTCCAACCCTCTGCAGTGCAGGAATCACAGCTGAAGAACCCCTGACAGATGTCCACCATCTTCCCAGGGAGTCTTTTCCACTGGTGGACGGTTCTTACTGTCGGTAAGTTCTTCCTGGTGTTTAGTCGGAATCTTCTTCCTTGCCATGTGAATCTGTTGGTTTGGGTCTTACCCTCTGGAGCAGCAAAAAACAAGCTTGCTCCGTCTTCCAGCTGACAGCCCTTGGCCTGATCCAGCCAGGCTTTTCTTAAGTAACTGTGCATAGGATTGGGACCTTAGCTTAGGCGACTCTGGCTTTTCCGTAGGGAGACCTTTGCATGCTGTAGACGGAGGTGTGCTTGACTCTTCCATCGTCTTAGCAACTGGAGCGATGTCGGGAGAAGGTGGTCAGAATGCGTCAGGTTTTTCCTCTCCTCCCCACTCCCAAAATGAGCTGGATTATCCTCAAAGCCTCTTGCCTGCCGGATCATGGAAAATTCCTCTGAGAGAGCAGCCGTGCTTGATCAGGCGCCAAGAGAAACAGGGCGCCGCCAAAGCTTTGTCCGTAGGGGCAATGACCACCGGAGATTGCTGCGAGGATCTTCCTACAGCTGCATATTAATTCCTGCCAGCAATTCTAGAGATCCAGGCATCAGAAAAATCACAGCAGAAAACAGAGCAGCCTATGACTGAAGGAAACAGTTCCAAGATAGAGGGCTCATTCATTCATCCTTTCCTTCCTTCCTTCATTGTGCTTATGTCCCACTTTTCAGGCAAACCTCACAAAGCTGTTTTGTTCAAGGTCAGTTCCTCTTACCTGAGGGATGGCTCGGCTGGGGGATCGAGGAAGAGAGAGCGAGAGCGCATCTGTAAGGGAAGGGGTCGGCTGTCTTGCAGAGGTGGGGAACCCTCTTCCCACCCAAGGGCTGCATATTCCCGTTGGGGCGATATTCCACGGGCCTCATGGCGGGATGGGCAGGGCCAGGCGCAGAAGCAGGTGGTGCAACGCATTCAAATTCTACCTTTGTAGACTAGTTTCCACACACACTGCTCTCTGTGCAAGAAGCATTATCGGACTGCAAGGACACAATCTAGCCAGGGAAAATCACCCGAGGGGCAGGCAAAACAAGGCTGGTGAGTGGTGTGGCCTTAGGCGAGGTGCTGTGGCTGGGAAGGGCTTGTGACATCAAGGGAATCCCAAGGGCGTGATAGTGACGTTTGTCAGCAATAGGTATTTAAATGCAAATTTGGTTTTTTATTGTCATTGGGGTTTTTTTAAAAAAATAATTGCATATTATATACTTTGCAAGGAGGTTGGACTAGACAGCGCTTGGGATGCATTCCAACTCTTTGTTGTTGTTGTTTAGTCGTGTCCGACTCTTCGTGACCCCATGGACCAGAGCACGCCAGGCACTCCTGTCTTCCACTGCCTTCCGCAGTTTGGTCAAACTCATGCTGGTAGCTTCGAGAACACTGTCCAAACATCTCGTCCTCTGTCGTCCCCTTCTTCTTGTGCCCTCCATCTTTCCCAACATCAGGGTCTTTTCCAGGGAGTCTTCTCTGAGGTGGCCAAAGTACTGGAGCCTCAGCTTCACGATCTGTCCTTCCAGTGAGCACTCAGGGCTGATTTCCTTCAGAATGGAGAGGTTTGATCTTCCTGCAGTCCATGGGACTCTCAAGAGTCTCCTCCAGCACCATAATTCAAAAGCATCAATTCTTCAGCGATCAGCCTTCTTTATGGTCCAGCTCTCACTTCCATACATCGTTACTGGGAAAACCATAGCTTTAACTATACGGACCTTTCCAACTCTACAATTGTATTAATTTTATATTCATTTTTTTAAAAAAGATGGTTTATAAATACAGTCATTTATACACCAGTGTGGTGTCGTGGTTAGGGTGTTGGACTAGAAGCTTGGGAAAGAAGATAAAGTCCCTACCAGAGAAGAATGGCAGATCAAGTTGATGAATTATGCCAAAATGGCTAAAATGACCAGAAGAATCAGAAATCAGGCCAAATTTTTAATAAGGAATGAGGAAAATTTATAACTGATCTTACAAAAACCATTGCAAGCTGTTAAAATCGTTAGTAGGATTGGAATATCACTTGTAGTTTAATGGTGAATTTTGGACACAATAGAGAGGTAAAAGATTTGGATTATCATGAAAGATGCAGGAGGAAATGATTAACAATGGGACCCACAAAGGGGAGGAGGGAAGTTCCAGAGATTCTTTAGAATCTTGTTTATATGTTGGATGTGTGACTGTAAATTTTTAATCTGAAAAGCCAAATACCGTATTTTTCACTCTATAAGACGCACTTTTTCTCTCCTAAAAAGTAAGGGGAAATGTGTGTGCGTCTTATGGAGCAAATGCAGGCTGTGCAGCTATCCCAGAAGCCAGAACAGCAAGAGGGATCGCTGCTTTCGCTGCGCAGCGATCCCTCTTGCTGTTCTGGCTTCTGGGATTCAGAATATTTTTTTTCTTGTTTTCCTCCTCCAAAAACTAGGTGCGCCTTATGGTCTGGTGCATCTTATAGAGCGAAAAATACGGTAACTTTTATTTATTTTTAAAGAAGCTTGGGAGACCTGGGTTCAACCCACCACTTGGCCACAGAGCTCTCACTGATTGACCTTGGGCCAGTCACTGCCCTTCAGCTTAATTTACCCCACAGGGTTGTTGTGAAGATAATATTGAGAGAGGGAGGAGGGAGAAATAAATAACCAGGTCTACCTGTCCACATGGCCTTCTGGCTCATTGACTGCCTATGAGAACAGCCAGCTTTTGAAAAACTACTCAGCCAGTCCATCTGGCAGTGATTCTTACGCACCGCAGGCAGCAAGCCAGCTTATAAGTATCTGTGCTTTGATCTACTGCATGGATTTTTAATGGTTATCAACCTTTTTTTTTTAAAGACCTTGCTTTAAGTGTTAATGATAATAGTCAGCAGAGTTTTTGGAGACTCACATTAACAAAATATTTCCATTTTTCTTCCTTGAGAATAAGCGGGAGAGCTGATGTAATCGCCGCCTCCCACAACACGCACATACGCCCAGTCCAGGGCATCCTTTTCCACATCTGCTTTTTCGCCTTCTTAATTACCTTCTAAATGTACCTCTCGCCACAGCTCTGGTAATTTATTTTTTATTTTATTTTCTCCTGGCGGATAAGCTCATTAGAGATAATCTTGTTTGCTGGATTTGCTTTCTGCAGAATGATCCGTGTTAATAACTCCCTTTGAGGATTTTTGTCTCTTTCAGAAGTGGACTGTGCTACATAGGGCTGGGGTGGGGTGGAGAGAAAACTTACTTTCTTGACCTTCTGGTTATTTTAAGAGGAGCCCTGTTAGATCAGACCAAAGAACCATGTAGTCCAGAACCCTACATCTAAATATCAAGGAGCTGGCATTAGGGTATAATGACCCAAATAACTTGAGCACAAGAAAACCCCTGCTGGATCAAGCTAGAACAGCCCATCAGCATCCTGTTTTCATAGTGGCCAACCAGATGCCTGTGGGAAGCCAGAAAGCAGGATTCGAGCATAAGAGCACTCTCCCCTCTTGTGGTTTCCAGCAATTGGTATTCAGAAGCGTTGCTGCCTCTGACTCTGGTGCCAGAGCATAGTCATTGTGGGTAAACATACCCAATTCCCTCAAGAGCCAGCGTGTTGTAGTGGTTAAGAGTGGTGGACTCGTAATTTGGTGAACCGGGTTCGATTCCCCGCTCCTCCACATGCAGCTGCTGGGTGACCTTGGGCTAGTCACACTTCTCTGAAGTCTCTCAGCCTCACTCACCTCACAGAGTGTTTGTTGTGGGGGAGGAAGGGAAAGGAGATTGTTAGCCGCTTTGAGTCTCCTTCGGGTAGTGATAAAGCGGGATATCAAATCCAAACTCCTCCTCCTCCTCCTCCTCCTCCTCCTCCTTCTTCTTCTTCCTCTTCCTCTTCCTCCTCCTCCTCCTCCTCCTCCTCCTCCTCTTTTCTTCTTCTTTAGGCTTGGTTTCTAGGCCTTTGATCACCTTGGTCACCTCCCTCTACACATGTTCCAGCTTGTTAATACTCTTCTTAAATTGTGGTTCCCAGAACTGGACACAGGACTCCAGGTGAGGTCTGACCAAGGCAGAATAGTGTGGTATTATTACTACCCTTGATCTGGACACTCTATTTCTGCTGTCAGCGTAGACCAGCCCTCCTTGTCCTTTGAGAATTCAGAAAGTCAAGTCAGAGGGAATTCTTCCCACAATAGTTTTCTCCAGGGTCGTGAATTCTAAGTCACCCTTGTGATCTGATTTTCATTTCCCCCCCATGTGTTGCCTTACAAATGGCTCTTGGGAGCAGGCTTTTTATTTATATTTATTATTATCTTTATTTTAAAAAAATCCACTGGTATTAACATAATGACTTCTGGTTAAATGACATTAACATAATGATGCTAAATACAGACTCTCTGGATGGGAAATCTGCAAAGATAATGTTTGTTGTTTGACCTTCAACTCATGAGAATGAGACAGAGAAAGAGAGATTTTTGGAAAGTGGGGTTATATAATGGTCTTTATTTCTGGACCTGGACCAAGACTCCTAGTAGTTAGCTAATGCCAGCGCTGGTCATTCCACTCTGTTACTTTCTTTTCCTTTTTTAAATATAAACAGTTTATGCCCTATGCCAAGTTTAAACAGGAAGCCACTCAATTCATCAATCACACGTACTTTGTAAATAGAGCTGGGTTGCTTTTTATGCTGAGTTCTAAGCTCTGGCCCTCCATTTCAGAAGCTTCTGAGGCCTGCTCTTTCTCCCTGAAATTAAATTTGGAGCCACTCCATTTAAAAAACAACAACTACATGAATACATACATACATATTTATTTATTTTATTGTTTACTTGCTATTTTTATTAGGTGCTCCATCCCTGCCATCAGCCAGGCGACATAAAAAGGGAACGTATACACATTGTGGAAAAGGAAGAACTATCCACATCAGAATAGTTTGCCCTGCCCCATTTAAGGATGCTTCCCAGAGAGTTGTAGAATTGGAAGGGATCCCCAAGGGCCATCTAGTCCAACCCCTTGCAGTACTGGAATCACAACTAGAGAGTCCCTGACAGATGGCTATCCAACCTCTGTTTAAAAACCTCTGATGAAGAAGAGTACAGCAACCTCAGAGGTGGTCTGTTCCACTGTTCTTCCTAACGTTTAGTCAGAATCTCCTTTCCCACTATAAAGTTTGAGGCCATTGGTTCATGTCCTACCCTCTGGAGCAGCAGAAAACAAGCTTGGTCCATCACCCACATGCCAGCCCTTTAGATATTTGAAGAGGGCTATTACGTCACCTCTCAGGCTTCTCTGCTAAACATACACAACTTTCGCAAAAGGCTTTGTTTCCAGACCATTGTCCAGCTTGGTCACCCACCTCTGCCCATGTTCCAGCTTGTCAATATCCTCCTTGGTGCCCAAACTTCTCATTCAAATTCCTCCCCAGATTTTGCCGCTCCAGAGTACCCAGCCCTGTTCTTGAAACAGAACTTGTGCCGTAGGAATTCTCGTATGCTGGCGTTGTTAAACTTCTTAATTTTGCCCAGAGCCCTCAGGTTTGCCTGTTTCATTCGTGGCTTTTCACTCTCCCGTTGCATACATGCCTTCATTCCCCCCCCCCCCCCCCCCGTTTGTTGCTAAAGTTGGTATGGCTCTTCCCATATTATAACTTCCTGTATTTATGGACTGCTTTTCACTGCAGATGATCACCAAGTGGTTTGCGCAGCAATCAACAACAACAACAAATCCATTAGTTGTACTTTTGGAAGGGGTGTATCTGATTCTTGGATGGGCAGAAAATGCCCACTGCATGTCAAGACTAACTAGATGAGGGCAAAGCCAGGAGCCCTGGAATCTAGAGAGAGCAGGCAATGTGCCGTACAGCTGGGCTCACAAAAATATTTTAATTCTCAACATCAAACTGACAACTCTCTCTGGGTTTTAGGAATCACTGCTCTTTTCTTATCCTTTTCCCTCCATTAGCGAGGATCAGCAGGCATTGCCGACTTCTACGGAGTCAGGCCATCTAGTATTGTCTACACGGACTGGCAGAGTTTTAGAGTTTCAGACAGGAGGTATTCCCAGCCCTACTTGGGCATGTCGGCGATTAAACCTGGAATGAGCCACATGGAAAGCAGATGGACTGAACAATGAAAGCAGATGCTCTACCACTGAACAATGGCCCTGCAATCCTGCGCACACTTTACCAGGAAGTCAGTCCCACTGGATTCAGTGGGACATCTTTTATTTATTTTTATTTTATTTGTTGCATTTATATACCACCTTTTATCTTCCAAGGAGCTCAAGACAATTTCCATGCATCTCCTCTTCCCTTTTCACCCTCACAACAACCCTGTGGAGGTAAAGGTAAAGGGAGCCCTGACCGTTAGGTCCAGTCGCGAACGACTCTGGGGTTGCGGATGCTCATCTCGCTTTACTGGCCGAGGAAGCCGGTGTACAGCTTCCAGGTCATGTGGCCAGCATGACTAAGCCACTTAGGACAGGTTAAAAAAACAGTAACTGGCCCAAGATCACCCAGTGAGCTTCATAATTGAGTGGGGATTCGAACCCTGGTCTCCTGGGTCATAGTCCAATGCTCTAACCATTATGCCACATAGGTTTGTGCTCTTGAAATGGGGAACTATCTTTATTAAGAGTGGCTCGATGCAAAAGAAGAAGAAGAAGAGTTAGGATTTGATATCCCGCTTTATTACTACCCTAAGTAGTCTCAAAGCAGCTAACATTCTCCTTTCCTTTCCTCCCCCACAACAAACACTCTGTGAGGTGAGTGGGGCTGAGAGACTTCAGAGAAGCGTGACTAGCCCAAGGTCACCCAGCAGCTGCATGTGGAGGAGCGGAGACGCGAACCCGGTTCCCCAGATTACGAGACTACCGCTCTTAACCACTACACCACACTGGCTCAAAGAGAACACCTTTTGCAGTTATGTAGAAGTGGGAATTTCAGCAGGCATTGATTTCCTTGATTCCAGGAGGCATCCCGAAATTCTATCTTCCTTGCAATTGTTAAAGATGCAGGAGGAGCCTTGACCCCTTCTGCACTGGGACAGTTCAATCTGGATGGGGCTTCCCTTTCATCTTTCTCTCCCAAGGATTTGTCCCTCTCACCCCGGCCTGTTACAAACTTCTTAATCCTACCTGCATGTTGATGAAACTCTGGTCTCTGTGCAGGAATGTTGTGTTCAGTCAACAGAGAACAGCTTTTCAGACGCATTGAGCTTTTAGTGTCTCGTCGTTCAGAGCATGCTGCATATATGCGTTTTGTTGCTGCCATGACAGGAAAAGCGGCTGAATATATAAGGAGCTGCAGGAACTCTCTTGGGATTATTAATGTCCCATTTGCTTGCATTTAAATTCACTTTCTCTCTGTGTCTTAAAGCACCAGATAAACGTTCAGGGCTGATGTTACCTAAAAAAAACAACACAGGCTGTTTATGTTCCACCGTAATGGCAGAGAAATTGCATCAATTTAAGCGTAATGTGCTGTGGGCTTGATACTAAGAAATCTGTGGGAACGGCAGTCAAATCCACACGAGGAAGGAGATGGGGATGATAAACAAATAAATCTGAGCTGAAAAAAGAAGAGGAGGAATTAACTTTTCTCCAGAATAAATTTAGTAAGATGTGTTTTGATTTCAAATAATTTATAACCCGCTTTCCTATTTGGAAATACTCCAGAGTGGCCAGCAACTGATTGAATAGACCAACTGATTGTAAAAACCAGTCCTGAATGACACAGTCTGATCCATTGCCAGATATAGTATGTTGAAGAGTAACATGGGGTTCTCATAAAGGCTCTGTTCAACAGCAAAGGACATAACTTTGTTCGCAGTCTTAAATGTGGTTGCTGGGAATACGTGAGACTTCCTTCTGAGTAAATATGCTAAGTGTTGCACTGAAAAAAAAATCTCATATGTTTAAATTTGTTTTGTTTATTACAGTGGTACCTCAGGTTACATACGCTTCAGGTTACATAAGCTTCAGGTTACAGACTCCGCTAACCCAGAAATAGTACCTCGGGTTAAGAACTTTGCTTCAGGATGAGAACAGAAATCGCACGATGGCGGCGCAACAGCAGCGGGGGGCCCCATTAGCTAAAGTGGTGCTTCAGGTTAAGAACAGTTTCAGGTTAAGAACAGACCTCCGGAATGAATTAAGTACTTAACCTGAGGAACCACTGTATTTGAATTCAGAAAAAGGGATATATTGGGCAAGTCCTACCATAAGGCAAAATGAGGCAGGTGCCTCAGGTGGCAGATGGAAGGGAGCAGCGGTGAGGTGTTGGAGGACAGAGATGCTTGTCCCCTAAGCTAGTCTGTTGCCCTCAGCTGGGGTGGAGGACGTTGTCCTGTTGAAGCACGGCTTCTCTGTTGAACTGGGGAGACACACTCTTAATAGTGCTGTATGCTCCTGAGATGTCCACAACTCCATTCCAAACACTCACACATGCCGACATCGCACTGTACAGCTCGAAATTCCAGTGTTAGGTCGCATATTGCAAAAAGTAAAAATAAAAGGTGCATCTGTAAATAGTGTCGGTGATGGCATATATACAGATTTGGAGATCAAGGCGGAATCCTGCCGAATGGCAGCCTGAACGCAGCCTTGAGTGTGTCGCCCGGGAATGTGGAGAGTCGTTGCTCTTTAATGAACACAACCTTTAATTTCCTCAAGACTCTGGAGACGCTGCGTGTCTTCGTGAGATAAGAGAACAAAGTGCGAGGGAGGAAAGAGAGGATCCGTTTGCTTTTCCAAATGCTATGAACATTTTTTTAAAAAAACGCTTTAATGGAAAATCCTTTCGTATCTTATGCTTCTAAAAAAAATAAAAATCAAAGCATGTTTGTTTGGACCTTGAAGTGTTTACAGCGCCGAGGAAAATGGACAAGGATAGTGAAGAAGCAGGGGGGAGGCATTCTTCCCCATCCTCCCACTTCTAACGTAAGAACCGAAGAAAGCCTGTTTGGATGTGGTCCAGCACTCTGTTCTCACAGTGGCCAAGCAGATGCCAATGGGAGGCCCACAAGCAAGACTTGAATGCAACAGCCTTCTCTGCACTTGTGGTTCTCAGCAACTGGTATTCAGAGGCATAGTACTTCTGACAATAGGGAACCAAGCAATCAAGGCTATTGGCCATTGACAGCCATATCGGTTGGTTTTGATTTGCACAATTCTCCTTTAAAGGCGCCTGTCAGAGACTGCCTCCAGGTCCCAGCTCACAGAGGACCAACGCTAGCCAGAAGAACTGTACAAAAGTCTTTATTGAAATATAGTTTCCATTTCCAAACCCTAGCGTGCGTCTCTACGTCTAGACCCTAGATCGACGAAGCTCCATCTGAGTCTCCGCCCCCTGTACACCAGCTTAAGACTCTAGCCTTACCCCACCTCTTGCGTCTCTCCTTTCGCCTCTGGGTCCTACCACCCCCCGGGGTCCCTTCCTGCCTGGACGCTTCGGATGCGGACCCCTCGGACTCCTCCCCCTCCTTTCGGCGGGCTTTAGGACCTGGCTCCCTTTCCGGGCTGCTCATTGCGCCACCCTCTTGTACATTTGAACTTGGCGCGCACGCGCTGTCTCCGACCCTCCTTTCGACCGTTTCCTCGCTCTCTGACGCAGGCGTGGCCAACCCCGACTCATGTCCTTCCACTGACGGAGAGCTGCCTGGTGCCGATGCCTGGGACTCCTCCCCCCTACTGCTCTCCGGTGGGGAAGCTAGTCCCGATTTCCAGCTGCTGCTCTCTGAGTCCCCTCTGGCCCCTCCTTCCTGGGGTGTTCCCTTTGGCAACCCCCTAGCTCTGCCCACGGGAGCCCCTTTCTGTGAATCCTCCGATTCGCTGGAGAGACTTAGAGACCTCGGGCGGCTATCATCGCTAACTTCTCCCTCGGATTCCTCCCCATCGGTCTCTAATCCCTCCCTTTCCTGCCCCTCTGCTCCTGAGCCCCTGACAGCGCCCAACTTGGTGGCTGTCACTGCCTTCAGTGAGAGTGAACTCCACAGTTTGAGCTTTGTGGAGCAGGGCTTTCTCTTGTCTGTTCTGAACATTCTGATCTTCAGCTCCATTGGGTTGGCCTGGCCAACTTTCTAATTTTAATATATTAGAAAGAGGCTCAGTTACATGGTTGCGTCAAGCAGTGGCTTTACCGTTATAAACCTCTTGTGTTCATAGAATAGTGGTTCCCCACCTTTGAGCTAAGCTAATGTTGGGCCATGGCCAAGCTCCTGGTCAGGCCACAGAATAGCAGGGGCTGGCATTGCTGTAATGAAGCAAGGATCCATTGGGATTGAGGCAGTTGGAGACATCAGGGTAGACTCTGAGGTTTCTGGCATGCAAAGGACGTGCTGGAAAGTAAAAGGTGGCTAGAAGCACCCTCTTTCCTGGCATCACTCTTTCCCCATTCCAACTGAATCTCCCTGCCTCGCTGTGAGCTATGGATTAGCAAACACACGGAGATGATCTCTGCTTTCACAGTTAAAAATGATACATCGATCTCTTCCCAAGTACACATTTGTGTGTTTAATGATGGCTCGCACCCATGTAATTAAGATGCAAATAATGAAAGTAGCAGTAAATGCCATTTCTGTGTGCCCACGTTTCAAGTCTTTAAAGAAATTGTACCCCTGTCTTCTAGACAGAATGTAGTCACACCTCCCTCCTCACTTTCAGCTGCCTTTCCAGTAGCTGCCTTACGCACAGGGATGGGGTCGGTAGCAATTTTTCAGTTTCTCTTCTTCGCTCTCCCTCCCACCCACTTGTGATCCAACTATTGTTAGTTTAGCGAGCTATATGTTAGGTTTCCTTGCCAGAAGCAACTGTTGGAAAACAAGGCGCTGTGAGATGAACTTGCTAAGAGTACGGATGGATGAGAAATTTGTTTAGTCCACATTTTAAAGCAAAGCAAACTAATTTGCTGGCCCCAGACGGTTCTGTGGATTTGGAACGCTGCCGTCAGATCTCACACTTCTCCCAATGTTACAACACAGTTGTGGTTCAGAAATGCATTTAAAATGTGTGCTTTTCTGGGAGGTGAAATGCTAGCTTGGGGGGGGGAGGCATCGAAACAGGTACAAAAAAAATGTATTTAAACACAGAATGTTTATAACATGTGCATAATATATATAGCCTCTGTGAGTAAAAAGGTAAAGGTACCCCTTACCGTTAGGTCCAGTCGCAGATGACTCTGGGGTTGTGCTCTCATCTAGCTCTATAGGCTGAGGGAGCCGGCGTTTATCCGCAGACAGCTTCCGGGTCATGTGGCCAGCATGACTAAGCCGCTTCTGGCGAACCAGAGCAGCGCACGGAAACACCGTTTACCTTCCCGCCTGAGCGGTACCTGAGTATTTATCTACTTTCACTTTGACATGCTTTCGAACTGCTAGGTGGGCAGGAGCTGGGACTGAACAATGGGAGCTCACCCCATCGTGGGGATTTGAACTGCTGACCTTCTGATCGGCAAGCCCTAGGCTCTGTGGTTTAGACCACAGCGCCACCCACATCCTCTGTGAGTATGTGTGCTTTTTTTTTAATTAAAAATATCAATGAAAATTGGGACGGGATTGGGCACGTGCAAAACAGGCATGGAATGAGAGAGACTGATCTCTCCATCTGCAGGTGGGGCGTCTTGAGGATGAATGATGGATATAGTCCATTTCTCTGAGACCCACAGAAGCAGGATGTAATTTTGATTTTGCATTCTCAGCGGGAGAGTATATAGAGCAAAATCACGTACAGTATACAGCTTCGGTTTAAGATTGCTTCTGTACCCCCTCTCTGAAATCAGTGGCTCTGAGGAACAAAACCACCTTAAAAATGAGGAACAGGAAGAGACCAAAATGTGTCACATTTGTAAATCCCTAATGGAGGGATTGGATGCTGACCTATGACAGAGAAGGGTGCTTAGGACAGGGGATATCAGTGGAGGGTATAGCTATCAATGGCTGCTGGCCACAATGGCTATGACCTGCCCTGCCTCCATGGTCAATGCAATGCTTATGGATGTCAGTTGATGGAAACCATAGAGAAGGAGAGTGCTCTTTTACTCAGGGGTTGCTTGTGGGTCTCCCACGGGCATCTGGTGGGCCACTAGGAGATGAAGAACAGATGGGCCACTGGCCTGATGGAGCCGAGCTTCCCTTATGTGCTTAGCACTTGCCTTTGACAGGAATGGAGGAATGAGAGGTGTCAACTGGGGAGGGTCTCCTGGAGGGTTCCTACTCTATGGATTTAGCAAAGCAGGGAAACATCCTTGCCTGTGTTCAGCACCCACATTCATTTTTGGCCTTTCCCTCGTGAAGGAGGTGTGTTTTGAGCAAATGTAATATCCTTGAAGAGACATAACGCTGGAACTTTGGCTTTTGGTGCAGAGGTCAGTAAGGGTAGTGTGCCTATGTGAGGGGGATGAGTTTTGAAGCTCTTGCAGATGTCTGATATTCCCTGCTGCATAGAAACAGTGAGGTGGGCCATTCCTATTGCGCAAGTAGAAAACTGTGGCGAAGAGAGGCCTGCCCAAGCCAGGTGAAGGTAGCATCTAGACCAGAGGTTGGCAACCTTATCCGAGGATGGACCAGTCAACACTCTGCCCGTCGGGCAGAGCTATTTCCAGCACTCCTCCGACCCGGAAGTGCTTCTCCGTCCCACATGCGTGCACACACGCTATTTCTGGCGCACATCCAGGTTGGAGGAGTGCTCGTGCGCATGGACACAGGTGCCATCAACCCAGAAGTCGGCCCCCTCGCCACACCGCGCTGCACCAGTAAGAGTGGTGGGGATGGCTGCTACCGGCTCATGGTCCTTAGGTTGCCGACCCCTGATCTAAACCTTCTAAATTTCAAACCCAAACACAATATACATATAATGTCATCTCAGGAAGATTCCAGAATGTGTTGACGACCTGCACCCACAACCTTGTTTGCTGGACAGTCCTTTGTGTGTTTATTTTGTTTGTTTGATCTACAGAGCCTGTGCTTTCTCTCTCCATACTAATTATCTAGCCAGGGGGCACCTTGTTTTATTCAAAGAACATTAGCAGAACAGGGACATTATGCTTTCAGCTTCCCTCATCGATGCAAAATACTTACATTTTTGCTCCTCACACCTCACTGATCCCAAAAAACCTCTTAATCACATCCTAATACCCGTCATTTGCTCAGAGTATTCCCCTCCCTCCAATAGATGGTGTTGGTATCTATCCCATACTCTGTCCCTGGCTTCAAAAAAATTCTAATTATCCCCAGAGGGAGTTCAGGCTGATGTAGGAAGGTAGGTTGATAGCCGTTTATTATCGCCTCACTTTGATCCATTAGCCTCTCTTTCTAATTTTGTTGAACAGGCAGGGCCATTTAGGAATGCCAGATGCACAGCTCCCCGCCCCCCATTCCAGCAATATTGAATTTTGGTGGAAATTTCAGCCGCTTGGAGCAAAATGCTGGCATTTTGGTGGTTGGGTGGGGGGTTCTGTTACTTGCAGTAGGGCACCATCAGCACATTGCACTGGGGCAGGTGCCCATAGCCCTGGCCTGCAGAAGGAGCAGGAGGTTCTCTATGCCATCCTGAATGGCTTGCCATAAGACCATTAAGCCCAGAGTCCAAAATTACTTCACTGCTTAGTCCACCAGGGCTTGCGTGCCCATTGCTGAAGTTCTACACCAAGCTGAGAATATGATGTTTCTGGCAAAGACTTCAGCTTCCAAAGAATGCCAGCATTTGTTTAAAAAGAAAGAAAGAAAAAACAAGTTCTAGACCTCAGGATTTCCCAAATGTTCTTGAAACCCCTTCTTGACCACTGGAATATCTGTAGGGGTATCTCTTGTTGCCCTCTGAGTTGGTGAGGCTCATCTGATGTCGACACAGAACTGAACCTTCTGTCTTGTTGGACCAGTCCTGTGGAATGCACTTCCAACAAAGATTCAGCAGGTATCCTGAGTGTCAATTTTTAAACGTGTGCTGAAAGTATGCCTGTACCTCCAGACTTATGCAGACAATCCAAGAAACTAAAGCTTTGCTTACAGTTAGCCAGTGATCTGTGATTGTTTTTATGTGTTTTCGTGTGTGTGTGTGTGTGTCCTGACGATTTCCCACAGATTTTCTGGTTTTCTACGGATTGACATTTCTTCCAATTCAATGGTAGAGAGTTGAGGTTTTTTTCCAGGGAAAGGACAGTCAGAAAACCACTCACTCCCGTGCTTTCTAAGCATGGAACAAGCAGAAGTATCAGTAAGCCAAAAGGATCAGTCCCAGCCGGCACAGTGTATCATAGGAGTTGTAGACAAACAACCGCAGGTTAGCTATCCCTGTAGCTGAACAAGAAATCATCTCATTGCAGATCCTTTCAACCAATGAATAAAAGCCTGGTCCTTCTTTTCACTCAAAGCTGATCAACTTCATTCTGTGTCCAATAGCAGACCTCCCAAGTGTCCCTGTTTTGCAGGGACAATCTCGGATTTACAGAAACTGTTCCGGTTTCTGCTTTGATCCCAGAATGTCCTGCTTTTCCTTAAAGGTAAAGGTAAAGGGACCCCTGACCATTAGGTCCAGTCGTGACCAACTCTGGGGTTGCTGCGCTCATCTCGCTTTATTGGCCGAGGGAGCCGGTGTTTGTCATCAGACAGCTTCCAGGTCATGTGGCCAGCATGACTAAGCCGCTTCTGGCGAACCAGCGCAGCACATGGAAATGCCGTTTACCTTCCCGCTGGAGTGGTACCTATTTATCTACTTGCACTTTGTGCTTTCAAACTGCTAAGTTGGCAGGAGCTGGGACCAAACAACGGGAGCTCACCCCGTCGCGGGGATTTGAACCGCTGACCTTCTGATCAGCAAATCCTAGGCTCTGCGGTTTAACCCACTGGAGAAGTGTTGGAGGATATGCAGTAGAATTATACATAAATACCAAAGAAGAAGAAAAAAGAAAAGGGACATCCCCTAGAAAATGAGGAAGACCTGAAGGGGGTTTGGAAGAGATTGGGGCCAGGCGGAGAGGTTGTTTCCTTTCATAGGCATTGAGAGAGAAACAGAGAGGGTGAATTGGTAAGCAAGCATCCGTTTTCTTGGCTGGCTCTTGCAGATCGGTGTTCAGCAAAGCTTGTAATTGCACCACCGCGATCAGAGGAACGCTGCGTCTCCCGGGTGGTGGGGAGTGAGGATGCAGAGATTTCGGGAGCCTGGGGTGGTAGGTGGAATATGATCCATATTCCTTCCCCCCACCCTTTTGGGCTATGACATGTTGTATATTGGATGCTTCAAAACAGCGAAAGCAACATCTGGTTATTAATAGGCACTCGAGCAGCAGACGAGGCGCTGCTGGTGGGCTGCGCTTAATGGGGGAAGGTTTGAAGTGCTGCACGCCAGGAAGCCGTGTGGTCTTGCTCTGCAGGCCATTGTGCATCATCTGCAGTGAGCTTGGGCAGGGGGCAGCTCCTTTGAATCCCGTCATGTATTCCAGGCCTGGTTTCAGCTGTTGTGGGGGCTATCACTTCTCGGCCACCTTTAAGAATGAAAAGCTGGATTGGTATTGAAAAGAAAGAAAGGGGAAAGGGCCAGAGCTCAGTGGCGGAACATCAGCTGGTGATTAGAGCAGGCATAGGCAAACTCGGCCCTCCAGATGTTTTGGGACTACAACTCCCATGATCCCTAGCTAACAGGACCAGTGTTCAGGGATGATGGGAATTGTAGTCCCAAAACATCTGGAGGGCCGAGTTTGCCTATGCCTGGATTAGAGTATCAGAAGCCTGGGTTCAAATCCCTACTTAGCCATGAAACTCACTGGGTGACCTTGGGCCAGTCACAGGGTCTCAGCCTAACCTGCCTTGTTAGGGTTGTTGTGAGGAGAAAATTGGAGTGGGGAAGAGAGCTTGGAAAAGAGGGAACTGAGAGGAGATACAATAACCATCTTCAAATATATCAAGGGCTGTCAACTGGTAGAGGGAACAAGCTTGTTTTTCTCCTGCTCTGAAGGATTCAAACCAATGGCTTCAGGTTAAAAGAAAGGAGATTCCGACTAAACACCAGGAAGAACTTTCTGGAAGTGAGAGCTGTTTGACAGTGGAACAGTCTCCCTCAGGAGGTGGTGGACTCTCCTTCCTAGGTGGTTTCCAAGCAGAGGTTGAGTGGTCATCTGTCATGAGTGCTTTAGTGGAGATTGTTGCATTGCAGGAGAGTTCGACTAGGTGACGCTTGGGGTCCCTTCCAACTCTACAGTTCTATGACTCTATAGATGCCACCTTGAGCTGCTTGGAGGAAAGGTGGGAATATTAATGTAATAAGTGAAATATAGATGCGGACAGTCCCCGGTTCAGTGTCTCCAAGCAGGACTCGTTCTGTCCTCAGTCAGAACCCCCAGAGAGCCGTCACCCGTCATTGTAGAAAATGCTTAGCTGAAGGGTCTGATTCAGTGTGAGGCAGGTTCCTGTGTTCCTATTACAGAAGGGAAGTAGCTAAGTGGCATACGCATCAACTGCCCTGGAGAAACAATACACCCCAGTTTTCCCTATGAGAGGACAGCAGCCAAAATGGACGGCATGGTCTTGTGCCATGTTGAGCTGCACTTTTTTCAGGCATGCACATTTTGGGGCACTGTGCCCACAAAAAACTCTTTGGGGGGTCGCAATCTCATGCGGGCCACATGATTCACACTGGTGTGTGACCCCGGAAGTTAGTGTCCTAGTTTTGTGCTTGAAGGTACGCAGTGGTAGAGCATGTAATTGCCAATAACCTGATATTATTCTGTGTAAACTCCTTCTAAATATTGTTGTATTTATCCAAAGAAAGCCTGTGTCTGTCAGCTGTCCGTTCATACGTATGTTGCCAACGCCATCGTGTTGTTAAGCCATTGATTAAAGGAGATCGTATCTCTGTTCTTTCAGTTCATCAGTACCAGTCTCTTGGCCACCGTTAGGGTGTGAAGGATCCATTTCCGCTGCCATGTTGTTGATTTCCATACAGTGGGTATACTGTTCAAGAGCATATGTGGCACTCCTTCAGGATTCTCTTTCGGAGGCTGTTTATCAGGCTTATCAGGCTTGCTGACTCCAATCACCTCTTTATCGCCAACCTTTTTTTTTCCCCCAAAGGCATGCTGTTAAAGTAGTGCATCGCCTGCTGGAACGTCTGCTTATCTGTTTCAAAATGTGTGTGTGTGTGTGTTCTGCATCTGCATCCCTTTCTTTTGCTGCTCCAACCCCACTCGGGCTGTCGAAGTGGAGGAAATGCTGTCCCTGATTGACTTGGATGGCCTTGGAGTCTTGCATCTCCACTGATCTGCTCGCGGTTTCCTTTGTTTGCTTCATTGATCAGTTGCGTGGCCTCTGGAGGTCACGGGGCGTCACATTCATTAACCCAGCCCTTGTTCCTCCTAGCTGCTTGCTTCTCATAAATATGGGAACCTCAGGAAACATGGCGGCTGATATTTCATATATGCAGTCAGAACAAGGATGGGGGAGAAATTCATCTTCTCCTTATGTTTTGCTCCAGCCGACCTGAATGGCTTCTCCCAGACTTACACGCGGATCGGAGCTCAGCTCTCAATCAGATACGCTTCTTCAGATTTTGTGGTGCTATCCTGCTTCAAAAAAATGTCCACAGATTTCTTATCAAGATCCTTAATTTGATTTCTTACCTGCCCTTTCACCATAAGGGCCCAGGACAGTTTCAACATTATGAAAATACAATATTAAAACAATCTGCATTCAAAAGAATAGGGTAGATCCTAGGGATAGCAGTCTATCTATTGTATCCAATGTTGGTCATGGAATACATCCATAAAAAATAATGGGCATGACTAACCTTGGCCAATTAATCTCAGCGGGTTTACTCTTGAGTAGAACTAACAACCCTTTATCTCAGGTGTTAAAGAAGTGTGTATTATGTGGGACCCATAGGGTGAAGAGGATTGTGCAGATGTGTATTTTTGGGGGGAGGCATCAGAAAGCACACAAGATTCACGTTCTAGAGAATGATGTGTTCATACTGCTTAGAGATATTTGAGAGGTTTAGTAACGATTTATTGTAATGGTTGAGAGTGAATTGTTATTATTGGGCGATATTCTGAGAGTACTATTTTTTGATGGTGTGATATTATATTATATTGTAATGGATTTTTTGAACATTATTTGATATAAGTTGCTTATGTTAAGTTGTATTTTTTACTGTGAGTTATTTGTTCTGGATCAGACTGATATGAGATGTGTGAACTTTGTTGAACATTTTGTTGTTTCTTCAGCATACAGACCTTCTTGTGCATTATAGAAAGACGGTATACAAATTAAAAGAGAAAATGAAATGAAATGAAATATTAAGTGGTATGTAAATGTTTTTACATAAACTAAGTGTGTACAATTTAAATGTTTTTTAGTAAATAAATAAAATGTACAATCTCTGATTCGGAGGCTATATTTTATTATTTTATTTTCCGTTGCATTTACTTCCTGCCTTTATTCCCAAGAAACTCAAGATGACGGACAGGGTTTTCCTCTCCCTCATTTAATCCTCACAGCAACCCTGTGAGGTAGGTTAGGCTAAGAAGCAGAGACTGACCCCCCAAAGTCGAAGCTCAATGAACTTCATGGCCAAGTAGTTTTTTGAAGCCTAGCTTCCCAAATCCTTGTCCGAAACTCTTACGGCTACACTACACTGACTATTGTATATTGTAACAGTGCATATGGAATAGACCATGTTCATGAGATCTGAAATGGTGCAAATGAAAGCCATGAATGAGATCTTGGGGTTGTGGTTGATTGCTCAAAGATGATGTCTCCCCAGTTTGTGATGCAGCGGTGGGGAAAAATGGGAATTCCATCCTAGGGATCATTAGAAAAGGGGGGGAAAACTGCCAACGCCATCGTGTCCTTAAACAGATCTATGATGCAACCATACTTGCAATACAGTTTGGGTCACCTTGCCTCAAAAACGGTAGAGTTGGGAAAGATTCAGAAAAGAAAAGGTTGCAAATTTGGATTTGGAGAAAAAGCAAATAGGAGGAAACACAATAGAGGTGTGTAAAACTGTGTGTGGTATGAGGCTAGAGAAAGGTTTTTCTCCCTCGTAACACTAGAATTTGTCCTTCACCCCGGTATGGCTCCCCTTTATCACATACACAGCCCGACAAGACGACAAGAATCCACCAACAGCATACAAATCAATATGGCTAACCTGATCCAAAACATCCACCCACTCCACTCACACATTAAAACAAAGATCACCACAGTCAATCACAAACAAACAAGGCCAACCCCAACCTCTCTCACCACCAAAAGAATACAAGTGAACAGCAAAGAGAACCTGCACAAGCGACTCTGACACAAAACCCAACACATACATTAAGTAAAATAGAAACATAGCCACCCAACCTCTTCCCCACTCCACCTCTTTCCCCCTTTTCTTCCTAATGCAACACTAATGTCTCAACAAATGAAACTGATCTGTAGAAAATGTAATTTGAAAAAAGAGACATTGCACATACTTTTGTAAACCAAGAAATCTTTAATAAAAACACATTGAAAAACAACAGCACTAGAACTTGTGGCTCTCCCATGAAGCTGAATGTCAGAACATTTGGGACGGGCAAGACAAGATACCTCTTCAAACACCACATGATTAAACTTTGGAACTCACTTCCACAAGAAGCACTGATGGCCACCAACTTGGACGACTTTCAGAAGATTAGACAAATTCCTAAAGGATAAAGCTATTCGTGGGCACCATCACTGAGAGCTATGTTCTTACCTTCACTGTCAGAGACAGCGTACTTCTGAATATCAAGTGCTGGAAACCACACAAGGACTGAGTGCCCTTGTGCTCTGGTCCTGCTTACGAGTTTCCCGGGACTGGAAATCAGGAAATTCAACGTCTGATTGGCTGCTATGAGAACAGGATCCTGGGCTAGGTGGTCTAAACTTTCCTGATCTAGAAAGCTCTTCTTCTTTCTCAAGTTCTTGAATTTCATTCCATGATATATGGGACAACGAGCTCTTCGAATCTCATTTTGGACTTGGATGAGGAGTCTGTGATTTTTGCAGCTTGGGACCCATTTTCTTCCTAGCGAATGCACATGCTAAAATACCCATGCCACGCTCCTTTCCGTCTTCAAGCCTTGTCTGGTGGGGAGAGGTTTATATCTGCCCCAGGGAAGTCTGACAGGTATCCAATAGGCTGCCGATTGGAGCTCCGTCCTCTTTACCCCACAGGGAGAAAGGACCCTTCTTCCCCCTCTTGTTTTCCATGTTTGAGCCTGTCTTCATTGTCGCTCAATTCGTCCCTGCGAACAGATGGCCTCATTGTCTGCACTGTTTACCATCATCCTGTAAAGTACAAGGCTGTGAACCAGCGATGGAGGAACAAGGTTTGCTCCTTTGTTATCATGTCTGTTTCTGGTGTCACTCCCCACCCCCCCACCCCTTTTTGCTTCCGATTGTCCCTGTCATTGAATGCTTTCGTGTTTTTCCTTGATTTGGCAAAGGGTGGAAGGCAGCGGGACAGGGTGGGTCGGAGAAGATATGGGAAAGGACTAAAATGCAGTTTAATCCTGCGTTTTGGAGAGTTGAATGGCAGGATGGTTAAATAGAAGGGTTGAAATGCCTGGGATTGTTTTGTTTATTTGTTTTTACAAATAATTTCAGCTCAACGTTGCTGCAGTAGCATGAGCACTGGTTTGCGTTTGTGATTTCATCGATGGGTTTTTGGCCTTCAGTCTCGCTTCCGGATTTTGGACAGGGCATTGTGCGTGTGCTGTTTTGCTAGAGCTTTCTGTTCATTTTCCTCTCCCCACTGCCCACACATTGATTTAAAAAGTTGCAAAAGCACACACCAGCCTTAATGGCATTGCGCACCATCAAGATTATTCCATGCCCCATGTTTACCAAAGTGTGGGAGTGTGTGCGCGCACATATAGGCCCATGAAACACTGCACAAGAAGAATCTTGTTGCAATGCAGTTACAACCCCCCCTTTTGTTTTTTTCCTCGGTGGTGTTTTTAATCAGTGTACACATGTGCATCAGTGCCATAGATTGGGAGAAAAGATGCAAATGGAATTTTAGCTCTGGAGAAAACAACAACCATGCATGCTCCAGGTCCCAGAGTTAATTGTAGAATTTCTGATTAGTAAAAACAGGAGCTCGGGAGATGGTGGAGAGCAGGCCAGCATGAACCCATGGGACAACAAAGGAAGAGAATTAAGGAAATCCTCTCATCTCTACCCGGCTTCAGACTGCAATGTGTCTTCTTTTTAACTCTGCGGTGGGCTGGAACATGTTGAGAATTTAATCCCCGCCCCTGTACTTTGCATGCAGTCCAAAGCAGTATTGTTAAGTCCTAAGGTGACAAAGAACTGATGGGCGCTTAATATTGATATGTGTCTCTGGGGCTTCCAGAGGACCACAACTCGGTGATAGAACACAAGTACTGCACAGAAGGTCCCGAGTTCAATTTCTGGTAGGTTTGGGAAAGTCCTGTCTGTGAAGAGCCTGTAAACCAGGCTTTCCCAAACTTGAGTCTCCAACTGCTTTTGGACTACAACTCCCATCATCCCTAGCTAGCAGGACTAGTGGTCAGGGATGATGGGAATTGTAGTCTCCAAACAGCTAGAGACCCAAGTTTGGGAAACACTGGTGTAGACCCTGCTGAGCTATATGGATCAAAGGTCTAACTTGGGTACCAGGCAGCATCCTACATTCCTAAGTGGAGGGGGGTGGATAAAGAATTAAATTTAATATAAACATGATTCCCACCCCCAGTACAGTAGTGTGTGTTCATTTTCTACAATCTCACCTTGTAAGCACAGAATGTATTATCCAACCCCCAAGTCCAGAAACCCAAGAATCGTAGCTTGAGTTTCTTTCTTTGAAAGAAGTTTCTGGAACTTAATGACCATGGAAAAATTGGCTTGCAGTCAAACTTGCCTGGTAAGATTGCAGAAGGTAAACACCTGGCGGAGAGCTGCTGGAATTTCTAATGGTTTGTAGGTGCGATTACCTTGCACCTCTTCGCTTCTTATGACTTACAGAGGCTGCATTTGTTTGCTTACTTAATGTTTAATTCAAGCGAGTTCATTCAGAACCCCCCCTTTTTTTCCTTGGATAAAGATTTGGGTGGAACGAGATGAAATTCCATTGCTTCCCCACTAGGGAGTTGTGGATTCCAGAAAGAGGAGCTTCTTTGCCACCAGTGCTTTGATGTGCAGAGTTGAACACACAACTGAGAGAGATAGACCTGGGCTAGAAAAGCAGAGGGAATAGGGGTTTGGAAGGTGGTCCTCACAGAAACAAATGAATCCATGGTGTGGAGAGAGAAAAAATATTTTTCTCCCTCCCTCTTAATACTAGAATTCTGGGCACCCAGGGAAGTGGAATGTTGGAAGATTCAGGGCAGCCAAAAGTACATTTTCATACAGCGAACAGCTAAAGCTATGGGATTTGCTCCAATAAATTGTGATTATGGCCACCAACTTGAATGGTTTTAAAAGAGGATTTGACCAACTTATGGAAGATACATCTATCAACAGTTATCAGCCACGATGGCAAGGTGCTGCCTCCACTGTTGGAAGCCAGTGCCTCTGAAGGTCAGGTGCTGGACATAATGATGGGGAGAGTGTTCTTGCACTCAGATCCCTGTTGCATGCTTTCTGTGGGCACCTCAGTGACTCCTGCATTGTGGAGGTTTGGATTAGGTGAACCTTGGGGTCCCTCGCAATTCTACAATTCAGCTTAGCCTGTGAGTGAGTGACTGGCCTGAGGGCATCCAGTGAGCTTCAGGACTGAGTGGGATTTGAACCCTGATCTCCCAAGTCCTAGTCTGGTGATCTAACCACTACACCTCTAGTCCACCTCTTCCTCTTTTCACAGAAGCGCCACCCCTCTTTTACCCAGGCTTCTCCGCATTCCGGTGTGTTTACATTGCCCTCCGACAGTGCAGCTCTGCAGTAAATGGTCCTGTAATTCTTATAAAGGATTGTAGCTGTCAGCAGCTGAAGGAACTACGGCGGAATTCATTTTTTCTTTTTAAAGAAAAAGTTCTGAGTCGGCAAAAAACACACACAGAGCAGAGATGGATTGCGGTCGGTTTTCCCAGAGCTCTGCTGAACATTTGAGATGATGAGGGTGTCAGGAAGGCCTCAAGTTGTGACTTAGGAGCTACCCTAAACTAACCTGTCTGGGTAATAAACTGCTTCTCACCCCAAATGCTGATCCCTTGCTGGCTTTAGTGCTCTGCTAAACACACAAATACTGGGACGAGTTTCTTTGTAAGATTACCTCATAGAGCTGTTTTTGGACTGCAACACCCATCTGCATCCACAGGAAGGGCTGTAGGGTCTCATTCCTGTTCTCGGGTTTTAAAAGCTGCTGCTGCTGCTGCTACTATTAATATTCACTTCTAAGGTGCATAAAATATTTTGCTGGATGTTGATTCAAAGATAGGAGAGGCCCTGCCTGCAAGACCACAATCGAATAGGCAGTGCGAGAGGAAAAAGCAATGAGGAGGGCAGAGAAAAACAAGCGCTAGAAGCCCAATGATGGTTCCTGCTTGCTGGAAGGCAGCCAGTGATAACATGAGCTCCTTCCCCAAAAAAACCAATTATTATTATTTTTTAAATAGTTTTTATTGATCAATTTCCACATAACAAATTATCAAAACATATAATTACATACATTATTTCCCCCCTTTCCCCCCTTCCCTCCCCACCCCCCAACCAAGGACTTCCCTAAGCTCCTCTCCCTGATTTCTCTTCACATATTTTCTCTGCATATTATAAAATTGTACATATCCTTACATGTCTATCCATCATATTATCAACCAATAAACATTTTGTGAATCTAAGTTTGACCTCATTGAGGGGCAGTGTTTCAGTATGAGTAGGAAAATGAGAGTACCCCTAAACATTGTTTTAGAAAAAAGCATTACACACACAAACACAGTTGGAAGGGACCCTGGGGATCATCTAGTCCAACCCCCTGCAATGCAGGAATATGCAGCTGTCCCATATGGGGATCGAACCTGCAACCTTTTTTTTCTTTTTTTCTTTTGGAATGTTTTATTAGTTGAATATAAGAACAACATATAATTAAATACAAGAAATGAAATACAGTTACCCCCTTACCCCCCCCCCCCCCAAAAAACAGCCCCAACTACGTCCAGGTAATTGCATTAGTAATATAATCAAATAAAAAAAAAATCTACAGTTGCTGGTTTAAAAAATATCATTCCACATGCTCCCATGTGCCTTAAGTGGTTTAAATGCATGTTCTTTCTTAGATGCATATGTAATAAAGGAGGACCACGTTGTGTAAAAGTTATGTAGTTTCTCAGGTTGTTTTCTTTCACGTACCCTTTCTGTTAACTTTTCCATCAACAATTAATTCGTTATCAGCGCTATGCTCTAGTGTAACCAATTGAGCTATCCTGGCTGATCATAGGGCACCTCAGGTCTTGGGGTTGAGTGCAGCCCCCAGGCCTCCCTCTCTGGCCCTCAGGACTCTTCCCAGGCTACACAACCCTCTAACCCTGCGTCACATGCCGGCTGGGAATTGTGTCATTTAGAAAGGTTTCCCCACACCTGGTCTTCACTGACATGCAGTAGATTTTTCCCCCAGGGTTTGGAATGGGCATCCTTTCTCACTGAGGTGCCGGAGATTGAACCTAATAATAATAATAATAATAATAATAATAATAATAATAATAATAAATTTATTATTTATACCCCACCCATCTGGCTGGTCTGCCACTCTGGGCAGTTTCCAACACAATATTAAAATATAGTAATGCATCAAACATTAAAAGCTTCCCTAAACAGGGCTTTCATCAGATGTCTTCTAAAAGTCTGGTAGTTGTTGTTCTCTTTGACCTCTGGTGGGAGGGCGTTCCACAGGGCGGGTGCCACTGATACCTCTTTCGAGCAAAGCAGACCCTCTGCAACTGAGCTGTGGATGAGTAGCGTATCAGAGGCTGCAACCTCTGGAACTCCTACATACTTGAGTTTGTAGCAAGGGGGCTTGTGCTGGACCCACTAGGAGCCTTTCCCAAACCTCAGAGGAGCGAATAGCCCACCTTGCAACGGGCTTGACCAGTTTCCCCGAATCCCATAAACGCCACCACCTCCAAGTATCTTCTCGTCTCTGAGTCAAATCGCTTGTGACCATTTTTTTATTATTACGTTGCCCAAGCTCTCTGCATGCTCTTTAATCGTGTCGTGTGATGCGTTTGGAAGAGAGAGGGGCTGCTGATCACAGGTATCAGCTGCGCAGACGACTTCAGTCAGCCGCCATCTAAGGAGCAGGAGACGAAAGGGAAGGGAAGAGGTGCACTCTTGGGACGCCCGCTATTGTTCATACCAGTTGACACGGCCCATTAATAACCCCTTTGCCTTGAGCGCTGTGGAGGTTCGCTGTGATGGAAGATGAATTTGAAGTGGCATTGATTCCTGACGGGCTGGGCCTTCGCTGCCCCTTTCAGCTGTCGCTGGAGGAGGAGGAGGAGGAGGCTGGGGTCTCCGCCAGCGGCACACTCCTTCGCCTCTCCATGTGGTGCCGTCGAAATGGCCACGCCGTGGGAGGCTGTTGGCATTACTAATGCATGGGCCGATCAGCCACGCTCATTTTCTCCTCGGTTGGCTCTGCCTCTGTGAGCCACTTGCTCTTTTCTGTAAGTGACTTCTCGGGGATAAGGCTTTTCAGAAGTCCAGGGTGGTTTCCTAGAATTGTAGAGTAGGAAGGGACCTTCCTTGATCGTCATCTAGTCCAACCCTCTGCAATGCCAGAATGTATCTGCAGCTGCCCCAAATGGGGATCGAACCTGTAACCTTGTCATTATCAGCGCCATGCTCTAACCAACTGACCTATCCAGGTATCTTGATTTCCTGCGAATATTTTCAGGCTGGGCCTAGGAGTCTCCCCAAGAGAGAGAGGCAGGATGCCCTCACTGATTTTCCCTCACCTTTAATTTTATTTCATGGGGCAGAGGGCTATGGGTGGCTACTAACGCCAATGGCTGTGCCCTCTTCTGCAGTTTGAATACCAGTTGTCAGAAAATGCAGGAAAGGAGAGAGCTATTGCACTCAGGTCCATAGCTGTCGTTTCCCCCTTTTTAAGGGAAATTCCCTTATTCCAAATAGGATTCCTTGCAAGAAAAGGGAAAAGTTGACAGCTATGCTCAAGTCCTGCTTACAGGTTTCCCACAGGCATCTGGTCATCCAAAGTAAACAGAAGAGTTTACAACTATATGCCACCGCTGCAGCTAGAACCCTATTGGCACAAAGGTGGAGAACAAGTGTTGCACCCACTAAGGAAGAATGGCTGCGTAAGTTGTTCAGATATGCTGAACTGGCTGGTCTGAGGAACAGGATAAGAGAAAACAAGGAGGAATGGATAGTGTTTATTGACTATTTTGAGAACCAGTGTAGGCAAATACATAGCTTAGCAGGTCTCGTTCAACACATAGATTCAACTGTAATTCATATACTCATTTTCCATTGGTGTGTTTGCTGTGTTAACACAAGAACCCCCAGTACCGGGTGCTCAGACCTCTCCTTGAAGACTGGAGGGTTTGAGTCCAGTTTAAAGAAAAAGGATGCAAAGGGGGTGGAAGAAAACCTCCCTCTCATGAAGTCACCAATTTGTAGAGCACGAGACTCTTAATCTCACGGCTGTTGGTTCAAGCCCCACTTTGGGCAAGAAGTTTCCTGCATTGCAGGGGGTTGGACTAGATGACCCTCATACAGTGGTACCTCAGGTTAAGAACTTAATTCGTTCTGGAGGTCCGTTCTTAACCTGAAACCATTCTTAACCTGAGGTGCCACTTTAGCTAATGGGGCCTCCCGCTGTTGCTGCGCCGCCACCACGTGATTTCTGTTCTCATCCTGAAGCAAAGTTCTTAACCCGAGGTACTATTTCTGGGTTAGCGGAGTCTGTAACCTGAAGCATCTGTAACCCAAGGTACCACCGTAGTCCCTTTCAAACTCTACAGTTCTGTGAAATCAGCGCATGCAAATATTACAAAATCTGTGTGACTATGCGTAAGTGGCCACCTTAAGGCTAGTGTTTTGTTTTTTAAAAAAATGAGTCTCTAAACCAGAGGGGGGGGGGGTGGTCAATTTCATTCCCCAGGGTTAAATGTCTCCCCCAGCAGCCCTCTCTATCTCATCCTCAGAGCCCTCCCCAGCCCCCACAGTTTGCCCTGTTTCATTCCCTTGAAGCCTTTGCCTGGCTGGAATGTGTCCTTGAGTTTACCGCCAGCCTTCTGGACAGAGTAACATTTGCCCCCATTGTTTGCCTTCTGCCCACCATCTGTTGGCAGGTAGCCCCCAGATAGTTGCCGTAAAGGTAATGCACCTCTCTGGTTGAGAGGATAAAAAGGTTCCCCAGCCCTGCTCCAAACAGACTGGGAACAAAATAGCAGTTGATGAAGGGGCGGCCTGTTATGATGGCAATTGTCTGGCGCTAGTTGGCAGCCTCGCAACCGCATTCCGTGTCTTCCCTGCTTTTAATAATTGGGCCAGAGCTGAGGACCACTTAGATATCCTGGTGAACCCATTTGCAAAGCGCTCCCCTTGGGCTTCCCACAAACCTCGCCACATCCCACTGGTCTTGACAGCTTGTCTTCACAAATTAGGGGGAAAGCGGGCGCGAATGCGAATGGCGGGGTGATGAAGGGATGAGTCACCCATCCAATCTACACATTTAAAATACATGAGGCTCTTTCAGGGCGGGAGTTAGTGACCTGGAAACTGCAGATGGACCATCGAGAGTCAGACGGTGGCGACTGCTGTTTGCGCAGCCTGCCCCCGCCTCCCCAAAGCAGGTGTCGCTGCAAGAAGAAAGGGACTTCCAGGGAAATGGATCTCCAGCAAAAAGATCCTGGGCTAGGCAACAATGACAAAAGAGTCCCACCCCACCTTGAAAAAGATTCTCCAATATATTGCTGTATGAACTTCTTTGAGCAAAAATAATCTGCTTTGTCAGAAGTAGCCAGGGCAGATTTTTGCAAAGTAGGGGCGGTATTAGTCAGATTTAAAATACTGCATTCATTTTAGTGTGGTTTTCCCAAGATTTTCCTTGTGTGGGATTCTTACTTGTTTTAGATTTTTGTTTTTTTTTAAAAAAGGTAATAAGTAAAGGTAAAGGGACCCCTGACCATTAGGTCCAATTGTGGCCGACTCTGGGATTGCGGCGCTCGCCGAGGGAGCCGGTGTACAGCTTCCAGGTCGTGTGGCCAGCATGACTAAGCCGCTTCTGGCGAACCAGGAACGCCGTTTACCTTCCCACCAGAGCGGTACCTATTTATCTAGTTGCACTTGGACGTGCTTTTGAACTGCTAGGTTGGCAGGAGCTGGGACCGAGCAACGGGAGCTCACCCCGTTGCAGGGATTTGAACCGCCAACCTTCTGATCGGCAAGTCCTAGGCTCTGTGGTTTAACCCACAGCGCTAAGCGTCAAACTATGTGTTATGCTTAATGCACAACATGCACCCTTTTTTTATTTGCAGTCATGTTGCGGACCAATTTTTGTGGAGTTTGCATATGCAAGGAGTGGGAGGGGTATCGCTTCCTATCCATGACCCCCACCTCCTCCCCGCAAAATTAAAAAACAACCCCACCCTCCAACATGTCTTAGGCACTGAGTTTAGGACCAAAGTTTCCTTTGTTGGCGGGGGAACTGTGTCCCCCCCCATCTTAAAGCTGGTGAGGGGGGGTGTCCAACAGCTGGAGAAGCAACCCTCCAAATGCACTGCAGTGCTGATAACAACACCTGTGCAGCTGTAAGCAATTAAAAATTAAAAAAGAAACAGTGGCACAATTTGCACCAAGAAATGTTTCCAGAGCACTGGCAATGGTGCCATGCAAGACGAGACACCTTTGCAGTGTATAGATTGTGTCAGGGTCCGTTTGGCTGCTTCAGGTAGTTTGATGGATCTTATCTGGCCCGCAAACCACAGGTTTGCCTCCCCTTGTGTGTCAAGGAACTTGACCCTTTGAAACCTAGGGTCCTTCTGCATCAACACAGAGTTCGCAATGCTTTCCCTCCTTCCAGGAAGACTGAACCCTCCTCCTGTGCTTTTGGTGCAACTGCCTCTGCACTGACACAGCCCTTCTGCTTGGATGTTCTGGTTTTTATGCGCCTCCAGTGTTTTGCAAAGGTCAAGATGTAACAAACGACCTGCAGGCAGCAAGGCTTGAGCTTGTGAGAACAACATCCCAGCCCACTCTCAGCATGTGATATCGCATCCTCCTGGTGCTCAGAACATCTCCTTGTTCATGTATCCGCTACCAGTTTTTTCTCAGTGATGCTTCCTTACCTAAAAGATTAAACAAAGTCACATGGGGAGAGAGAGAGAGAGAGAGAGAGAGAGAGAGAGAGAGAGAGAGTGCAATTCTAACAAGGACTATTAGCTATGCTATCTGAATGGAACCTAGAAACTTAGGATGCTGCTGTTATCTCAACTTAAATCGGTGGTCCATCCATCTCAGCATCATCTAAACAAATTTTAGGCTTGCAGGATCTACATAGGAAGCTGCTTTATATGGAACCACATCACTGGCCCATATTGTATTGATCAACTGGGCAGCATTTTTGATTGGGTATGTATGGCTGCGTATCAGTGTAGGTGCTGATCTATAAAGCCCTAAATGGCCTTGGCCCAGTATACCTGGAGGAGTGTCTCCACACCCGTCGTTCAGCCTGGACACAAAACGAATCTTGATGCAGAAACAAGCACAATTTAGGTTTGGCTGGTTTTGGGTTTTTTTTGCCATGCTATATCACTGCAAATCTGCATGTCAGCGTTGTTGAGAGAGGATAAAAGGATGGATCTGAGAGCCCCAGCAGACAAGCACACACGCTCCAGTTCTGGAACTAATTTTAGACATCCTCCAAGTCCGGCTGGAATTCCGGAAGAGTGGAGCAATTTAGAGGAACATCAAAAGGAACAACGGAGGGAAAATCCTCCCATCCCTGACCTTTCCGTGGTTGATATTTCCCTCTTCCTTTCTTTCCTCTCTGCCACTTGGAATTGTGGCTCCTTTCCGCGCTCTCTCCTGTGTCCACCGCTGAACATCAAAGACAGTAGGCACTTTAATTTTGCATATCTGCTTCACCCATCAGTGCTTCTGTCTTGACATCGTCATCTGCCATTTCTTAACAGCTGTTGCCGTCCCCTTTTTGCTGACCTTCTTTCCTTTGATGCTTTGGTTATTGTCTTTCCACTGTTCCTTTCTTTCATTCCTTGTGTGTTGTTTGGTTTAAGATGGCTAGACTTCTGGTTCCAAACAAAGCATTTTATTTTATTTTCCCCCACAAAGGTAGGGCACTTCTAGCAGGTGACTCCCTAGACCAGATAGATGGGAGGTGGGCTGCTTTTGTTGAGGTTACACTCCCCCCTAAAGGAGCAGGAACATCTGGATCCATCACGGTTGCCAGAGGCTCAGGTGGCCTCAGTGACGCAGAGTGCCGTCCATCAGTTTTGGCTAGTGGCCCAGCTATGCCCCTATCTGGACAGCGATAGCCTAGATTCTGTTATCTGCTAGCCGCGATGGCTGGGTCAGAGGCAGTATTTCTCCCAGTACATTGATACCTTGGTTCGCAAATGCCTTGGTTCTCAAACCGAAAACGTCTGATGCAGCTGTTGGCTATTGTTTCCAGGGCACCTGCACCAATCAGAAGCTGCGCCTTGGTTTTTGAACATTTCAGAAGTCAAACGGACTTCTGGAACGAGTTAAGTTTGACGCTTTTGTTTTTGCTATTTATTTTGCATTTCTGAGGCTTTTTTGGTTAATTTGTTTTTGTGACTGTGTGGAACCCAGTTCAGCTACTGATTGATCGATTGTGTGACTGTGGAAATGGATAAAAGCCCCCCATCCAAACAATGACTATCATCAGTGCAGTTAAGAAAAATAATTAATTTTAATTTTTATCATCTACAATACTGTCTTTATTTCTTTTATAGTACAGTACATTGATTATTGCTTTCATTTTATGAATCAATGGTCTTGTTAGATAGTAAAATTAATGTTAAATTGTTGTATTAGGCGTTGTTTTGCATTACTTTCATTGGGAAAACGTGCCTCGGTTTTGGAACGCTTTGGTTTTGGAACGGACTTCCGGAACAGATTAAGTCTGAGAACCAAGGTACCACTGTACCAGCTTCTAGGAATCATGAATAGAGAGTTGCTGCTGTTGTGCTTGGGTCCAGCTTGCTTTGGGGTTTCTCTTTGGGGCATCTGCTTGGCACAGGATGCTGAACTTGACAGAATTTAAGAGGGATGTGTTTGTTTGTTTGTTTTTACAACAATTTATTGATTTTCAAAAAATAACAAAATAAAAATAAAAATAACAGCAATATATAACATGAATACACACACACACACACACACACACACACACACCATAAGTAAATTTTTAAGATATAATTTTGCTTGACTTCGCTCCACTCCCCCTCTTGGTTTCATTGTATTAACTTGTTCATGCAAGTCCATAAAACCTCATATTCTTAATAATCCAATTTTAAACCCTTTTCATCTTAATACAAGTGACTTTTAAAAGTTATACCACTGTATAAATCTGTACACAAAGTTTAAAGAATATGCAATAAACGTTTACTGCTTTTTTAAAAAATTCAGAGTCCTTCCTTTCTTGGGTTTCAAGTTATCTAATTTGTCCCGTATAGTTCAAAAGTTTATTTTGCCAGTCTTCTTCTTCTTTGATAGAGGCTTCTTCCTTCTGAAGGAGCTACCTGGTCTAGGCCTGGCATCCACTCTCAAGTACAGAATCAAAGTATTTAGCTCTGTATGTTCATCAGATCCTGTACATAATTTAAGAGGGATGTTATGGAGGTGAGTTGGGTGAGTCGACTGTACAGATAATATCAAAACTTCTCAAGAGCTACTTGCAGGGAGTGTCAAAATTATAAAGCACCTACATCTGGCCATGTTACCCCACTCCTCTCTTTATTGATGGAGGCTGGTACAGATGTGCTGTTCCATCCCTACTCCTTCCTAAACATAAAAACACCTTGTTTAATTTAACAGCTTGAAATGCCTCAGGCCCTCAAAAGGATCCCAGTGTACATTATCTACATTTTCTCTATTCACTCTACACTCTCCCCCCCCCCATTTTTATATCCCCTCCTTCCTTTCACATAACAACATCCGGACATCCCCCCCCCCATTTAGCTTCTCAACACCCCCAAAAGGTATGTTAGAGTGGCTGAGAGTCACTCCAAAGTTCACCCAGTGGTCTTTGCACCTAAATGGGTATTTCAACCCAAGCGATCTTAGCCTTTGTCTCACAGTGTTTCTTGAACTTAGGTCTTCAGCTGTTGTTGGACTACAACTCCCATCATCCCTAGCTTTCAGGACCAGTGGTCAGGGATGATGGGAGCTGTAGTCCAACAACAGCTGGAGGCCGAAGTTTGAGGAACACTGGCCTAACCATTGTACCACACTATTTATTATTTTTAAAATCTCTGCTTTCCCAGTGCTGCATAGGCCTACTGTTAGACCTCCCCATCTCCTGCGCTTTTGCATATCTCAGTTTGTTATGCCCTTATATTCACGGTTTCCCAAGTTCCAGCACGGTTGCAAAATACGTATACTTTCTGTTATTCATCTGACAAATTTCTAGAGGGTATGTATCTCTTAATTAGCATTTCCTGTTCTTGCCCTCCTTTTGTTCTGACTGATCAGACTCAGTCTGGTAACTGTCAGCTCGGATATATCGCAAGATGGATTAATATTTTTGCTCTGCATCTCGGTGTGCCCAGAAGAAAACATAGGTGGGAAGCGTGGAATGCTTTGAACAGTTGTCCAAGCCTCAGCTGGCATTTGTACTGGCCCTTGTTTTTCATCCTCCGGTGCAGCTAAGGCATCTTGATAGTTTTCTATCCTCTCATCTCGAGCAACACAAGGTTTGAGTCTTCCTTGGATCATTTTTGGCAGTTCTTCCTCCAACTAGCTGTAACTGCAAGCTGTAAAATATATATCATTATAATGTTGTACATATTTTTCTATGTATTTATTCTTTCATATGTGCGCGTTGAGCACAATATAGTAATTTTTTAATCTTTTGGCTCTTGTTTGTTTGCTGTCATACAGGGACGCTGATTCCACTGGATCCTGTCCCCACCCCCGACAATCTCTGTCCTTGTTTGTGCTCACCTCTGTTATATCCAGGGTCATTCTCGAATCTTTGCTTGCAAACCTGTTAAAGGCAGCCAGCAATCTTTGCCCATTTTCTGAGCAGGTGGCAAGTTGGTTGTTTTGCATGCAAATAGATGTGAGGCTTGTTGCGCTGGCTGCTGATGTCACAATGGTGCACAGAGGCAATTTACTCTATTCCATTTTCTCAATACTCCTCTCCTTGTTTTCCATGCTGGGCATTCCACTCTTTCTGAATTCTCCCCGAGCTGCGATAATTTCCAAAATTAAACCTGGAAGTGGATCGTGTGTGCTTTGCCACAGTGCCAGTTCACTCATTTCATTTCCTACTTTGACTTCCTCTCATCTTGCGCGTGTGTTTTGATAAAACTCTGCTAAAAAGGGGCATTACAGTCGTACCTCGGAAGTAGAATGGAATCCATTCTGGAAGTCCATTTGACTTCCAAAAATAGATCGCAAACAGGAATGCTCACTTCCAGGTTTGCGGGGTTCGGGAGCCAAAACGTTCAAGAACTAAACTGTTTGAAAACCAAGCTATGACTGTTATCTGATTGTGGTATGTGATTGCCTCAAGATGCTGTTTGTGTGATGGGTTTTTACTAAAACACCCATTTTATTTCTTAAGGTTTCTATCCAGCTTTTCGTACAAATACTTTCTCCCAAAGTGATGCACATCTTGTAATGACAGTAACAATGGGAAACTGCAGAGCAGATTTGGGTGGGCACAGCAGTAGAATCATAAAATAGAATTTTAGAGCTGGAAGGGACCGCAATGCAGGGATCTTTTGCCCAACGTGGTGCTTGAACCCATGACCCTGAGATTAAGAGTCTCGTGCTCTACCAACTGAGCTATCCCAGCTGTCACTGGCTGGGGGGAGTCCTGTGGCATGAGTAGAAGCGATTCCATTCTAAGCACTGGCTGGTGCACATTGGGACGGATAGGGCAGAAGGCAGGGAGACCAGCAGTAGGTGGCGCCAGAGCCAACAGCAGGCAGAAACAGGTGAATTTAGTTCTGTTGCTGCCCTTGCTGCAAATTCTACAAGGCCAGCACTTAGGGACCAAGAAGGAGAAAACTGGCAAATAGTGCTACCGCCTCCTGAACTGTTCTTATGCATGAAGGCAGGCAGATGGGGGCTGGTGCCCCATTTGCTCTAACGGACTAGAAGTTATAGTGCAAGTGGATTGCGGGTGGTGCTGTGGTCTAAACCACTGAGCCTCTTGGGCTTGCCAATCAGAAGGTCCACAGTTTGAATCCCCGTGACAGGGTGAGCTCCAGTTACTCTGTCCCAGCTCCTGCCAACTTAGAAGTTCGAAAGCACACCAGTGCAAGTAGATAAATCGGTACCGCTGTGGCGGGTAGGTAAACAGCATTTCTGTGCGCTCTGGTTTCTGTCACAGTGTCCTGTTACGCCAGAAGCGGTTTAGTCATGCTGACCACATGACCCGGAAAGCTGTCTGTGGACAAACGCCGGCTCCCTCGGCCTGAAAGCGAGATGAGTGTTGCAACCCCATAGTCACCTTTGACTGGACTTAACCGTCCAGGGGTCCTTTACCTTACTTTTTTACCTTTATAGTGCAAGCATCTGTGAGGTAACAGGTTGGAGAAGGCTGCGTTACACGTTCCCTCACACAATTATATTGCCTTAGCCTTCCTGTCAGATGGGCACTTCTCATATCTGGACCTGCAAAAAAGGGATAAGGACGTAAGATCAGACCACGGAGAACCATGTAGGGTGCAATCCCATTTTATTATTGTCATTTATTTATTTAATTTGCATACAACCCTTCATCTGTAGATCTTGGGGAAGTTTGCAACACGCTTTCCCTCATTAGCCGACCAGACTCTTCCCTCCGAGCAGAGTGTTCCAGAGAACCGTGACCCAAGGTTCATCTAGTCCAACCCAACCCCCCCCCTGCAATTCAGGAATCACAACTTGAAGAATCCCTGACAGATGATCCTCCAGCCTAACCAAGGAAGGAGAATCAGAATACAGTGATACCTCAGGTTAAGAACTTAATTTGTTCTGGAGGTCCACTCTTAACCTGAAACTGTTCTTAACCTGAGGTACCACTTTAGCTAATGGGGCCTCCCGCTGCCACCATACTGCTGCTGCCCAATTTCTGTCCTCATCCTGAAGCAAAGTTCTTAACCTGAGGTACTATTTCTGGGTTAGCGGAGTCTGTTACCTGAAGTGCCTGTAACCCAAGGTACCACTGCATTTGATGCGGTTAGGCAGTAGTTTGCCATAGGTGGGGGTTTGATGGAAGCTGGTGAGCACAGTGATGGTGGTGGGGTGTTCCTTCCCCACCCCCATTGCTTCTGTCTCAGCCCCCCTCCCTCACATTACCCTCGTCTAGGAGGAGAAGCAAGCTGTTTTCCATGAGATGCCATGAGCTGCCGAAGATGTTTTTCCAGAAACAATACCTCCTTTCTCCTCCCCCTTGCCCCCTCCCCTTTACTATGTCTGCTGTTTTAACCTCATGGGGGTTTCCTAATGAGCTGTTATTTTCAAAAAAAAAAACCTTCCATGGAAAGAGTAGATAATAACCAGTTTGCAGTTGCTTGTCATTACTCCGGTCTTGACATTCTGCATTCCACTGAGCTGACATTCTAGTTAAAGCTGAATCCTGGCTTTTGTTGTGTGGGCTCCCCAACCCCCCCCCCCACATTTCCCCTCTTTTCAACCCCCGCCCCCATATCTTTGACATGTTGCTGTAGGCCAAATTAATTTCTTAACGTTTTCCCTGGCAGTCCTGTTGAGTGAATAGGCCCCGAGAGAAGCTTGTCTTTAGCATCGGTAAACAGTTCGAGGCTGCTTGAACACACATATGGAAGGGACTAAAGGACGGGGAAGGAAAATTGGGGAGGGGGCATTGAAAAAGTAGTTAAGGGTTAGTTATCTCCATTTTAGGGACGCGGGTGGCGCCGTGGGTTAAACCACAGAGCCCCACGACGGGGTGAGCTCCCATTGCTTGGTCCCTGTTCCTGCCAACCTAGCAGTTCAAAAGCACATCAAAATGCAAGTAGATAAATAGGTACCACTCTGGTGGGAAGGTAAACGGCATTTCCATGCGCTGCTCTGGTTTGCCAGAAGTGGCTTAGTCATGCTGGCCACATGACCTGGAAGCTGTACGCTTCCTCGGCCAATAAAGCGAGATGAGCGCTGCAACCCCAGAATTGGCCATGACTGGACCTAACGGTCAGGGATCCCTTTACCTTTACTTTTATCTCCATTTTGGGGGGTGAACGTTCATCCCTTACACATGTTTGGGTCTAATTCTCTTATCCACCCAGGGCCCCTTTATTAAAACTCAAGCCCAGGGCTTCTTGGAAAAGTGAAGCCTCGTAGGTGAGGCATTGTGGTCAACACAATCATAGAATTGTAGAGTTGGAAGGGGCAAACTGTAACCTCGCTTCTCGCAGTGAGGGAACCGCCAGAAGGACCTCAGCGCTAGACCTCGGTGTCTGGGCTGAGCGATGGGGGTGGAGACGCTCCTTCAGGTATACTGGACCGAGGCCGTTTAGGGCTTTAAAGGTCAGCACCAACACTTTCAATTGTGCTTGGAAACGTACTGGGAGCCAAAGCTGGTCTTTCAGGACTGCTGTTATATGGTCTCAGTGGCCACTTCCATGTTCTAATGAGCTGTAACAAAGCAAGTTGAAATATTAATAATAACATCAGAAAATCCAGAAGTTTTTGTAGCATTGAAATGCTCAAACGTTGGCAATATTTATTTAAGTGACTGAAAGCAGCCTCCTACTTATGGTAGAGGAATTCAGAACAGTGTCTCGGAGATCAGCCTTGGTGGTCAAACTTGCTCAAAGATGAGAACTGAAGGTATGTGTGGTGCCCTCTAAGTGTTGTTGGACCACGGTTACCATCACCTCTGACAACTGACTACTCTGGCTGATGGTGATGTGAGCTGGCCTCCCAAGACCCTCTGAAAGGTACCAGTCTGGCTACCCTGGTTCAGAGAATACCCAAGAAATATTCAACATCAAAAATTTTAGGGAGACAATTTTTGGGGTGAGTTTATTCATGTTTGCCGCTGTTCGCTGCTGCCAAACTCCAGCTAAATGATGAAAACATTATTACCATGGGGTATATTTTACCCTACCCTCCTTCCAATTATTTTTGGTTGTTATTGGAGATGGACAGACAGACAGACAGATACATCAGAGATCTTTGGTGCTGTAGTTTGCAAATGGTGAAACCAAGCTGCCTTTATGATAATGTGTCTCTCTCATCGATTTATATCTCATTAGAAAAAAAATTTATGCCCTACAATAAAAGTTGATAGTCAGAAAACAGTGGAACTTTATAACCTGTTAAATTAAGCTAGCCTTTGTAATGTAATGTAAGGAGGAGGGAATTTGCCTCCGGAGCTCTTGCATTCAGCCTTTAAAATGATGCAGAAAGGATCTGTCTGGTTCGTTCTATTTTTCACCCTTCTGATTTTTGTAGGCTGGATTGCATATACATTCCCCCAGACTGAATGCTGAAGGTGTGAAAGGAAGGGGTTGCCATGTTCCTGGGTGGGGGGTAAATGGCAGTTGGGGGGGGGGGACACAGAGGCAAAAGTGTGCACAGCAAGACATGCTTTGAGTCTTAGCTTTGTACACCAGGACAGTTTCTATTTACATTCACACATCCTCCGCCGTGGCAAGCAAGTGGTATTATCAGAGTTCAAGGATGCATTCCAGCTAGGCCAGTGTTTCCCAAAGTGGATAATACCTACCTCTGGGCGTGGTGGTGCTGGAATGATCTGGGGGAGCAGTGGTAGTCTTTGGGGGTGCAATTTGGGGGGTCTTGAATGAAATCAAAGGGTGGTGGAAACAAAAAGAAAGGAGAGAAGAGAAGAGAAAATTTGAAACACCGTACACATGTTTCATCTGTTGTGTAATGACGCTTGCCACCAGGTCAGGCACCATTGCAGGATGGTGACAATGCATTCCCTGGAACTAGCGGTTGGGCTGGAGGCGAGGGGTTTTCCAGGGCTTGGGTGAACGAAGAAAAGAAACCCAAGTGCAAATAGCCAATCGCGAGGATTTAAGAATGCTGCTGATGAAAAGAGAGCCAAATATTGATAGCAGCACACCAGGTTTATCCTGGTGAATTATTTTAAATGTTGGATTATTTTAAATGTCGTTTATAATTTTTATTTTAATACAGTCTGTGATGGGATGATGAGCAGCTTGTGCGTAAAATCCTAGTCCCTCAGAGTTTGGCCGAGTCCCCAAACCTCTGCCTCCGACGGAGCCCCTCAAGCATGACTCTGTCAGTCGCTAGCAGAATCCGAAAGTGGGCTTTTCCGGAATCTTTTCCAGCATAAAAGCTCCTTAACGGAAACACGTCTTCTGGACTCCCGGCGTGACAGTTTCCGGCGAGGAGTGGGTGTCCCTATAGGAGGTCTTGAAACCTCCCCACTGTTTTCGCTGGAAGTGTCCCTGAGCCATCCCTCCGACTCACTTTCCCTCGGAGCTCCTCCTCTCCCCCTGCTGGTTCCCTCGTCAGCTGTTAAGTCTGTCTCCACCTGAGTGAGCCCTTCCACCTCCCGTCCTTTCGATGGCAGTTCCCTGACACAGTCATACCTTGGTTCTTGAATGCCTTGGTAGTCATACGTTTTGGTTCCTGAACGCCGAAAACCCAGAAGTAAGTGTTCCGGTTTTTGAACGTTCTTTGGAACCCGAACGTACGATTGACGGCTTCCGATTGAGTACAGGAAGCTCCTGCAGCCAATCGGAAGCCGTGCCTTGGTTTTTGAACGTTTTCGGAAGTCGAATGGACTTCCGGTTAGGATTACGTTTGAGAACCAAGGTACAACTGTATTATCCTTCAATATCTTAATTTTCTGTGTGTGATGCGAATGTTGCTATGGTTGATTAACAAATAATAATTTTATAACAACATTTTCTTTACTATGTTGTAGGACGTAGGGAGAAATATAGATATACTTAAAAGAACATAAATTTGTCATTGCATCTTTGCTTAAAGAAGGCAGATTTCCAGGGGGGCACTGAGTAATTATTATTATATTTTTAAGGGGGTGGTAGGCCAAATAAGTTTGGGAACCTCTGAGCTAGGGAAAAACAAACTAGCGGGGAGGTGCCAAGCAGGGCCAGTGTGGGTGTGGCCAGGGCAAAGGAGCGTGGCCTGAGAAAAACCCCAATCGCCTGGTGAAGAGGCTCGAGGTGAGCCTGAGGTTCTCTACCCTGCTAGTTTGTCATTACACCACTTAAAACCCAGTTAAAGTTACAGAAAGGACAAGTCAAACAAAGCAAATGTCCATTACAGCCTTTGATTTATTGCTCCTGAACGAATATATAATCTCTCTCCCTCTCCAGATGGATGGTTTTACCACTTGGTATTAACAAGGGACACAGTAAAAAAAAATGGTGTTTGTCAGATTTCTTCTGTTTTGATAACCTTTGCAATTTGAAGGATGGTTCGTCTCCCATGTTTGCTTACCCGAAAATGCCTTCTCGGATTATGGAACTGTGCGCAATTGCCTGAAGTCACGGGGCTTCTCGGCGGGAACAGTTTTGCTAGGTAGCACAAGCACAGCTCTTGCGGAAGCTTCTTAGCATTCCCAGTTTAAGAACCAAGAAAGGGAGACGGCTGAGAAAATGAAAAGTAAATGTTAACTCAGTCTGGCCCATATTTCCTGAGGAAAAGTGTTGGGACTCAGGAATCGAATGGGTTTCTCCAGATTCAGAAACCTGGAGAGTTTATTAGACCCAGAGCACATGGTCCAGTGTAGGTTGGCAAGGATGGAAAACAAGTCCAGTAGGGAATGGGTTAAAGAGCTTTTTTAGTCTGGAGAAGGTTTTAAAAAGAGGGGGCATTTATTTAGTGCAACAATTTATGTACTGCTTAACCCATACCCTCCAACATTCCTTCAATGAAAATAGGGACATCCTATTTCATCATCATCACATTATTATTATTATTATTATTATTATTATTATCCCACCCATCTGACTGGGTTGCCCCAACCACTCTGGGCAACTTTCAACATATATAAAAACATAATAAAACAACAAACTTTTAAAAAACTATAGGGATACGGGGCTGCCTTCAGATGTCTTCTAAAGGTTGTATAGTTACTCATCTGCTTGACTCTGGAGTCACATAACTCCACACCTTCCAACATTTCTGTGATGAAAATAGGGACATCCTAAGGAAAAGCGGGACATTCTGGGATTAAATCAGAAACCGGGACAGCTCCTATAAATCTGGGACCGTCCCTGGACAATAGGAACACTTGGAGGGCCTGTTAACCCCATAGTTTCTAAGGGATGTGTAGTGAAGTTAAGAAAGAGATACAAAGATAACTCTGACACCCGAAAAGCTTGCTTAAAATGCCAGCTGAAAATAATTTCTGGTAATTTTGCTGGTAGTAGTAAAGGTAAAGGGACCCCTGACCATTAAGTCCAGTCGCGGATGACTCTGGGGTTGCGGCGCTCATCTCGCTTTATTGGCCGAGGGAGCTGGCGTACAGCTTCCGGGTCATGTGGCCAACATGACTAAGCCGCTTCTGGCGAACCAGAGCAGCGCACGGAAACGCTGTCTACCTTCCCGCTCTTTACCTATTTATCTACTTGCACTTTCGAACTGCTAGGTTGGCAGGAGCAGGGACTGAGCAATGGGAGCTCACCTCGTCGCGAGGATTCGAACCGCCGACCTACTGATCAGCAAGTCCTAGGCTCTGTGGTTTAACCCACAGCGCCACACACGTGATAGTAGTAGTAGTAGTCATTTACCATCCATAGCTAACACAAGAGAATTGCTTCCAGTTCCACTTTTCCTTGCATATATACACAGATTGCATGCCGTGGTTCATTTGCAACAAGTGTTGTAGAGATGATAATGCAGAGGAACATTATTATTATTATTATTTTACACCATTCCCTTTTGGGTGGAGGAGCCCAAGGGATGCTAGAAGACCGCTTCTCTGTTCAAACCGGTTTCTGCTTCAGGTTGCAAACGCACGGTTCGTCAAGGTCGCTTGCTTTAGAAACGGGAAGTTTCTCTCGGAGTTGCATGAATGAGCACGTTCCTTCGGCTTCTGGGGAGTTTGTGCTGCTGATCTGCCATGATTGTGCGTTTATGAGAATAAAGGAAGCTGATTGTAATCACATCAGCTCTTGTACGGTGCAGGAAGAGGGTGTCCGGTCCGTGTAGCGGCGCAGCAGGCTGATTGCCAAGGAGAAATGAGCGGAGGAGGGATACGGCGGATCACAGCGTGGCAGTTTACCAAACGTCACGCGTAATTGCAGAGTGTAAGAGAACTAGGTTTGACATGATTGCCTTGTGTTTATTTTGGGGTTATTGTCTTTTTCCCCCCTTGACTGTTTCAGACATTTATAAGCAAGTGCAGCTAATTTCTAACTGCAGCGAGTGTAATAATAGGATCGTTCAGCATCATGGAGGGCACCTCTATAGAGGCTTGGTAGCCATGATACCCAAGTGGAATTCCCATGTCCAGAAGCAGGTATATTCCTGAATATCAGATGCCAGGAGCCAGCCACAAAAGAGGGCGATTGTTTAAGACACCTGGCTCCCTGGGACATCCCGGAAGCATCTTGCTGGCTGCCATTGAAATAGGATGCTGAACTAAATGGAGTGTTTGGATCTCATCCAGCAGGGCTCAAAGATTTTGTTAGGTCCACTTACATTTTAAAATGATGTTACTAATATTGTGTTGTATTATTTGTGCAATCTGTAGCCAAAACCATTATGTATCGGGAAAAGGAATCGAAGAGGCGAGAGCATGTGCAGCGGGGAAAGAAACAACAAAACAATTCCTACAGTACCGAGAATAAATTAAAAGGGGAAATGCCATAATTGACATTATCATTCCAGAGCTTTGAAAACAAGGCCCGCCTCTCAGAAAAAAAATGTTTTCTTGATTATTATGTGTTCCATTTCTCTTATATCTAAGTTTTATCGTTAAGATAGTTTGCCAGGTTTCCTTAATCCATCAGTTACAGTAGGCGAACCTTTATTTTTCTATATTTTGTGCAATACGCGGTTTTGCTGTTGTTAGCGGTGTACTACTCAGCTATGACTTCAGAGTGAAATATCAAGAGAGCTATTTGAGGGTTTCTTGGGAGATCATAGTCTGTACTTATTCGTATAATATCCAGGACTTCTACCTTCATTCTCTTACACCTTCAACAATGCACATTTCAGCCTTAAAAATAATAATAATAATTCTGTGTGGAGTTAAGTAGCATTGGAATATTGTTCACCCACATTTTAAAGCAAAAAGCCCGTGATTTATTTTTTTTAAGCAAGCTGAGGATCATTCTGGAAATAGAATGGAACAGATTTATGAATGAATGGAAGTGAAACATACACAGCCTAGAAATGGACTCATCCATCCATCCTATTATTAACTATTTGATCTGAAGGCTGGTGAAGGGGTTGTTGTATGGAAGAATCAGTGTGGAAATTGATCGCCATAGTTGGTTGTGGGTTTATTTGTTTGTTTTTAAGGATAGGAGTATTTCATCCATGTTCTGCCTCTCAATACCTGAAATGGTGATGCTTTCTAAAATCTGTTCGGGAGTTGAAGCACATGCTGTTTCCATAGGTCACTGAGAAGAGGAAAACGTGTTTTGCATAAGGAAAAAAGGCTCACTGGTATCTCTGGTTAATAAGATCTGGTGGTAGGATAGGATTATTAATAGTTTCTGGCTGTTCTTGCAATAGGATACAGCTATCAGTGTATCTCAGGTTAAGAACTCAATTCGTTCTGGAGGTCTGTTCTTAACCTGAAACTGTTCTTTACCTGAGGTATCACTTTAACTAATGGGGCCTCCCGCTGCTGCCGTGCCACCGCCGCACAATTCTCATCCTGAAGCAAAGTTCTTAACCCAAGGTACTATTTCTGGGTTAGCGGAGTCTGTAACCTGAAGTGTCTGTAACCCGAGGTACCACTGTATTACTAAACTACAACACCCATCATCCTTGACTCTTCGCCATGCTCCCTGAGGATGGAGGAGGGTTGGAGAACATTTGGAGGACCACAGGTAATCCACTCCTAATTCACATCTGCCCCAGCCACCTGTGTTAGCAATATGCAGCAGTAACCTTGATTGTACAGTTGTATATATGATTGCATCAATGCTCCTTTTTGGTCTTTTGCACACACTTGCTCCCGCACATTGGTAAGGCACCATAGGCAAAGAATACTGATACAATGGTTCATATTGCTACATTTGGTGGGGGTTTGCAGCATTTTGGCAATGCTCCCATATGCAGGCAGGCACCAGCAAAACGGCAGCATGCCATCGTATATATTCAGTCACGTTGAGCTTGCTTTGTTGCAGTCAAGGTTCGTATGCACCTTGGTAATGCAGAGGGAGTGAAGACAGAACTGGCACTCCATATAAAAATTAAGAAATCATTTTAATAGGCTTCCTTCGGAGGTGAAATAATTGTAGGGCTAATTTCAGCACAGGACTAGAATGAACTGGAAGGCATCTCCCGATTCATTAACTGCAAGATTATCCGGAGAAATGTCATTTTGAATGTTCTCAGCAAGAGGGATCCAGGGCACCCCTCACTGAGCTGCAATCCTCGGAGCTCCTTGCGGGATGGGAGATAGTTAAACTGTGGAACTCATCCCCACAGGAGGCAGTGATGGCCATAAACTTAAAGAGGTAAAGAGACCCCTGACCATTAGGTCCAGTCGTGGCCGACTCTGGGGTTGCGACACTCATCTCGCTTTATTGGCCGAGGGAGCCAGCGTACAGCTTCCAGGTCATGTGGCCAGCATGACAAAGCCACTTCTGGCGAACCAGAGCAGCGCACGGAAACGCCGTTTAGCTTCCCGCCGGAGCGGTACCTATTTATCTACTTGCACTTTGATGTGCTTTCAAACTGCTAGGTTGGCAGGAGCAGGGACCGAGCAACGGGAGATCACCCCGTCGTGGGGATTCGAACTGCCGACCTTCTGATCGGCAAGTCCTAGGCTATGTGGTTTAACCCACAGCGCCACCTGTGTCCTGGCCATAAACTTAGATGGCTTTAAAAGAGAATTAGGAAAGAGGGCTGTCAATGGCCACTAGCCATGATGACTGTGCTCTGCCTCCGCAGTTGGAAACAGCAATGCTTCTGAACATCAGTTGCTGGAAACCCCAGGAGGGGAGAAGGCTCTTGCTATTGGACCCCGCTTGCTAGTTTCCCACAGGCGTCTGGTTGGCCACTGTGAGAACAGATGGACCATTGGCCTGGTCCAGCAGAGCTCTTCTGATCTTCTTACAGGATCTGGCACTGGGGGGAAGGGAGAGGTTGCTGCTACCCCCGGCATACGTTGGATCGTTTAGACACACTTTTTAAAATTAAGATTCGCAAATTTGATCTAATGGACAACTCCTCTCTGGGGCTGTCATTTGCATGGCAGCGAATACAGTGTGACGTTTTTAATAGCCTGTAATGACTGGAATAGGCCAGTCGCCAAATGGGCCGCCACAGCAGATGCTTCAGTGGGCTAATTTGGTTGTAACACGCCGGTGAAGTGATGTGCGATTGGCAGGCAGGCATCGAAGAGGTGGACATTTAGCATGTGCTGCCGCTGAGAAATTCATCTGCTGTTTTCACTTCAGAGTTCTGGTCAGCGACTAGAGCAGAGTGCAGCCCCCTAGGCCTCTCTCTCTCTGGCCCCCAGGACTCTCTCCAGGTCCTGCTTTTTGGCTGGTTTGAGTGTTTTTTGCCAGGCTGGAATGGGTCCTCCAACTCTGCTTGTGCCTCTTGCTCACATGGATGGAGGAGATAGAAGGGTGTGAAGGAATCTGGGAGATAGCTCAGTCGGCAGAGCATGATGCTCTTAATCTCTGAGTTGTGGGTTTGAGCCCCACATTGGGCAAAATATCCCTGCATTTCAGGGATGGCCAGTGTGGTGTGGTGGTTAAGAGTGGTGGACTCGTGATCTGGTGAACCAGGTTCTATTCCCCGCTCCTCCATATGCAGCTGCTGGGTGACCTTGGGCTAGTCACACTTCTCTGAAGTCTCTCAACCCCACTCACCTCACAGAGTGTTTGTTGTGGGGGAGGAAGGGAAAGGAGATTGTTAGCCACTTTGAGACTCCTTCGGGTAGGGATAAAGCGGGATATCAAATCCAAACTCTTCCTCTTCTTCTTCAGGGGGTCGAACTAGATGACACTCATGGTCCCTTACATTGTATCGTATGAAACTACCATTCTGAACAAAGATGAAGCTTATATTCATTGCTGATCCCACCTCTTCCACTTGCCCTGCCTGCTGCTGGCATGTGGGCCCTGGAAAGTTGAGCAGAAGAGAACATAGACAAAGTTGGGTCTTGGAGGACCACATTCATCCTTGGGGCTGAGGTTCCCTTCTCTGCCTAAGATCAGTGATGGCCAAACTTGGCCCTCCAGCTGTTTTGGGACTACAGCTCCCATCATCCCTAGCTAACAGAACCAGTGGCCAAGGATGATGGGAACTGTAGTCCCAAAACAGCTGGAGGGCCAAGTTTGGCCATCACTGGCCTAAGTTGGTAAGCTAAACCCCTGGAGCTGGGAAAGATGACGGAGGTGGAGCATGACAGAGTGGCACTCCACATCAGGGTGGGAACCTCGGCCCCAGAAGTCCAATGTGGTCCTCCAAGAGAGAGAATTAACAGACTCACTGTCTCTTGAAAGAGTTCATCCGCTCAGCCCAAGGTCAAGAAGAGCAGATAAGGCGGCAGCACAGTGGTTGCGAGATCAGGTTAGAAGATGCAGGAGTGATCATTAAAATTTCTCACTGGTAAGAGACTCCTTTCTCTTTGTTCTGCTTATCTGCTGCCAAAGGGGGTGAGAAGGAAGTCAATTCCCTGAAGCCTGACATTGTGGCAGGAAAGTCACACATGGGAATTGTAATCTGCAGTGCACTCTACGTGGGGCTACCTTTGAAGGTGACCCGTAAACTACAACTAATCCAGAATGTGGCAGCTAGACTGGTGACTGGGAGCGGCCGCCGAGACCACATAACACTGGTCCTGAAAGACCTACATTGGCTCCCAGTACATTTCTGAGCACAGTTCAAAGTGTTGGTGCTGACCTTTAAAGCCCTAACGGCCTCGGCCCTGTATACCTGAAGGAGCGTCTCCACCCCCATCGTTCAGCCTAGACACTGAGGTCCAGCACTGATGGCCTTCTGGCGGTTCCCTCACTGTGAGAAGTGAGGTTACAGGGAACTAGGCAAAGGGCCTTCTCAGTAGTGGCGCCTGCCCTGTGGAATGCCCTCCAATCAGATGTCAAAGCAATAGGCAACTATCTGACTTTTAGAATATTGAATATTTTTTAATATTTTGCTGGAAGCCTCCCAGAGTGGCTGGGGAAACCCAACCAGATGGGCGAGGTATAAAATTATTATTATTATTATTATTATTATTATTATTATTATTATTATTATTATTATCATCATCATCAACTGGAGAGATGCAGGTTTCCCACCCCTTGGACAGAAGCTTATAAAAGGATGTGTGGTTTGTAGTGAGCATATCAGTGAGAGTATCCTTCCTCTTTCAGAATGCTAGGACTCCAATTTAACTGAAGGGCAGGTGATTCTTGACAGACCCCTTCCCAGACCCCAAAAGTAATTATTCGTGTAGCACACGGTTAGCTTATGGAACTCACTGCCTCATGATGCGGTGGTATCCATTAGCTCTGACGGCTTGAAAAGAGAATTAGACCTCCTGATGGCTCTTACGGAACCTCTGTGCTCCCAGCAAGTTTAAATCTGAAGGCTGAGATCTGTTGCCTACATTCTCTCCCTGTTCGTGAGATTCCCAGAGACATCTTGTAGGCCACTGTGGGAAGCAGGACGAACCTTTGGCCTATTCCAGCAGGGCTCCTTTCATGTGCTTACATTCCTGCGATTCCATGTTGCATTTGACGAGGGGGAGTCGCTTGCATAAGAATGCTTGGCGGCTGCGAAAATTAAAGAGTCGAAAGGTCCTTTGATGCGCTCTCCCAGCACATTGGCTCGATGCAAATTAACTTTAAATTGTAAAATAAAGTAGAACATGAAGAAGCAGAGGAGGAATCAATTTGCACGGGTCTTGTGATATTGAACAACGGTGACACTGCCGGAGGGCAGCAGTGTATCTGATATTCTGGGCTGGTGGCTATTGATCCTCACATGCAGCTGCCTGTTAATTTTCTTTTGGATGGTGAAGCCACGTAGGGTAATCTTCGTGCTTCGTACCTGTCTTGGTGTTTATTTGGTAGCTGTTTCGGAAAGGAGGCTTTTTTCGTACTGGCTACAGCATGTACGAAAGCTGTGGCCGTTCCTGGACTGGGATAGCTTGACCACAGCAGTTTAGGCACTGGTAACTTCAAGAATAGATCACTTCAACACACTCCATGTGGTGCTTCTCTCGCAGTTTATCCAGAAACCACAGCACAATTGCTAGCAGGAGTTAGATCCTATCAGCAGACCCCAAAGATCTGCACTGGCTGCTAGGGCTGGGAGATATATCAATATTTCGTCCAAAACCGGTTTGAAGTCCATACCATGATATCGGTTTCATAATTTTTGACCTGGCAGTATATAGCAAATCATGATGTGTGTGTGTGCTATGCAAAAATCACAAGGGGGGGATTGTGAAGCCAGCCAATGCCTCTACAGTGCACACTAGGGTTGCGAACGTGATCCGTGCGGGAGGCACATTTGCAACCCGCAGCATTCACAACCTGCAGCACCGCGTCTGCACATGCACGGGTCGCGAATCGGTGCTTCTGTGCATGCGCGAGTGCCAAAACCCAGAAGTAACCCGTTCCGGTACTTCCGGGTTCGCCGCGGTGCACAACCCGAAAACACGCAACCTGAAGCATCTGTAACCCGAGGTATGACTGTACATAGCTCCATCCTTATTTCAGACTTTATGCTATGTCAGTATTTTGCGATGTTTAGCTGCTGATATATCGCGATGTTGAAAACCAGGTATCACCCAGCCCTACTGACTGCTGATTCGTTACCAGGCCAGATTTAAGGTGTTCCTTTAGCATTGGTATCTGAAGCACTTAATGGCTTGGGATTGCTCAGTTTACGCTGGGCATTGTCCCCTCCGTGCCCTTTGAACCACTTCAATCTGTGGAACTTTCCCTTTTCCAAGTGCCATGCCATGTTTCCCATTTGTGACTAGTCAATCTTTTAGTGTCCTTTGGAACTCCCTGCCTCTTGATATTAGGGAGGGTTCTTGCCATATTGTTTCATGTGCCTGCTGAGAAGCTTTTTATTTCAGCAAGCGTCCACAGACGTACTACGATCTAGTTACGCGTACTAATTTCAAAGGTTTCGCTAATTTTTCTCTGTGTTTTAATGATAATTACCTTGTGTGCCATATGGAGTCTTTGCTTGAATCTCTTGCCACTCATTTTCACTGGATGGTGGTGCTTGTTGTTTAAAAGCTCTGTGGATTTTAGCAGTATTTTATCTACGAGTTGGTTAAGTGCGCAGTTTAGAGATTAAACAGTTTGCAAATCTTTCTAAATAAACAAAAAAACACACAAAGGTGAAGAAGCCTCATCCCTGGATTATTCTCCTCTTCCTTTTGAATAAGTCTTTTATTTTATTTTCCTGCCTGTAGACACATGTACAGGACTAGATATCTGTTTAATATTATGCTACTCTTCTCTGTATCGTTCCAGTTTTAGTATCTGTTATGTAAAAGCAAAATTATACAGGAGAAATTATTGCCATTGGTATAATTTGTCTCTCCCCCCCCCCCGCCCCCAAAAAGTGCCTAAGTGACTTACAAAAAGTTAAGAGCCAAAGGCAGAACACAAAAAAACAAAATGAACACATTACAATAAAACCATTACAATATCCCGTAAACATTGCCTGCGAAACTTCAACAGCAGGGAAAAAAGCAATAAGCTGCAGAACATCTATCACACTCCATCAGATGCCTGGGGAAAGAGAGGTTTCTACTGGCACAAAGATTGCCTCCTATAATGGCGACCCAAGGAGCCAACCATGCGGAGGGGAAGGTGGGGGGCTTTAAAGAGCTCTTGCAAGGATATTTAATGCTGTACCGTAGACCCGCAACGTAGGTGCATTTAAGTTGTGCTCATTCAGGTTTACGTGCTTGGCAGTTAAAAAGAAAAGGGGGAAGGGGGCAGGCGTCCGGGGGGGGGGACGACTTTGGCAATATCACATGCTATTGCACTCAATGTGTTTTGACTATATGCAAAATTGGCTTTATGCGCTATCCTCAGAACGTCACACACACACACACACACACACACACACGCTAGTCAGCTCCCGGCGACCCTGCTGGCTGAACCTTGGAAGGGGTTGTCTCAGCCGTGAGCTGCAGACCACCTGAGACCTCAGGTAAGGTGGCAGGGCCTCTACAGTGTTACCTCAGGTTAAGAACTTAATTCGTTCTGGAGGTCCGTTCTTAACCTGAAACTGTTCTTCACCTGAGGTACCGCTTTAGCTAATGGGGCCTCCTGCTTCCATTGCACTGCCGACACATGATTTCCGTTCTTATCCTGAGGTAAAGTTCTCAACCCGAAGTACTACTTCCGGGTTAGCGGAGTTTGTAACCTGAAGCGTCTGTGACCCGAGATGTCTGTAACCCGAGGTACCACTGTACTATATTTTCCCCACTACGTTAAGGAGCAACCAAACAGATCATGGGGTTGGAGCGACTCCCCTAGGAGGAGAAAAGGCAAGTCATTGGGTTAGAAACTCAGATATATAAGCTAGGCGTCAAACGGCTCCTACAGTTGCCAATAAGGAATGCCTAGTTGCCATTGGAGGGGCCAGACAGCCCAAAAGCCATATTTTTCAGTACAACATTTTGTTTCCTGAATTTTGTTTTGATTGCACAGATAATATATAACGGATAGAATTCTACAGGTTGAGTTGCTAGTTTGTGAAAACAGTCAAGATCCAAGGATCCCCAGGCATGTGCCTCCAGATGGTGGAGACATCAGAGGCCATCCTTGACCCTGGGCATCTTCACTTGGTCGCAAGTGGCCGATAGCAAAATGCACCTGTCAAATTTTGAACGCTGGTGGTGACATGATAGAAGTTTCCAGCAACTGGTTACGCACTCTCTCCAGTGATGGAAGGAGCACATAGCTATTGTGGCTAGCCGCTGTTGATAACCTTCTCGATCAATTTACTCTTTTGAAGCCATCCAAGTTGGTGGTCATCACGATCTCTCGTGAGAGCAAATCCCAGAGTTTGACTATGTTGCTGTGTGAAGCAGAACTTCATTTTGCCCGTCACAAACCTCCCAACGGTGTGTGTTGAATGTGATGTCTGATCCAGCCCTGAGGAATGGTGGTTCGTGGTAGGCAGGGGTGCAGACTTGCTCGTCTTTTAAAATGACCCAGTTTGCTGTTCTGTTCATATTTAGAAGGATTATAAAAAACCAAAAAACCACCACACACACATACACACACACCCTTGCCTTCCCCCCGCCTCAAAGACACTTTAATCCGTTATAGCTGACGATCATGTTCTGTGTAATTATAGTGATTACAGAAGCGGTAATGGCGGTGGTAGGGAGTTGCTAGTCATTCGACTTCATTTCCCTCCGGGAGAGTAGGTGGTTGTGCTGAAGAAAGCTGCTATGCCAATTTGAAGCTGGGTGATCTTTGCTCTTCCACGGAGATAAGAGGCACAATTGCGTCGGTATGGTGTCTTGAAGCCAAGCGCTGGGTAGACACCAGAGAACAGGGAATAGACATCAGAGAACAGGGAAAGGGAAACTCATCCAGCTATGTGAAAGAGCTGAGAGAGAAAGAGAGAAAAGTTGTGATTCCTGCATTGCAAGGGGTTGGACTAGATGCCCTTTGGGGGACCCTTCCAACACTACAATTATCCGATAGTCTACCAGCTGAAATAAGGCACTGCTTCTAGCTGCCCTTCACTGGAACCAGGAGTGCAGCCTTCAGTAGGGTTTGCCACTTACCGAAGGAGTGCCTATTTGCTTGCACTTTCTCTCTCTTTTTTGCAAATAACCCAAAAGACTACAAACAGGTTCGCCGCAAGGATTTGCAGAGCTACGGGCAACCCGGCTTTGAGAGCGGGAGCGGGAGGATAATAATTGAGGTGGCTGGAAGCCGTTGAGAGCGGTGACAACAGTGAAAATTGTAATTGAGGGAGTGTTTTAACGGGACTGGGAAGATTAAGCAGGAAGGGCAAAAGGTTCGGCTTGAAATTAAACGAGGGAGTGGACAGCTTAGGGGGTTTGTAATGGGATATGGAGGCTTTCTGCTGCAGGTCACTGGTTCAGCTCATGCCTCGGCTGCTAATCACTTATGGTCATTAATGTTGCTAGGCTGCACAGGATCGATCTCCCCCCCAATGGATCTACAGACACATCCCTTTAGGCAAAGAAGGAAAAACAGGAGGAACCAAAGTAAGGCAGAGGCATTGCTAGGCCAGGGGCCAAAGGCAGTGGGGCCGGGATCTCCTGTCCTCCCCCTACCCTTATATAATATAATCTGTATTCGGGGGGGGGACACTCCATGAAGCAATGCAAACAACAAATAATGCACATTGGTCACCAAGTAGAAAGCAAAATACAGCCATGATGTGTAAAAGGCAAAAAATAATAGAAGTACGTTAAGTTCAATAACCGTGGCCAAAAGGTGCATGAGTTACAGGGGGTGTCTAGATTCCTCTAAGGGACAGTTAATAAAAGAAATAAAGTGTTGAAAGGCTCCTGTTTTTTCCTCCTTGCATCGGTCCATAGTGCCACTCAAGTTTATCAGTCAGTGCCAAGTACTATACCCTCTTGCATCTTGCACAGCTGTCCGCACCTTTCCAGTGTCACCCCAGCTGCCACAAGGAGGTGGTTTATCAGATTCTTAACTGGGAATATCCCTGAAAGAAGAGCAGAGCTAATCCCGGTTCTGTTTCAATACCTCTGTGATGGAGATCAGCAAGGATTGCAAAAGCGTCCTGTCCAAATTGCTGAACTTGTGGCAGTGCTATTATACTAGAAAAAGAGGTGCTGGAACTCACCATGAACTCTTATAATGGCAATGGTACCCACCTGAGAGGTGCTAGAACTGAGTTCTGGCCGGGGGGGGGGGAAGCTCTGGCTTTTGGGCACTCCCACCACATATGGATCAATGTGCCGAAATGTAGTCCTCCTCTCCAAGGTTAATAAGGAATTATGAATACAGTTGTGCCGCAAAGCTGCCCATGCCCCATCAGAAATAGTCCCTTGAATATCAGCTTCCCACAATTCTTTGAGCCCTCACATCACAACCCTGGCAGCAACCCCTTCCTCTCCAGGCCGTAATAGTGGCAAAATCAGCCACACGATTCACTCCGTTGAGCAGGGATGGATAACCTTCCCCTGCTCGAGGGCCACATTCCTTTCTGGGCAGCCTTCTGAGGGCCACATGGCAGTAGCGGATGAGGCAAGAGGCAAAAGAGGTGTCAGCTATAAAACCTTATCAAGATTTCAGTTGTGGTCAAAGACCAGCTTGTTAAATAATTTGCTCAGAGTATGCAATGTCTTTGCATGCCAGACACCAGAGCCCATCAAATATGATTAGATGCTAGACACCATTGCATGCTAGCAGTCAGATAATTCAGCCAGAACCCCAGATGCCATTGCATGCCAAATAGTGAAGGCGTTCAAGCAGAAAAATCGAATATCATCAAATGCCAAAGATGACGAATAGGCAGCATCAGTCTTTGCAGAGGAAAACGTTGAGTTCTTCCGTGTCTCTCTCCAACTTCAAAATTCTTTCAAGAAAATGCTTTCTGTGCCACCACCACTTTCATCATGTTGCAAGTTTCTTAAGAAAAGGGCTGTGAATTAAAACAGAACAACTTAGTGCTGAGTCTCCCATTTCCCCCTGCTTCCCCTGTTCCTTTCTGACTACTAACCTGCCAAACGTAAAGGAAATTAAGTGTAATTGTTTGCATGAATAATGGTGGCTGGTGGTTCCAGGGCATGCTACAACCAGCCGAGCCTTCCAGGGGCAGAGAAATTACGTTGTGTATTTCCATTCCATTAGCCACCAGGCCTGCGGAGGAGGAGTGTTTGCAAGTTGCAGTATCGTTTTAATTTTTTGCTGTTTAAATGCCTCCGCCCTGTTATCTTTTCTCTCCCCTGCCTACTCCCCAGTAAATTCTGGGCTGCAGCCAGTGCTAGTCCTATTCCAAGTAGATCCACCGTAATTAACAGACATCAACTTAACGCCATTCGTTTCAATAGATCTACTCTGAATTAAATTTAGCTGGCAATGACATCTCCCACTTTGCCTCAATTGCCCATCTTCTGTGCCTGCTGGGCTGTGCAAATGATGCTCAAATATCAATGCCAGGGGTGAGGAACCTCAGGCAGGGCGGGGTGGTGGTGTCAAATGTGGCCCTCCAGGTCTCTCCATCTGGCCCTGTGGACTTTCTCCAGGCCTCACCTCTCTCTGGAGCTGTTTCACACCCTCCTTGAGTGGTTATGCCTGGCTGGAAGATGTCCTTCGACTCTGCTAAGGTGCTTTGCTTGGATGGATGGAGGGTACAGAGATGTGAGAGAGCTATTTGTAGAAACAGCCTATTGCAGGAACCTGGACAGACCTATAAGGTTAAGACAGGCATCCCGAAACTCGGCCCTCCAGATGTTTTGGAACTACAATTCCCATCATCCCTGACCACTGGTCTCGTTAGCTAGGGATGATGGGAGTTGTAGTCCCAAAACATCTGGAGGGCCGAGTTTCGGGATGCCTGGGCTAAGAGCATAAAGAATGGGTACTTTGATTCATTGGATTATATTGACCTTGCTTATTTGGGGAGCAGGGCTGGGTGTTCATTTGCATGAATGTGAGCTTTCGAAACAAAGAAAATAACAAAAACATGTTTTGTCGTCCGTCCCTCCCCATTTGTTTCTCAGCCCACTTTTGCGCATGAGACCCTGTCAGCATCTTAACGCCTCAGCTCAGAGATCTTCACTGGTTGCTCATTTGCTTCTGGGCCAAGTTTAAAGTATATAAAGCCCTAAACAACCTGGGACCAGTTTACTTGCAAGATTGCCTGACCCCATATACTCGGCTACTTCAATCTGCAAAACTGCCACATAATACATGTTCTGCATTTTCAAGAAATCCATCTTTTAGTGTGGCAGTGCCAACACTTTGGAACTCCCTGCCTATTGACATCCGGCAGGTGCCTTCACTGTACAGTGGTACCTCTGGTTACGTACTTAATTCATTCCGGAGGCCCGTTCTTAACCTGAAACTGTTCTTAACCTGTTCTTAGCTAATGGGGCCTCCCGCTGCTGCCATGCCGCTGCTGCGCGATTTCTGTTCTCATCCTGAAGCAAAGTTCTTATCCTGAGGTACTATTTCTGGGTTAGCGGAGTCTGTAACCTGAAGCGTATGTAAACTGAAGCATCTGTAACCCGAGGTACCACTGTACTATTTTCAGCGCTTGCTAAAAACATTTTTGCTGCACGAGCCTTCCCAGATATGTAGAATGCTGACATGCGTTTTAATCTGTTTTTAGCTTATAATTGATTTCAGTTATTTCTGAATGTTGTAAATAGCTGTCTTTAGCTGCTCTTATCCATTATTTTGTTATTTTCGTAAAACTGTTTTTTGTTTTGTTTTTACAATCAAGGGACATATAACTTTCATGAAATAGATCGATCCCAGCCTAGCCAAAGCGGCCAAGGAGGGTGCAGAGCAGGGTTTGTGAGGGGTGCTGGTTGAGGAGCTATTATTATTATTATTATTATTATTATTATTATTATTATTTCCATTTATATACCACCCTTTCTCAGAAGATCCTAGGAGGGCAGTCTACAGCATTAAAAACACATTACAGAACACCAATGATAAGAACAAAATAAATGGTCTCAGAGACACCCAAGGCCCAATGTACAGAGGCCCAGAGAGCTACATTTGTCCATCAGACCTGTGGTGTTTTCAGCCACGTCAAAATGGCTTGCTTGATTCTGAACTGCAAAAGGTGAAGGATGAAATTCAGAAGAAAGGCAAGCCTTCCTTGAGACTGCTGGTCGGATGTTTGCAAGGAAAGGCTCTCAATGGATTGTGCCTCAGGTTTGTTTGGTTCTGGCTGATACGTTTTGCTTCTGATTGTCAGCCTGTCTCGGCAATTATTTGTCAAGGCCATTGGAGTCCATGAAGAAGGCAGAGATGAGCAGTGGAAGTGACAGGCACTCAGCGGTGGGCTTTGGCTAGAAGTCAGATTGTGTCATAGATGTTGCCACATGTCCATCAACGGGACAGTTACATGGATAGATACAAATATATCCATACAAGTGTTTTCCATTGGTTGTCACAAAGAAAGCCCATTGCTGACATTTATATATATATAGGAAAGGTGAGCTATATACTCATCCAAATACTTTGTGTGCTTTGCTCAGGACTTTCAAAAGTTCCGTTCAGGTGAAATATCTCTGTGGATTTTTTTAAAGGATCTGATTAAAATGGACAGCGGTTCTTAGGGTGGGGCAGGTGGGACTTTTCAAGTCTTTTACTAGCTACCGGCTTCTTTCTGATGCAAAGTTGGAGGTGAATTTATTTGGTCAAAAGGATCTGTAGCAATTCCAAAAAATAAGAGTTCAGACTTTACTGGGAGTTGCGTCAATGTTAGAGCCCTGGTCTAAGGGTTTAGACTCCAGGGATACCAACAGAATATCCTGGTTAGTTACACTGTATGCAGATTGGGGCCTCTATATTCCACACACACGAACACACACAAAAATTATCAACATGAACTGCTGCCTGTGTACATCTATTAAAGTAGTCTAGCCTACCTCACAAAGAGGGGTTGGGGAGAGAAGAAAACGTACACAGCCTTGAGCTTGCAGGTGGAAAAGCAAGATACAAATATATGTCAGTTGTCCTGCGGAACTCACTCCCACAAGTTGGCCACATATAGGGATGGCTTTAAAAGAAGATTGGACAAATTCATGGAGGAATCACCCCCCTGGTCCTGCTAGGTAGGAATGATACAGTTACAGTGGGACCTTGGGTTACATACGCTTCAGGTTACATACTCCGCTAACCCAGAAATAGTGCTTCAGGTTAAGAACTTTGCTTCAGGATGAGAAGAGAAATTGTGCTCTGGCGGCACGGCAGCAGCAGGAGGCCCCATTAGCTAAAGTGGTGCTTCAGGTTAAGAACAGTTTCAGGTTAAGAACGGACCTCCGGAACGAATTAAGTACTTAACCCGAGGTACCACTGTATAGTCCAGCAATAGCTGGGGACCTGGGTTTGAGGATCACTGGTCTACAATCACTGGCCAGCAGTCCTTTGGGGTTTCCGACTCTCTCTGTCTCTCAGCTCTGCTTGGAGGTGCTGTGGGGAGATTGAACCCACAGACAACGCAGGTGCTGTGTTGCAGACCTGCAGCCTACGATGCCACAAGCAAGGGACCCGACGTTTGCAGCCTCCCTTCCCTCCTGGTGACGTCACAGATGATCCCGGGGTGCGTCTTGTGGTGCAGCTGCATTGTGCAGCGAAATGTGTGGAGCTGTTCCCTGCCTTGCCTCCCTCTGCCTCTCTGCCTCCTGACCCCGTCATTTTCTGCATCAGACAACGGAGCAATCCGTCTCTCCACCCTCCTTTTGCTCTCTGTGGAGAGATGATGCTGAGATCTCATCATTCCCAGCCAGCGCGTTGCTTGTCTTCGAGGGACCAGCTGCCTGCTGTTGTCGGGCGTGTGTGTGAGCTGACTGAATATGACACACAGTTTAGCCCCTCAGCCAAAATTTCCTCTGGGTAATGTATCTCATTCCAAACACATCTGTTGATTGAGATTCTGGCTCAGCCGGGAGGGAAGGGAAAGCTGGTTTCGGAGAAGGTGGGGTGGAGAATAAACTGAAACCTTGAACCTCATTTGGGAAGCTTGTAATTCGGTATTCTAACACATATTTAATGCTTGAAGGAATGTGCGCCTTGCTCAAATGCAAAAACCTACAATGCCTGGAAAATGTGGAGGAATTTCTTGACTGTGTTCCAACCCGCGTCAACACTGTTCACGCATTTTTAGGAAAACTGGCATATGTGGGATTATTTTGGAGCTGAACTCAATATTTCAAAACGTAAACATTTTACTCAGGATGCATTTGCATTTGTAAGGGGGTGGGGTGGAGAGAAAAGCAGTCTCCTCTGTTTGCAAGCCCCCCCCCCAAAGCATTTTGTTCAGGCCAGACAAGAGAAAAAGGGCTTCTCCATTCAGCACACAGGGAGACAACAAAATTCACTACTTTGTCCTTCCAGAAAGACATCTGGTTGACCACTGTGAAAAACAGGATCCTGGACCAGGTGGACCTTTGGCCTGATCCAAAAGGCCTCTTCTCATGTTCTTACTTAAAGGGCAGTGTCTGTGGTCGGAAGCTGCACTCCTAACTCTCCTCCCCACCCCACCCCCCAAAAAGAAGGCTGAGGATCATTGGTTGAACACATGCTTTGTATGCAGAATCACAGAATTGTCGAGTTGGAAGGGACCAGGATGGCCATCTAGTGCAACCCCCTGAAATGCAGGAATCTTTTGCCCAGTGCAGGACTCGAACCCATGACCCTGGATTAGCAGATTCATGCTTTACCAGCTGAGCTATCCCAGCCTTATAAGTCCCACATTCAGACTCCAGCCTGAACTCCTGGAGAGCCACACACACACACCTGTCAGTGGAGACAATACTGAGTTTGATGAACCAATGATCTGATCTGATTTGTTTGTTTGTTTTTATTAAAGATTTTCTTGATTTACAAAAGTGTGTGCAATGTCTCTCTCGTATTTTTTCCCCATGTAACATTTTTACAAATCAGTTTCATTTGTTGAGACATTGGGAAGAAAAGGGGGAAAGAGGTGGATTTGTTTTGAGGCAGCTTCTTACATTCCTCCCATAGGATGTTTCCCGTTTTCCTTTTGGAGAAAGCAGTAGCTGAGTTGAAGATCATCTGCTTTGCACAAAGAAGGTTCAGTCCCTGGCATTTCCGGGTAGGGCTGAGGAAAACCCTTGTCTGAAAGCCCAGAGACCAATTGCCAGTCGACAAGACTGAGCTAGATTAACCAATGGCCTCAGTCAGGACCTGACAGCTTCTTGTGTTCCTAAAACCATGGCACCATGCTGAAGAAAAGCTTTCTGATGCATGAATCAGCCTGGAACCATATCATGTGTATACCAGATTGAATGAGAGCCAGTATAATGTAGCGGTTGGAGTGTCAGACTAAGATCTAGGAGAGACCAGGGTTCAAATCCCTACTCGGAGGCCATGATGCTCATTCCATGACCTTGGGCCAGTTGCACTCTCTCAGCCTAACCTACTGTCGTAAGGATACAAGAGGGAGGAGAGAACCATGTAGGCCAACTTGAGTTCATTGGAGGAAAAGTGAGATATAAATGTAATAAAACTAAATAAGTGAGTCATCAATTTGAGATTACGTCAGATTTTTAGGATAGGGTAAGTTGGTAAAGTTCTTTCTGGGAGCTGGTAAATACAACTGTTTGGGGGAGATTTGCAATGGCCCCTAGGCCATGGATTGGATGAATCTGTCCATTTCAGCTCATCTTACTTCCTAATTTTTCCAATCTTAGGTTCAATTCCACGTTTCCACATCAGTTTGTTATTATTTTTTAAGTCCTCATGAAGATTCATCAACATTTTAATCCAAATTTCTCCTAATAAATGTGGCTGCATGCAATTTTGCCTAATACAGTGGTACCTCGGGTTACAGACACTTCAGGTTACAGACTCCGCTAACCCAGAAATAGTACCTCGGGTTAAGAACTTTGCTTCAGGATGAGAACAGAAATTGTGCTCCGGCGGTGCGGCAGCAGCAGGAGGCCCCATTAGCTAAAGTGGTGCTTCAGGTGAAGAACAATTTCAGGTTAAGAACAGACCTCCGGAACGCATTAAGTACGTAACCAGAGGTACCACTGTATATATGCCTTTGCAAACAAATATCCTCTAATGGCGTTTATTCTTGTCTGCTATTTTCACTCAGGTATGCATTTTATTATTATTCTTTATTACATTTGTATACCACCCTACATCTTTAGATCTCAAGGCTGTGCACAGCATAAAAATGCAAGATAAAAACACGCTTTATTCCAGTATACCTCTTTTTGTATACATTACCTGCCTGGAGAAGGGCATTGCAAAATTCCATAGGTGCTTTCATTCCTGTACTGTATCAGAAAACGCAAATTGGATAGGTTCGCTTTTTAACGTGAACTGAACCGAAATTCTCCCCCCCCCCCAGTCCCCGCCTCTCCCCGTGATACAGTAGTTGCTTTGTTCATTGTTCCACTGCTCCAAATCTTTACTCTGCTGGTCCCTCACCTCTGCCTGGTTCCTCTGTCTTGACTATAGAGTAATTCTGCAGTCATTAGAAGCAAAAACCCATTATTTTCCCAGCTCAATGTTTTGATCTGTCGCTCTCAATTCCCCCTGCCGCGCCGTCTCGAAATTGCTTCTTGTGTGTTAGGCGGCCTGCTGCTTTTCGGAGCCTGTTTTCCCAAATCTTCCAGCTCTTTATTTTTTAATGATACTGATCACCACCTCCCTGTCCAGAGCGATTGTTCAGGCTGGCAACATCTGTCCTGACTCATTGATCCCATTGTCTAACACAGGTCTCCTGCTTTCCTACACAGAGTTCCCAGCTGTTTGGGGTGGGTGGGTGGAGGCGACAGCAGCCCGCAAGGGCGGAGAGGTATATTTAACAGTCAGGCAGTGGTCTGAAAGGCTGGTGAACATAGAGCCATGAAGTGAGCCATGCCAGATCAGACCATAGACTCATTTTGTAGCTCTGTGGTAAGCACCTGCAGAAAAGCCTCAGGGTCAGTCTCCAAACACATAGATCAGCTCTCTATGGTTTCAAGGGGTCTCTACCAGCCCTACCTGCTGAGGATTAAACCCGGTGCTCTAACACTGAGCTATATCATGCTGTGACATGAAAGAACAAACCAATTCCTCTTGTGTGTTCTCTTCTGTTCTGACTCTGTGAGCTTCCATCAGAGAGCATCCATACCACCACAGAGGACAGAGCAGGAGACTTTTAATCCTAGAGTCCTGGGTTCGAGCCCTGCATTGGGCAAAATATTCCTGCATTTCAGGGGGTTGGACTAGATGACCCCGGTGGTCCCTTCCAACTCTGCAATTCCATGATTCTATGATAACCAACAGTATGTAAGCATCAAGAGGAAGCAGCTGTTGCACCGATGTAGTTGCCAATTCGTTTCAGCCAGGCTTTCATAAGGGACTTCCCAGGGGACCATGAGGTATCACTGCATGCCACTATGTGCTTGGATGGTTCCCGTTCACCAAGAATGGACCCTGTTTTCCAGTCAAGTAAAGTCTATTAAATCTAGATTCCTAGTAAATCCCTGGCCCATTTCTTTTGCCTTTTGAAAGTGCCTTATTACAGTTTTGTTAGGGTGGGCTGCTGACATTTTCCTCTCTTTTAGAAAAAAATTCCAACCCCTTTCCATGGGAGCAGGCTGGGAGCAGGGGATTCCTGATCTGCAGTGTCTGTGTGTGAAAATGCACATGGGTTTGCATCTAGAAGGCCACATGTTCCCTAACCCAGCACTACCCAGTCTGTTGGATGCCTTGCTCCATCGACTGCAGCAGACTGCCTTGCATTGATTTAAAAGCCAAGGGAGTGTTTTGTTTTGTGGCTAATATAGTGGAAAGACATAATTTCCGCACAAATTGCTTATTTTGAACAGCTCGTGGCTGGGGCTGTCACAGTCAACAGACAGGCAGCAGGCAGCTTGCTGCACTGAACTGGGGGCGGGGGCGGCCTGCAGTTCCCCCTGTGCTGGACTACAGCACCCATCATGCATAAGCATTGCCCGCACTTGCAGGGCCTGATGGGAAATGGAATCCAACAACATCTGGGGATGCCCAGGTTCCCCAGCCCTGCTTTCCTATTAGGAATCCCTACACACCTGGGATTAGAAGGAAGCCTTTGTTTGTTTGCTTAATGTGTTCATATCCCAGCTTTTTTTCCCATCAAAGGAGCTCAAGGTGGCCAACATGGTTCTCCCCATCCTCATTTTATCCTCACAACAAACCTGTGATTGGGTTAGGCTGAGAGGAAGGGCCTGGCCCAAGGTTACCCAGTGACCTTCGTGGTCCAGTGGAGATTTGAAACCAGGGTCTTCCAGCGCTCTAACCACTACTGCCTCCAAGTTGGTGGTCACTGCTACCGATATGTTGGAGTGAATTTTCTAGTTCATGCGTTATCTGAAGAACTGCTTCCTTTTGTCTGCCCGATGCCTCTGGCTGAAGAGGAGAAAAAGCAAACTTCGTTCCTTGGGTGTTCCTTCTCCCTAGTGCACTTCCACCTGGCTGCAGGGCCCAACGTCTGAGGACACTGGCAGGCATTTCCCCATGCAAAAGTCCAGCACAACATCTGCCGAGCACTCTTGGATCGTAGCTGCATCTGTCTCTCCTCTCGCTGATTGCTCTGTGGACTCTCGGAGTTTTTACAATTCATAAAAGGCGAACGCTAATCCAGCCCAATAATCTTTGAGTATTATCCACCACCCCTGGGGCAGCACCAGTTTTGTTATTGAATTATGAAGCGTACATAACAACAGCCAAATAATCCTATCAGTGCAGGTGATATGGATGCAACATGATTCCAGTGGTGATAAGTGCCAACAGACCCTCTTTGTTTCGCAGACGTTAGAAGCGTCAAACCTTCTTATTTCCTGGCACGCCAAGCAGGGGCCGGGGGCTTTATGCCAAAGGGACAGGAGCCAGCCTGTGCTGCCATGCACGGTTGCTTGGAGAGACCCTACCGTACCGTGGCAGCAAGAAAGAACAGTTGGCGTGTGATTCATTGGAATCCAGAAATCAAGGGTGGCATAGCCGGGCATGTGACAGCCCCTTGGCAAGACACACTTGGAGGGAGGAGGCAGGCTCAGTGAAGGAGGGGCCCTGTGGATGTTGTCTTGCAGCCAACCAAGAGCCAGCATGGATGGAAATACAGAATCATAGAGTTGGAAGGGACCAATGCAGTGATGTCACTTAAAGCATCCATGACAGATGGCCACCCAACCTCTGCTTTTAAACCTCCAAGGAAGGGAGTCCACCACCTCTTGTGGGAGTCCGTCCCACTGTCGAACAACTCTTCCCATCAGAAAGTTCTAGCCAGAATCTCCTTTCTTGTGCCTTGAAGCCACTGGTTCAGGTCCTACCCTTCGGAGCAGGAGAAAACAAGCTGGAAGTTGCCTTCCATTGAGTGAGATCCCTGGTTCACCTAGCTTAGTATTTTCGACACTGACTGGCAATAGCTCTCCAGGGTTTAATACAACAGGGCTTCCCAGTGAGCTTCTACAGGCAAAGCACATGATTCTGCCATGATGTTATGGTTGCTCCAAGCAAACACTGGAAGCTGTCTGGTACTAAGTTAAAACCTTTGGTTCATTTGGCTCAGTAATTGTCTACACTGATGGGCAACGGCTCCCCAAGGTTTCAGGTAGGGGGTTTCTCTCACCCCTACATGGAAACACTGGGGACTGAACCTGGGTCCTTCTACGTGTAACGAACGTGCCTTGCCACTGATGCACAAATCTTCCTCTGTAGAACTAGGTTCAAGTGGTTCACTGTGCTATGGTTCACACTAGGAATAAGGGAGAAATTTGTTCCGTTTGCAATTTAATTTGTACATCCCAATTAAAAGATAAGTGAACTTTGAATGCAGATGTCACAGTTCGGCTATTGTTGGTGGTGGAAATTACACTATTAACCAGTCCAATTGGTATGGTTCCTCCCCCCCCCCCCAGTGCTATTCAAGGAAACACACAAATACATTTACTGGAAAACAATATTGTCTCCAACTCAGTCCAACAGAGTTTTGGAAGCACCCCATAACAATACCCTCCAACATTTCTCCTATGAAAATAGGGATGCCCTATTCTGTTGTTGTTGTACTATTTACATATACCCCACACATCTGACTGGGTTGCCCCATCCACTCTGGGCAGCTTCCAACATACGTGTTTATAAAAAATTAAATGTTTAAAAACTTCCCTATACAGGGCTGCCTTCAGATGGCTCAGGGGTCGCATAACTCCTTCAATGTTTCTCCAATGGAAATAGGGACGTCCTAAGGAAAATCAGAAACCAGGACTGCTTCTGTAAATCCAAGACTGTCCCTGGAAAATAGGGACACTTGGAGGGTTTGCCATCATTTTACAAGACCCGTGTTTTGAAAACCGCATGCTTCCATGGTCCAGTCCTTGTGCAGGCCGAGGAGTAAATCTGAGAAAAGAAGTTGCAGTAATTCAGCAGAGAATGGGGGATGTCACAACCCTTAATCGACTGCTCTGTCTCGCTGTCACACAGCACAGTGTCAAGCGGGAAGGGCATAATCCTGCCACACTGCCTTCTCTTGCTTGCCCTGCACCAGCAAGGCCTTTCACTGTACTGGCAGCAGATAATTATTTGTCCCCCTCCTTTTTCTTGCTGATTTCATGGCTGTTACCTAGAATGGATCGCTCAGCTTTTTCTCTCTTTTTTTGCATGATTCATCTGCGTAATTTGCATGAAAAGCCTACATGGACAGGGTGTGACCCTCAGGGACTCCCAAGCTCTCTGGAGCATGCAAGTTGCATTTCAACACGTTCCTGCTGTGTAGTTGTTGCAGTGCAGGCAGGGTTTGGTTTTTCTAGGGATGTTAGGTGATTAGTATGAGCGGAAGGTTTTCTAAAGCAATGTTTCATTAGCGCGCAGGAACACATTGCACATCAGTGAGATGCTGCTGAAAAAGGATCTTGAATACAGCCGTACGTATGACCATATCAAGATTGCTTGGGGGCTGTGTTTTGTCAATGATCACTTATGTATATAAGTAATATCAAGGGGTGGGAATGGAAACAGAAATGAAGGGATGGTCTGGAAATCTCTAGCAAAATTTACAAAAATAAAAGTGTATAATTTGCAACACATCTTCTCTTTTTTCCCAATTTGGAAGCAAGTTACTCCAGCAAGGTATTCCCAATAATTCAGCAACTGAAAACTTGTGCCTCAGTTTACCTTCATCCTCTCAAGGCCTTTTACTTTTGTGTTGTGCTTTTTAGATTATAAACCGGGTGTTCATCTAATCACATTGACATTTTAAGCTTGTTTTTGGCTGAAAGGGGGAGGGGGTTGTGTGTGTGTGTTTAATGCTTTAAATGAATACGTAAACCAGAACAGCAGGGGGGAAAAATCAAGGAGGAGTTCAAATGAGTAGAGTTTTGGAAGCATCTCTTGAAAAAAAGGGGGGAACCTGCCACAGTAACAAATTTAATAAACAATAATAGTAACAGTAAAGAAGTTAGCAAACACCCCGTGTAAAGTGCTAGTGATATCATACCCTCTTGGATAGGTTTTAAGTTACAGGAAGGTAGATTTTGGTTGAACATTGGCATAAACTCCCATGTGGGGGTGGCAGGAGCAAGGTAAGAGCATTAAGCTTGGAGGGTTTTTTTTCAAGCGCGGGGGGTGGGGCTTTCTTCTAGTTCAGCTGGACTTGCTTCTAATTCTGGATTTGCTGCATCAAGCAGAGGGTGGAACTCGATGGCTCAGTGCTGTAATTCTGTAAACTCTGGGGAAATGATCTATCTCCAGCCATTTGATGGCCTCTCTGCAGCCAACCTGGAGTTGAGCTAGATTGTGACACGGTCTGGCCTTTATTTTCAAAAAAGGGCAGACTGGAGAGACAAGATGGATTTGGAATTGGGGGGTGGGGTGGGCTATGACCTTGGTGGATACACACCCCTCCTCCCAAATGTTGTTTTTAGTGGGATAAAACCACATAAATAGTATCCCCATAGCTCAGTGGCAGAGCAACTGTTGTGCATCCAAAGGGTCTTGTGTTTGATTGCCGACAGCTCTACGCAAGGCTGTGAAATCCTGGAGAGCTTCTGGCAGCCATTGTGGACAATACTGAGCTAGATAGGCCAGTCGTCTGACTCTGTGTAAGGCAAGAAATGCATCAGAATTTATTTGCTATATTTTATGTGCTGCTGTAGAGTGGTTCGAATCCCCACAATGGGGTGAGCTCCCATTGCTTGGTCCCTGCTCCTGCCAACCTAGCAGTTCGAAAGCAGGTCAAAGTGCAAGTAGATAAATAGGTACCACTCTGGCGGGAAGGTAAACGGTGTTTCCGTGCTCTGCTCTGGTTCACCAGAAGCAGCTTACTCATGCTGGCCACATGACCCAGAAGCTGTACGCCGGCTCCCTCGACCAATAAAGCGAGATGAGCACCGCAATCCCAGAGTTGTCTGCGATTGGACCTAATGGTCAGGGGTCCCTTTACCTTTACCTTAGAGTGCCTTAGTCTAATGGAAGGAAAGTGTAGGTTGTAGAGCATTTGCATGCAGAAGGTCCCCAGCATCTTCAGGTAGGGCTGGGGAAAGAGAGCCACTGGAGAGCCACTTCCAGTCAGTGTAGACATTATGGAGCTAGGCAGACCCAGTATTCTGAATCAGCAGCTCCGTGGAAATTGGCCCTGATGCTCTGAAGGGATGAGAAAACAGAGTTATTCCCCTCACTTTCTTCTTTAATCTGCTAAATTGCTTACAGTGAACGGAATTCAGCAAATTGGATTAATCGAGACTTTGTTTTCCGTCTTGATAGATTTAATATATTTTCATGAAGAACAAAGAGTGGGGGGGGGGGGGGATTAACCAAGAGATGCAACCAAGGAGAACTCTGGATTGAGCTATTTGATTAATATGCTCTTGGGAGGCAGCTGTGACATGTCAGTGTTGCAGCTTCCTAGGTAACACGCCATCCATCCTTCCCCCCTCCCTTATATAAAACCTCCCCAAATTCTCTTTGCACCCAGTGAAACCAGAGGCACTTTGTCCATGTTTGTTTTGCTCTGCCAGATTCGCTGCAGAAACCTTGATGAGAATGAAATGCCAAAGCACAGAGGTTAAAATGCTTCAGAGCCATGTTCATTTCCATCTAGGGTGTCATATGGGAACAATTGTGTTTTCTGGGTTTTTAGGTCAACGGTGTATGCAATTCCATAGGGATTATTCCATGAGGTCATCCATGGTTCTAGAATTCCCCACCACCACCACCATTGGTATAAGGAATTAGGAATGAGATGTCACATTTAGCCAGTCTTTTGCCACAAGCACAGAGCCACAGAATCATAGAATTGTGAAGTTCGAAGGGTTCCTGTGGATCATCTAGTCCAACCCCCTGCAGTGCAGGAATTTGCAGCTGGTCTCATACGGGGATCGAACCTGCAACCTTGGCGTTATCAGCACCACGCTCTAACCAACTGAGCCTTCCAGGAACAGTCAGTTATACCTTTCATTCCACGTGTGAATCCCTTTCCGTAAAACATCTCAAAGCAATTTCACAGTAAAACCAACAATACAAACAATTTCTGAAAGATCCCCGTCGGTAAAAGCAATTCTGTCTGTTAAGACAATTCTGTACATACAGGCAATTAAAAACCAATTCCGCATATACAAATGATTGTAAATCCAATACAGACTGAGGGGTGGGGGAGAGAGAATCTCCACTTAGAAGGCTTGATGGAACAGGAAGGTCTTCAACAGGCACTTTTCAATGGGCAATAGAGATGGCGCCTGTCTGATGCGTAATGGGAGGAAGCTCTAAAGAACAGGCTCCAGCATGGCGAAGGCCTGATTCTTGTGTGGTGCAGACTAGACCTCCTCATAAGACGTCCTCTGCAAGAGGCCTTCTCCTGCAGAGTACAGTGATCAACTAACTGTGTATCAGTTGAAGAAGTCCTGCAATGCTGTCTTTAACTAGGAATGGAAGAGCCTTCCCGTACACCCATGACGTTGTTGTTGTTGTTGTGTGGTTCTTTCTGCCCTATATTCCACAGCTCCTGAAATTTGGTTTAATAAAGCGCATCATGTTTGACAGCTTCAGGCTGCCCCACACACATTCCCACCCCACTGCTTAGAGTTGGAGGACAACCTGGTGGAGATGTTCTCATCCCCCCACCACCACAATGTTCTTCCAGACCAGAAGACGGGGCTTTGCCCATCTTATCGGACATAGAAGACTCTGTCCCACTTCTGCCTTAAGCCACAGCATTTTACTCCACTCTCTCCTTAACTGCTGATTTCCTCATTATATTATATTTGAGCTTCTGCATGATCCAAAAGCCACTGCCAGAAATACAATTGAATATAGCACAATTTTAGCACTTATTTCCATGTTACTTGCTTCTACAAAAAAAAAACCATTTACAAGTAACACAGAAATGAGCTCTAAACTTGCTCTGCATCCCACCATATTTCTGAAAGCAACTGTCTTGTCATGTGAAAGCTAAAATATAATGGGAAAATGTTGAAGAAACAGAATGTGAATGGAGCCCTCATCACCTTATTGTCACAAGGGCCAAGGACTGTAAAATAAAGCAATGACCCTTTTCATATGCCAACCCTTTTTTTCCAGCAGGGGTGGTACCAACAGCACTTCCTGATTGCCCAACATCTATAACAAGGGTGGGAAACCCTTTTCAGCTTGAGGACCACATCTCATTGGTGTGTGGAGCTATGTCAGGCACTGGCTGGATGCTGAGGAGTGGTGGCTGAATACCAATGAGTGGACACTGGGGAAAACAGGGTTGGAGGCTGACTTGGATGAAGGGATTGGTGATCTGGGGGAACCTGTAACAGCCAGAAGACAAGAGTCAGAGGCAGGATTGGAGAGTGAAGAACAGGTGTGGGTGGAGGGAGAGATTGGTCAGCCTGGTGTCAAGAGCTTCCACACTTCCTCCTCTTGCACCCACCTCTCCTGGTCCACTGTCTCCCAAGGCCAGGTGAGGATTGAAGTGGGAGGAGCAGAAACAGATTACAACCAGCGTTCAGTTCTGCCCCCTGTAACATTTTTTAAAGAGAAGTGTCAATTCCTACTCTGAAGAAGATTCCTCCAGCAGGGGCATGACAGAGAACAATGGCAATGAGGTATCCAAATCAGTGCAATTTTGAAAGGGCCAGTCCACCATCTTGATTCAAAATGTTTTCCAGTCACAGCCAAACATCGTCCAAAAGTTGCTCCTTAGTCTCAGGAGTCATCGATCCAAATTTAGTTGTCTTAGAAGTGGTTGAAAGCCTATAGAACGAACAGACTGACAAACAACATTCTAAAATACAGAAAGAGAAGGAAGAGGAAGAAGAATATATAACGCCAATGGCCTTTGCACCTTGCTGAAACAACAGCTCCTCACAATACTGTATAGTTGAGAAGTCTTCTGCCAAGGATCTGTCCAAGGTGCTGATAAGCTCTGCCTTGCTCTCCCAGTCTGATTCTGCTCTGTTTGACCCCATGGACCAGAGCACGCCAGGCACTCCTGTTTTCCACTACCTCCCACTTCTTGGTCAAACTCATGTTTGTAGCTTCGAAAACCCTGTCCAACCATCTCGTCCTCTGTCGTCCCCTTCTCCTTGTGCCCTCAATCTTTCCCAACATCAGGGTCTTTTCCAGGGAGTCTTCTCTTCTCATGAGGTGGCCAAAGTATTGGAGCATCAGCTTCAGGATCTGTCCTTCCAGTGAGCACTCAGGGCTGATTTCCTTAAGAATGGATAGGCTTGATCTTCTTGCAGTCCATGGGACCCTCAAGAGTCTCCTCCAGCACCATAATTCAAAAGCATTAATTCTTCGGCGATCAGCCTTCTTTGTGGTCCAGCTCTCACTTCCATACATCACTACAGGGAAGACAATAGCTTTAACTATACGGACCTTTGTCGGCAAGGTGATTTTCTGCTCTACCTGGAGATATTGGTGATCCAGTGAATCTGCTCTGGTGGGGTTTTTTTGTAGTTGTTGCTGTTTTTAACACAGATAGATGTGACTCTGGTGTTTGAGTCCCTCCCCTCTTTCTCTGTTAGCTAAACCAGCCCCAGAAATCGGTCCACATGGCCTCCCTTGCAGTCATGAAAGCTCTGCAGATGATGTACTTTTCCTGCATCTCTTTCCATCCTGCCCAGGGGTGGACCACCAATGCAATAAAAACACTTTCTGAAAAGTTTAAAATATATCTCTGTGAAGCTCTGAAGAAACTTGATGTGAAAATCCTGGCTTTTTTCTTTTCCCTTTTTTTTTTTAGAAAAAGGGGTTGAATTAATGATTACAGAACACATAATTGTTCCTGCAGCTGTGTCTGATATTATGAATGCCACATGAATGGGTAACAAGCTTTCCCTTGGAGGCTTTCATTCAGGAAGAGGAGAGGGTTATTTATTTATATTCCCCCAAAGCAGTGAATGAAATACTCAGTTTCAGATCCAAATCTATGGAAGGTTTTCAGCACCTGCAGCTGAGGTTCACATGATTTGGAGGAACATGCCGTTCATAATTTGAGCATCTTTATATTTAAACGGCACATGATGTGATCACCAAGTGCAGTCTTGTCGACGGCGCCTTGCAATTATCTCTCGAGGCTTGAGTTCGAATCAGCACTCTGCTGTGCCTTGCATTTCCTTTGCTTTGTAAAACAAATACTCCTGCTCTGCCTTTCAGTTAAACAGACGCGCACGTGCACACAGAGCCAGCTAAGCAGTAAACAAGCAGCATGAAAATGATCATCGAATTAAAGCTGCAAAACATATAAAGTTGTCAAAAGTTCCACAGCCAAACCCCCACCCCCACACACACATACATTCCAAATGATTCATAATTTAGCCCATAGAAATCATAGAATTGTAAAGTTGGAAGGGACCCTGTGGGTCATCTAGTCCAACCCCCTGTAATGCAGGCATCTTTTGCCCAACATGGGGCTCAAACCCATGACCTTGAGATTAAGAGTCTCATGTTCTACTGACTGAGCTATACCATAGTTTTACAGTACAGTAGTACCTCGGGTTAAGAACTTAATTCGTTTTGGAGGTCTGTTCTTAATCTGAAACTGTTCTTGACCTGAAGCACCACTTTAGCTAATGGGGCCTCCTGCTGCTGCTGCACCGCTGCTGCACGATTTCTGTTCTCATCCTGAAGCAAAGTTCTTAACCCGAGGTACTATTTCTGGGTTAGCGGAGTCCATAACCTGAAGCATATGTAACCTGAAGCATATGTAACCCAAGGTACCACTGTAGGTTTTACATGGAATTGGGCCTAACCTGGCACAGTCTCTCTTATTTGGACCATCTCAGAATTCCATTATGCACTTATATTTGAAGTGCAAATTTGATTTCCACCCAGTTTCCTCACATTTGCCAAGGACTATAACTATTATTATTCTGCAAAAAAAGATGAAATCATCATCAGTAAAGGATAATCTCTGCTTTGCTGGGGTTTATTATTATTATTATTATTAATCAGGCTGCATCCAACTAAGTTCTATTAAGAGTGGGGCCATTGAAATCAATGGGTTGTATCATTGCTTGGTAAATCTACTGATGTTAACGAGCACAGCAAACTTAGCTTTAATCGTTTCAGTGGGTCTACTTTGAGTAAAACGTTGGTGGCTGTCACCCAATGGACCTAAGTTAACCGTCTCCATTAATTTCAGCGGGTCTGCTATTTAGCTATGATTCCTGCATTGCAGAGGGTTGGACATTTTGGGTCCCCTCCAACTCTACAGTTCTTTTATTCTAATTCTATAATACTCTGAGTAGAATTAAGTCTAATAAAACCTAGTAGTAGCTGTAGTATTTCCACTCCTTGGCTCAGCCGTCTGTTATTCTTGTTGTTCATCTTGGGGGTTATTGACATTTCTAAGCTGAACTTCAACTGGGAGATTCCCAGGGTGGTGAACAGCAGTCCAATAAAACACAACATAGCAAAGCATCAACATTTTGGTGGGGGGGGGGAGCATAAAGCCATTGCTAATTACGCATTTCCCTCCCTCCCTCCCCTGACAGTGTCTAAATATTTTGGTGCCGTTTGTTCTGGAGAAATGCAGGGGGTGTTTTGTTCAGAATGGGGAACCCTCCCCGGACCATGGCCTGTCAGGAAGATTGACAGCCGCATTACATGGAAGCCCTCTCTTGGTATGAGTGATTAAGATGTCAGCTCCTGTCGTGGGCATCGTACATCATAGCACTGCACTGGCACCAAATTAAGGGCAGAGGGAAGCAGTGACACTGGCACTCTGGCCTCCCACTCCCAATCAAGATATTGCTTAAAGGCTTAAAGATTGAAGCTTGAAATCGGTGGCGGAGTTTCAATTTGGTTTTCCAAGGGATGGTGGTCAGCTTGAATATTTTCATTCTTTTATTTGTACCCCATCCATCTGACTGGGTTGCCTCAGCCTCTTTGGACAGCTTCCAGCAAAATACAAAAACACAATAAAACATTAAACATTAAAAATTTCCCTATACAGGGTTGCCTTCAGATGTCTTCTAAAAGTTGTATTGTTACTTATCTCCTTGACATCTGGTGGGAGGGTGTTCTACAGGCCAGGTGCCACTACAGAAAAGGTCCTCAGCCTGGTTCCCTGTAACCTCACTTCTAGCAGTGAGGGAACTACCAGAAGGTCCTCTGAGATGGACCTCAGTCTCTGGGCTGAGCAACAGGGGTGGAGACACTCCTTCAGGTATACAGGGCCCAGGCCATTTGGGGCTTTAAAGGTCAGCACTTTGAATTGCGCTTGGAATTGTGCCTTTGTTTGTGGTGTACCCATGGACCCATCTAAAGCCCTCCACTCAGAACCAGATCATGTTGTGAAAGGTGTAGGGGCAAGAAACATCAGTCCAACCCAGTGAAGGGATTCATAAGTTCTTAAAGACGTTGCCTTAATAAAAGCAGTGCAAAAATATCAGCGGCTAATGGAGTTTCCATGTGCTGCTCTGGTTCACCAGAAGCGGCTTAGTCATGCTGGCCACATGACCCAGAAGCTGTCTGTGGACAAACGCCGGCTCCCTTGGCCTATAGAGCGAGATGAGCGCGCAACCCCAGAGTCATCCACAACTGGACCTAAAGGTCAGGGGTACCTTTTCCTTTAACTAGGGAGGTTGCTAATGGACTGAAGCTTGGAGGGACATAGCTCAGTGGTAGAGCATCAGCCCCACATGCAGAAGGTCTCAGGTTCAATCCCTGGCATCTCCAGGAAGGAATGGGAATATTCCCCACCCTGAGACCCTGGAGAGTTTCTGCTGGTCAGTGTTAACAATACCGAGCTGCATGGACAAAAGGTCTGATTCAGGAGAAGGCAGATGCCTTTTGCCTGTCCTGAATCTTCCAGCATTCAGCTTCATCAGATGGCCCCTAGTATCATGCAAAAGGAGGGAAAACATCTCCCTGTCCACTTTCTCTACACCAGGCATGTCCAACTCCCAAGAGACTGTGATCTACTCCCAGTATTAAAAAAACTGGTAGTGATCTACCCATTGTCAGTGGAGGGAGTAGGAGCATGCCTGGGGTGGATGGATTGCCCAGAGTTATTGAGCTTTTTTAGGGGGGGATTGCATAGAGTTTTTTTCACTTCCCCCCATAACTTTTTGTACACAATAAGGATCCCACGATCTACCAGGATCAGCCGGGGATCTACCGATAGATCACGATCTACTGGTTGGACATCCCTGATCTGCACCATGCATCAGTTTATGCATCTTTGTCATGTGTCTCGCTCCCACCCAACCTCACTCACCATTTTGGTCAATGGAAAATCCCCAAATGTTGCAACCTTTCCTCACAAAGAAGTTGCTCCAACCTTTTGGTCATCATGCCCATTGTGCTTTGCTGAACCTTTTCCAGCTCTCAAAATGCCCATCCACACATACATTTTGAGACATTTTAACTGCAGAGTGCCATGCTGCACAATCTATGACTTCCAGCAGACAGCTAAATTTCCATCTGTGCATTATTGCTATTCTTCAGTGCCGTTTTTCTAGAAAAAGAGGTGCCGGAGCTCACCATGAACTCCTGCCTTGTTCTCTTAGAATGGCAATGGTGCCCACCTGAGAGGTGCTGGAGCTGAGTTCCGGCTGGGGAAAAAAGCCATTTCTATCCAAGGAGCTCAAGGTGTCATCTACATGGTTCTTCCTCCTCCCACTCAACAATTAATCCCCTGAAAGGTAGATTAAGCTTGATGACCCTAGATCACCAAGCTCCAGATGGGATTTGAACCCTTGTCTCCCAGGTCCTAGTCCAACACTCTAACCACAATACCACACTAGCTTGCAGCTAGGCAGAGGAAATCAGTGTGGAGCAAGTCAGTTCACGCAGGAACTCTCAAAGATTGAATTTCACAAGTGGCTCCACTCCGAGTGAAATACCTCCCTCTAATCTGTGCCCCCGCCCCCCATTTCCTTTCCTTTTACTGTTTCAGTTTAAATCTTTGGATCCTGATTCCTGGTGACAAATAAAGGAACTGCCTACAAATGTCCATCTTTACCCAACTCGACATGACACCCATGTGGCAAAGCATCTGTGCCCCAGTGGGGCTCCTGCTTTTTCCTTAACGCAGCTGAGAACTTTAATAACCTCTATTAGGAGCTGGTTTTGCAAAGTGCTGCCTGCTTTGCATGGATTTAAATGGGCTCGCTCCGGGATGTGCCACTTGAGCAATCTTGTTCATTTAAGGTTCTGTTTGAAGAATCGTCAACAGATGCTCTTCTCCCAAAAAAAGGGGGAGCCAAGCAGTTGGGGACAAGCATACAAAAACAGGCTAAGTCTAGGGTTGAGAGATCCAGCTGAGTGTATTGGTGAGGGAGTGTTGGACTAGGACCTGGGAGATCAAGGTTCAAATCCCCGCCCAGTGTCGTAGTCTGGTATTGCAAAGGAACTAGGCGGCACCGAAAAGATAGCAACTTGCACCAGCCAAATGTGCCAAATGGACGGAGACCTTTTGAACATCTACCTCGAGTTTGCCTCTTCTCTGGCAAGCAGGCAGGCCCTTACTTGTGTGCACCATTTAGAGATTTTAAATATTACCATATTTTTCGCCCCATAGGACACACCGGCCCATAGGACGCACCTAGTTTTTTAGGGGGGGAAATAAAGGGGGGGGGATTATTTTTTCCCCAGGTGCGGGGCTGGGGCGGGGGAAGCCCGAGCTTCCCCCGACCCCAACCCCCAGAACAGGCTGCTATCCGCTAGCCGTGGGAGAGCCGTGTGACTTCGCGGGGCTCTCCCACGGCTAGCGGAGCGCTGCGCGAAGCCCGAAGCTTGGGGTGTGCTGAGCTCAGCGCGCCCCAAGCTTCTGGGTGCAGGCAAGCTCTCTGCTAGCCGTGGGAGAGCTGCGTCTCCCACAGCTAGCGGATAGCTTCCTGAAGCCTAGAGAGCGAGAGGGGTCGGTGCTGAATCCAAGGAATGTACCATGTTCTTGAATGGGGCTGACGGTGGGACCACTGGCTGCTTCTTCTTCCAAAGGTTCCCTTCCATTTCTTACATTAGGGAAAGACAAATCGTAAGTCACTGCCCCTTTGCTGCTTCTTTGAAAAGGCGAGAAATGGCTTTACAATTCATTGGCTGTAAAAAGCAAACATTAGAAAGCAGAATTGATGTTGGGGAAGGTGTGGGGGGTGTTGTTGTTGTTATTTACATTTGCATATATTTATTTATGTTATTTGCATATTTATGTTATTTGCATATATTTGCATTTGCAGGCTTAAATCCTAATTAAAAATGCCTCCGCATGCATGCATGTCTGTGCTGGGGTTGGGGGGGGAGTATCTTCACAATCAAACATCAACCTCTACTTTTGCTTTTTTTAAAATGAATGAATGAATGAATTATTGCCACCAGCAGATTTGTTTGCTAGCGATTTGGAGGTTCCTTTTGGCAGCGTCCCCAGTGCTTGTCTTTCTCTTTCCACTCCCTGCTTGATCCTCTGCTTGCCACCATGAGCAGCGTGTGAAGTGTAGCTTAAAGATCAGAGAGCACAAAATGCATTTCCGCGGACGGCAAAAGGAGAACCTTATCGGCGGCTTCCACACGGTCCCTGAGAATTAGAAGAGCCCAGATAGGTGCAATCACAGAACACAGGCGAGCTTGGCATTTCACAAATGGAAATAGCAAGGTACTAAACACAATACCATTAGGGGACAAGGGAGAAATTAGGCTCGGTTTGCGTTTCAGTACGGACCTACCTAATTCTCACTGCTCCACACATCATGCAGATTTTGAAGCACAGCTATCCTTCCGAACAATAGGGATGCGGGTGGCGCTGTGGTCTAAACCACTGGGCCTGCCGATCAGAAGGTTGGCGGTTCGAATCCATGCGACAGGGTGATCTCCTGTTGCCCTGTCCCAGCTCCTGCCAACCTAGCAGTTCGAAAGCACGCCAGTGCAAGTAGATAAATAGGTACTGCTGCGGCAGGAAGGTAAACGGCATTTCCGTGAGCTCTGGTTTCTGTCATTGTGTTCCGTTGCACCAAAAGTGGTTTAGTCATGCTGGCCACATGACCTGGAAAGCTGTCTGTGCACAAACACCGGCTCCCTCAGCCTGAAAGCGAGATGAGCGCCCCAACCCCATAATCTCCTTTGACTGGACTTAACCGTCCAGGGGTCCTTTACTTTTACCTTTTTACCTTATCTTTCTAAATGGAATATGACTCTGCATTGCTCCTCTGGCTTTTGAGATGGAGTTTTCCAGCTCAAAGATGTGCACACACACACACACACACACACACACAAATCAGCATCTATGGGGGCAAGTGTGGGTAAAAATGCACAAAATGGCATGCAAACATACATGCTGTACCTGATTTTATTTATTATTTATTTATTATTTATATGCCACCCATCTGGCTAGGTTCCCCCAGCCACTCTGGGTGGCTCCCAACAGAATATTAAAAACACAAGAAGATGTCAAACATTAAAAACTTCCCTGTTGTTTGCTCCCAAGTAAGTTTAATATAGTAGGGATGGGGAGCCTCATCCCTAGGGGCCAAATGTGGCATCCTAGGCCTCAGTATCAGGTCCTTGAGACTCTCCCCAGGCAACACTGTCTCCATGGCAACCCCCTTCACTGGCCCTAAGTGTTTTGCCTGACTGGCCGATCGAACCTGAGACCTTCTGCCTGCCAAGCAGGTGCTCAGTCCCTGAGATTCTTCCATCCCTGAATGATTATACATGAAAAATGTGGGCCGCATCGCTCTGTGTGTTTCTTGGTGCTTATTTTAGATTTCTATGCAGTATCGGGAGGGGGGAAACTAGTGCAGCTTAGACCCTCTGATTGGGGAGGGGGGGAGCTGACAGGAGATAGAGAGAGAGAGAGAAAGACATGAAATTTCTAGGGCATAAAAAAAGTTGAGACTCCATTGCAGGTTTCGACACTCGTAAGAGGGCTTTGGGTGGAACAAAAAGTGAGCCCTGGTGAGCAGTGAACCCAATTCAGAACCCCTCTCTTGGTAATGTGAACTATTCCCCTGCCCCAAATGTTTGTGTGTGTGAAATAGATGGATTTTTGCAAGCCCAGTCCCCAATTCATTAACCCATTTGTGTTCCTAATGACCTCTTCAGGAGCACAAGAACGACAGTCACTATTCTTAGGCACTCCTGTTTGCTTGCCTTCAGGAGTGTTGTGGTTCAAGCCCACAGAGAAAATCTGGCCCTGGAGCTTCTCCATCTGGCCCTCGGGACTCTCCCAGTTCACCGCCCTCATCTGCCCTGCTTTGTGCCCTCTGTGAGTGATTTGCCCTACTCATAGAACCCCTGGAAGGGGATAGCAGGGAAATACTCTCTTTGCCCTCTGCCTAGCCTTGTTATCTGTTGTCTTCCAGCAGTTCGTAGCTATTTTAACACACATAAACACACCGGGGGTGTGTGTGTGATATATTGTCCTTAGTGAAATTACTCTGCCCTGCCTATAGCAGGTGATTGGGAAGTGGGACGTTGTGGATGAATAGGGAATATTTCTGCAGAGGTTAAATTTCTGCTTGGTGAACAGGTGATGAGCTACTGAGATGCTTCTCCCTTTGGGCTTTTAGTCCTGACTCAACACTTTTTTCCCTTCCCAAGGGTGATTATGCAGAAACTTCAGAGCAGTAAAATCCACACCAAGATTCTTTATATAAACCCTCCAGGAAGCTCCCATATGTTCTTCTGACTAGCCAGAAATACACTGAAAATGCAAAATTAGGACACGCTTACACCGCAAAACAGAAGTGTCCCTTTTTTTTAATCTTACAAAGTGTATTTTTTTAAAAAAGTTTGGCTTTTTATTCCTACAGAATTCAAGTTCTCTCCTCCTTTTACTTGTCATGCTCAGTGTGGTATACCTAAAGGAAGAATGTGTACTAGTAGGAAATAAAACATATCCAGTGAAAGGCAGTGTGGTATAGTGGTTAGAGTGTTGAACACAAAAAGACCCCCCCCCCTTTGGTTCCTGAAGCTTCCTGGATTAACCAGATACAAATGAGTTGAAGGATACAAATTGGGAGGGGAGGAATCATGGACACCACCTTGAACTTTCTGAAGAAAGATGAGGCATAAATAGAATTAATTAAGCAGGAAGATGAAAGACAAAACCAATGTGATTACTGGTGGGAGTTCAATGCAAAAGAAAAGAAAAGTTGATAGCCTTTGTGCATATGATTGAAACAAGATTCTTTCAGGATGTTTTTGCTGTAATGTTTGCCTTGTGTGTGCATCCATAAAAACAAAGAATCTTGACGAAGTCATACCTACAAGAGTATCACAATTGCCCTTTTTGCAGTGTTTTATAAATGCACATCAGCAGTGGTGTCGCAACGGGGGGAATGGGGGGGTGGTACACCCTGGGTTCCATGTTTGCAGGGGTGACAAGAAGTCACCCCGCAGGGGCTTGGGGCAGCATGAGCAGTCATCACACCGCCGCAGCCACCTTTGGAGGATCCTCCATTTGAAGCTGTAGCTGCGAGCAGAGGATCCGGGCGCCAGCAGCAATCCACTAAGTACAGCACATATGCGGCATCGCAAGCATGCAGTGTACGTAGTGACGCCACACATATGCTGTGTAGAGGTTTGTCGCCGGCACCGCTCCAGAGCCGTATGGACAGTGCCGGGATCCCTGGAGAGGCACCGGTGGCAAACCACTACACAGTGCATGTGCGGCGTTGCTACATACGGCACATGCACCATACGTAGCACCGCTACACATGCACCCTACGTCGTGACGCCCGTCCCAGGTGTCACAACGCCTTCGTTCGCCCCTGCACATCAGTTGCATAGAGAGGGAGGAAATTCTGCAGGATCTGAGTGCTACAGCAAACTACGCAATACTCCTAGGGCTTGAGTTAATGTCAGACATTCTCCTAGATTTAACTGGAATTCAGAAGAAGTGGAATGAATTAGAAAAACATTTAAAAATATGTCATGGTTTCTGGTTTGGGCCCTGCTGAGGAGCCCACAGAGGCAGCCAGGCAGGTTGCTAGCTTCAGAACCATGGAGAGCACCTAGCGTTGGAAGCTGCTGGAGGTCTTTTGAGCCTCTGCCACCTCTCCTAAGCTCCCCTCTCTTTGGAGAATTGGAGTATCTTAAAGGGCCAACCCTCTGGCCTGAAAACAGGCACTTCCCCTGCTCTTTTGCAGTGTTGGATTTGCCAGGCATTGTGGGAAGCATTTGGTTCCTTAGTTCCAGAGGAAGGAGCCCCTAAGAGTCCTGCTTTTGGTTCTGCAAGCCCTGGTCCTGTGGCTTCTGCCTGCCAGCCTTGAGTTCAGTGGTCTACTGATCACCAGAGTCAGGCTCAGAGTCAGTTCCTCAGCTGATGACCCTAAACGGCCTCGGCCCAGTATACCTGAAGGAGCATCTCCACCCCCATCATTCAGCCCAGACACTGAGATCCAGCGCCGAGGGCTTTCTGGCGGTTCCCTCACTGCAAGAAGTGAGGTTACAGGGAACCAGGCAGAGGGCCTTCTCGGTGGTGGCACCTGCCCTGTGGAACGCCCTCCCATCAGATGTCAAGGAAATAAATAACTGACTTTTAGAAGACATCTGAATGCAGCCCTGTTTAGGGAAGTTTTTAATGTTTGAAGTTTTATTCTGTTTTTAGTCCTCTGTTGGGAGCCAGCCAAAGCGGCCGGGGAAACCCAGACAGATGGCTGGAGTATTATTATTATTATTATTATTATTATTATTATTATTATTATTATGGCTTCTGGTAGCTCTATTCTGCATTGGTCAGACCACACCTGGAGTCCTGTGTCCAGTTCTGGGCACCCTGGTTTAAGAAGAAGGAAACTGACAAGCTGAAAGGTGTTCAGAGGAGGGCGCCCAAGATTATGATGGGTCTGGAAATCAAGTCTTATGAGGAATGCTTAATATATCTCCAAGTATCTGAAAGGCTGCCACATGAAAGATGGAGCAAGCTGGTTTTCTGCTGCTCCAGAGGGTAGGACCTGAACCAATGGATTCAAGTTAGGAGATTCTGACTAATTATTTGGAAGAACTTTCTGACAGTAAGAGCTGTTTGACAGTGGAAAGGACTCCTTCGAAAGGTGGTGGACTCTCCTTCATTGGAGATTTGTAAACAGAGGTTGGATGGAAATCCACTGGGGATTCTTTAGCTCTAGTTGCTACGTTGCAGTGGGTTAGACTAGATGTTCCTCAGGGTCCATTCCAACCCTGCGATTCTATGAATCAGCGTCCTGGTCACTGCTGGACTCTGGGGTCATGATCAATGGGGGAAATTAGAAAATTTAAACTGATGTTGCTGGATTTCTTCCCCTGCTTATAGGGATGTCCTGGGTAGAGCTGTCTCCTCCTGACTTTGTTGGGTGACCCTACTTCTGACCCCTGTTGCGTGCTGGAGCAAGAGGAGGGGAAGTTGCTGACTCAAAGAAGAGTCCTCAGGTTGAAAACCAGCCAAGGCAGATGCTGGCTGGCTGGCTGAAAAGATTGATTGGGATTCCGTATGCAGAAGACAAGCTGAGGGGTCAATTCAGGCAGGAGTGGAAAAGAGCTTTCCACCTGCAGGAGACAAAGCATCGTCTTTTGCAGCTGGTTAGATAGAGGATCAGCATCAACCTACTCTCCTTTTGCCCACATTGCTATAAGCGGCGGGGGCGACGGGGACTGATGGACCAGCAGTCTGATCACGCCTGACAGAGGGCAGCATTCGAGATGTGACAGGTCGCAAATTTGTGCTGCAGGATGACATATCTCGTTGCCCTGAAAGGCATGCGTGGAATTTGTAAATCATTTGAGAACAATCATCCAGCAGAAAGGTCATGGTGAAACACACAATACCTCACCATACAATGGGCCAATGAAATGTTTTAGCTCTTGCAGTGGGGGGGTGGGGGGGTTCTAGCTTTGTGGCCAGTCTTCCTTTGAAATCTTATTTGTTTCAAGATTGTTTCTCTTCATGCACTTACTCTCGCCCCCCACACGCACACAGAATTAAAAGAGGAACCCTATTGAATGTAAAAAGTGAGGGAGGAGGGGAATACTGTACAAATTTCCAACACGCCTTTCCACCTTAGGTAAAGGGACCCCTGACCATTAGGTCCAGTCATGGCCGACTCTGGGGTTGCGGCGCTCATCTCGCTTTATTGGCCGAGGGAGCCGGCGTACAGCTTCCGGGTCATGTGGCCAGCATGACTAAGCCGCTTCTGGTGAACCAGAGCAGCACACGGAAACGCCGTTTACCTTCCCGCTAGAGCGGTACCTATTTATCTACTTGCATTTTGATGTGCTTTCGAACTGCTAGGTTGGCAGGAGCAGGGACCAAGCAACGGGAGCTCACCCCGTCACAGGTATTTGAACCGCCAACCTTCTGATCAGCAAGTCCTAGGCTCTGTGGTTTAACCCACAGCGCCACCCTTTTGCACCTTAAGGACTAGAAATTTACTTAAAAATTCAACCTGCTGGGTGGGATTCCCTCCCCCCCCCAACACACACATGCCGTCAATGGAAGCCCTGAACAATGAGTTCCATATTCACAATGGGGCTTTCCCTCACACTTGTGATCCCCTATGCTCCCTGAAATTGGCTCATGGGGTTGGGAGAGCCTTCAGAACATCCCATGCGGGGAGGAGAGGGGCAATTGTAACATCTGGCAAGGTGTGAGTGGCCGAGGGTTACTTTGCAAGCTCCATGAAAGAGTGGGTGTGGCGATCACACAGGGTCCCCGGACATTTCACGGTCTATTGATCCCCGTGCCACCACTGGGCTCGCTTCCCCGCTGCCACCAACCCGTTACTCTCTGGTAAAACACTGAGTCCAGTCAGTTGTTAAAAGTGAACAAAAAAAAAACCAAGTTTATTTTACAAACATTAACAAGTTTTGGGTTTCTCAGATAATATTCCTGTCAGTATCTTAACTTTAGTTTCCTTAGCGGCCTATACCTTCTGACTGATGATCACAACTGTTTGACTGACTCCTCTTAACAAATTCTTTCCCTCTCTCACACCAGACTAGCTCAGCCCACAGACATATCTTCTCTGTCTCTCCTAACTCCAGACTGTCTTCTCAACAACTCTAACTCACTAAAAACCTCTGTGCTTAAATCTTATACAGTGGTACCTCGGGTTAAGTACGTAATTCGTTCCGGAGGTCTGTTCTTAACCTGAAACTGTTCTTAACCTGAAGCACCACTTTAGCTAATGGGGCTTCCTGCTGCTGCTGCGCCGCCACTGCACGATTTCTGTTCTCATCCTGAAGCAAAGTTCTTAACCCAAGGTACTATTTCTGAGTTAGCGGAGTCTGTAACCTGAAGCGTATGTAACCCGAGGTACCACTGTACACCGTTAACTCTGCCACCTGGGTTCCCATTGGTTAGTCATTTTACAATTAGTTAACTCTTTCACTATGAACCCAGTATGATGTCACACACCTAGGAGGGCAAACGCCACAGTGGGGATTGGGACCTGGGGCTCCCAGGTCCCTACTCTCTGCTGCTCTAACCACTGCACCTACACTGCTCTTTTCCAACCTGATCACAGTTGCAAAACGAGTGTTTTCTGCCTGGGTGCCCTGGTGTAGTCTGGAACCATCAGGCAGCAAAAGATTTCCCTGCCTGGAAGACCACCTGTTGGTAAAAAGCAGGCACTTTCTTGTCTAATCACTATTAAAACTTTGGCGAAGCCTAGGAAGGGAGCTTCTCCTGGGGTTAATGGATGTGTAATGGGTTTATTCAACTGTAGCGAAAACAACCGCAATTGCTTAAGAGTCCAGCACGAAAAGAAGCACCCAGATACAGAGGGAATCTTGTTTCTCGCTCGAGGAAGCTGTGCTTAAAACATGCACGGTATCGAAGGGTTTGTCTTGCATTACACCTAGCCTCCAGTTCAGCTGGTAATTGCAAGATTGCAGTAACTAAGAACTAGCACCCTAGTTTGCGTGGTGAATTTTTAAGACTATAAGCCTGCGGGAAGGGACTGGCGTTTGTAAGCAACTCTGGAATCAGTTAGGGGTTACTGAGTTGGGTTGACCCAAGTTGCATAATCAAGAAAACAAATTTAATGAGAGGTGGGCTTTGTTTTTACATTTCTGGCATGGCAATGGAAATGATATTTTTCATTTTAATTTATTCACAGTACTATATAGGATTTTTATGTAGCCCCCTTCCCCATTTCACAGGTCACTTGATTTAATTTAATTCTGAAAAAATGGTTTTGGCTACAAATTGTCAGAATATACAGTGGTACCTCAGGTTACAGACGCTTCAGGTTACAGACTCCGGTAAGCCAGAAGTAGTACCTCGGGTTAAGAACTTTATTTCAGGATGAGAACATAAATTGTGCCGCTGCCATGCGGCGGCAGCAGGACACCCCATTTGCTAAAGTGGTACCTCAGGTTAAGAACAGTTTCAGGTTAAGAACGGACCTCCAGAACGAATTAAGTTCTTAACCTGAAGTACCACTGTAACAGTAATAATATTGGTTTTTAATAAAAAAAATTAAAAAGACAGAGAAAGATCAGAAATCTACTTTCTAAGTGCTCAACTTTTCCCATGCATTTCCACCCTATTGCTCTTCTGCTTGTTGGTGTTATTTTCTAATTAACATGAATTGTTTTATCTATTTCACCAATGGGTTTATCGTTCTGCCATCAGTCCTCGCATCCCCCTCCCAGTTCCACTTGACCCCCATTCTCTGGTCCGATCTTTGTTTTTCATTTCGCAAGCCATTTGTGTAGTCTGATTACAATGTTTGAAGACGTGAAGGATCATATCTAATGGAAGCAACTTTAAAGGCATGGGATAAATGCGTGTCATTTTTTGTGGCAAAGAACAACAACAACATTACACCTCCCTAAAAAATCCCTTTGATGGGTTCTGAGCAGGAAATGACTCCAGATTGCTCTGTTTTCTAGGGCTGTGATTCAGTGTGTGTGTGTTAGTGAGTGAGTGAGAGAGAGAGAGAGAAAACATCAACATTTGTCCTTCCTCGTTTGCTACAGCTGTAACGAGGGTGGGGAATTAACGAACCTCATGACACGTCTGTCACCTAATAGCATCCTGATGAATGTACCGCCCAGTGTCCTTTTCAAAATAATTACAAGTTATCAGCTATCTGGTGCTTGCTGGGAGATGGAAGTGTGGTTTGTGGGGCAGCTCCCGGGTGTCGGGAAAGCAATAATTTGGTCTCCTTGAATTATGATCATCGTGGATTACAGGAGCACCAAGAGGCGCTCATTGTTTCAGGCACTCAGCAAATGCATCTGGCGAAAAAAGCATCCCTCCTAAAAGCTCTTATTACCCTTCCAGGTCCTTTCCAAGGTCCTTCACAAAAACAGCTGGCCTTCTCCACTCCCTTACAAGTCCATATTGCAATGAAAGGGGGGTGGGGGTGCCATGCCATCAGAGTTCACCTCTTCCCACATTCATACGCCCAGGGCAATGAGACCCGGGCGACATTCACCCTACTTGCACTGAGTCAGACCCTTCTTCTATCTTTGCCTACACTGACTGGCAACAGCTCTCTGGGGTTATAGGCAGAGCACATTCCCAGCCCGACTGGGAGATGCTGGGGATTAACTCTAGGACCTTCTTCAGTCCCAGCAGGTGCTCTATAAGACTGAGTTGTGGGTGCTCCTAATAAACATAGGAAGCTTCCTTATGCTGAGCCAGCTGCGAGTGGTCCACCCAGTTCAATATTGTCAACACTGGCTGGCAGCAGCTCTCCAGTGGTTTTCCCAACCCTACCAGGAGGTGCCACAGATTCAAGCTGGGACCTTCTGTATGCAAAGCAAGTGATCTAGCGCTGAGCTAAAGCGAGTCCCCACATGCAATTGCTCCTTCCTTACTTCTCCCTAGGCATTTTATTTGTTGATTTGATCTGGGTGCCCTTTGTAATAGAAAAGCAGGATAAAATCATAGGAATGTAATCGTAGAACTGCTGTATACCTAGTGAGGCCAGTGGTCCATCTAGCTGAGCTTTGTCCACCCACACTAACTGGCAGCAGCTCTCCACAGTTTCAGAGCCCTAATTTCAAGGCACTGGGGCCTTGAACCTGGGACTTTCTACATTCAAAGCGGATGATGCTCTGCCTTTGAACTGTGCCCCTTCTCTAGGGCTGGGCAATATATAGATATATCGTCCAAAACCGGTTTGAAGCTCATATCGTATTTACAGGACCGCCTCTCCTGGTATGCCCCGCAGAGGACCTTAAGGTCCATGAATAATCATAGTTTAGAGGTCCCGGGCCCTAAGGAAGTTAGATTATCCTCCAACAGGGCCAGGGCCTTTTCAGTGATGGCTCCAACCTGGTGGACTGCTCTGTCCCATGAGACCAGGGCCCTGCAGGATTTAACTTTCTTCTGCAGGGCCTGTAAGAAAGAACTATTCTGCCTGGCTTTCAGTTTGAACTTAGCCTGATCTTTTATTCCCCTTCCTTCCCTTCCCCTTCCCTTTTTATGAAGATTACCTGCTCTGGGATCCCACAGCTAATTCTCCCCTGGTCTCCTCGCTGGCCCAAATAGGACTAATTTAGCCAGCTAGCCCTGGTGATCATCTAATGTTTATTGGATGGATTTTCCCCCTAAATTGATTTTTGAATTCTGAATTTATTGATATTCACGTTTTATACTGTATTTTATGCTGTTTTTTGTTGCATCAATTAAGTGTTTTAAATTTGTTGTTAGCCACCCTGAGCCCAGTTTTTTGAACTGGGAAGGGTGGGGTATAAATAAATATTTATTATTATTATTATTATTATTATTATGATATTGATTTCATAATTTTTGACCTGGCAATATATCCCAAATTATGGTGTGTGCATGTGTGCGCTATGCAAAAATCATGATGCAGACAAAACCGTGAAGGCAGCCAATGCCTCTTCATAGCTCCATTCTTACTTCAGACATTGTGATATATCACTATATCACGATGTTTAGCTGGCGATATATCGCAATGTAGTGAAACCATTGGAGGTTTTCAAACAGAGGTTGGATGGCCATCTGTCAGGGATTCTGTGATTTTTTCATTGCAGGTGGTTAGACTAGATGAGCCTTGGGGTCCCTTTTAACTCTACGATTCTATGATTCTATGTTTGCTTTGTTACAGAGAAGAGAGACCTCTCATTCCCACAGGGAAGGCAGTCTGCCAGTCCAGACTGCCATTAGATTTATGCGAGGGCAGCTCCTTTAGGCCTCTTAGAGGAAGCAAGTTCCCCTTGCCTTTTCTCTCTGATTCTTCAGCAGCTGATCTCGGCTTGTAAAGGGGCAGGCAGGGGCCAAGAGGCAGAAGCATTTCTGGCTTGTAAAAAAAAACAAAAAACCCCTCCATGTCCTTTAACGAGCCATTTAACTTCCCTGTCCGCACCAGTGTCCATGTTTTGTAGAACAGAGTTGAAAAGCCTGCCTTTCATAGCTGTCAACTTTTCCCTTTTCTTGCGAGGAATCCTATTGAGAATAAGGGAATTTCCCTTTTAAAAAGGGAGACGTTGACAGCTATGCTGACTTTCCCAAGGTGGTAGCGGGTAGGAGGATCGGCAGAAGTTAAAGGGAGGAGGGATGGACCTAAATCAAGACCTTCGGGAGAACTTCTGAAGGAATTGAAGTGATGCAAGGCAGCAAGAGGCTTCTGCAACTCTGAGACGAAAAAACGAAAGGGCGGGATTGCAGGAAAGAGTCAGGGAGGCAGTCTGCATGGTCTCAGGGGTCTCCCAGACCAAATGTGGCCTTTAAGACACTCCCTAGGCTTCACCTCTCCTCCACCCATACCTCCTTTGCCCAGGCCAGATCCCTCAGTGATGTAACTTGTTGTCCAGAAGGGAATGTGGTGCTAAAAAAAAGATTCATCCCCCCTGTTGTAGTTCAACAGAATCTGGAGGACGCCATTTTGCCTTCTTCTGGAATCTGCAGCGGTGGCAACAGTGGAGATGAGCGGGGCAAAGAATATACTCCTTGCCCAAGTGGTCCCCAAAACTGGGATCAAGAATGCAACAATCATTTAACATACATCCTCTGAGCCGTTTAAGCACCCATGTTCGCTCCCACACAATGAGCAGATAGTAGAGTTTGGGGATTGTGGGATGGAGCCAGAATCGAAGATGGTAAACTGTAGACATAATGACTGTGCGGCACGATTCATTGTTGAACCCATGGAGTGGGTTTCATGCTTGATGGGGGTAGTCATTTTCTCTTTATCTCCTCAACTGTTTTGCCTCCGTTTTATCTCCTTGACTCTCTTAGCGAGGACAGGCTGTTTTTCGAGATTTTGCTTTGGTTTGATGTTAATTGAGTGACGCGGATGGCGCTGTGGGTTAAACCACAGATCCTAGGACTTGCTGATCAGAAGGTTGGTAGTTTGAATCCCCACGACGGGGTGAGGTCCCGTTGCTCGATCCCTGCTCCTGCCAACCTAGCAGTTCGAAAGCTCGTCAAGGTGCAAGTAGATAAATAGGTACCGCTCCGGCAGGAAGGTAAATGGCATTTCCCTGCGCTGCTCTGGTTTGCCAGAAGCAGCATAGTCATGCTGGCCACATGACCTGGAAGCTGGAAGCCAGCTCCCTTCTTCAGTCTTCATCCTTAAGCCATCAAGAATTGCCTTAGCTCTACCTACAAATAGCCAGATTCTGCAGTAGCTCCACCCATTTGGCCTTTATTAAAAACCCTAGCAATCCTAGATTCGAGTAGTTGCTGAGACAGAAGCCAAGGCCACGTTTTTGCCTGGGCATCTCCATTTCTCAATCCTGGACTGTGGGATTAAATGGAAGCGCTCATGAGCTTGTATGGAGCCTGTTTTCCTCCCTGTCAAACTTCAGGGAGTCTCCTTGCACAGATGAGATTGAGAAGAGCTTCTAGGGTGGTTGTTTATTTATCCACAGCATCTAGTTTCCTAGAAAGGGAGCTGCTTAAAGAGTCACTTGATGGTGCTCTCCAGAGTTTGCCATTAGCTGTAGTGCCAGAGTCCAAAACCTCTAGAGAAAACATCAGAAAATCCCTGCTGGATCACACCAGTGGCTCATCTTGTTCAGTGTCCTGGCCAGATATTATTATTTTCCCCCAATAATTTTTTATTATTTTTTTCCAACTATCTTAAACACAATATAGCTTAACAATATTATTCTCCTTTCAATCTATATCTTATCTGAATTAACTTCCCTCCTCCCCTCTTCTGGCTTCTCTACATTGCTCTTACTTAAGCATGATTACTATATATATATACATTCTATAAATGTCTATAATTCCTTAATAAATTTTTGTCTTATACTTTAGACATACATTCCTTATTATATTACAGCATTACATCTTGTGGTCTAACCAAATGTTTCCAATAAACGTTATGAGTTTTATTTCAATCCTATGAGTGTCTTTATTTATGTACAGTTTTCTCTAAGTATACCATAAATTTGGACCATACTTTTTGGTATTTCTCATCCAGTTAGCCTTGCTATTTCCGCATACTCCAATACTTTCTGTTGCCATTCTTTAATTGTCGGAATATCCTGTTGTTTCCATCTCTGTGCGAGGAGTAGTCTTCCTGCTGTTGTAGCATACAGGAAGAATTTCTGATCTTCCTTTTTAATGTCTTCTCCAACCATTCCTTGCAAAAATGCCTCCGGTTTTTTTTTATAAAAGGTGTACCTAAATATCTTTTAACTCATTATACACACTATCCCCAAAAGTCTTCACCTTGTCCTGGCCAGATATTAATATGGGTCTCCTGCAAGCAGGACCTGAGCTGCACCAGCAACACTCTCCCCACTTGTCATTCCCAGCGACTGGTATTCAGAGGCATTTCCTGTCTGCTGTCGCCCTCCCTGTTCTCTAGAATCCTGCCACTTTGTTTCACAACCATGGCTTGGGGTAGCAGCGCTGGCCGCCAGCCCACTTCTGCTAAACGTTTCCTTTCCGCTGCCTCTCCTAGGCACCATTAAGACAGCGGCTCCTCTCCCCCTTTTCCCACGAGGACGACCCTTTAATTCACTTTGGTGCCATGTACTCGCATTTACGTGTTGCAAGCAAGCGAGAGTCCTTGTTCTTGCAACGCTTCCAACTTTTAAGTGACGAGAAGTGCATTGTGCATGCGGCGGGGGGGGGGGGGAGTCTGCTGCTTGATCAAATCAATGTCTCTCACTTTGGCCAGCTTGGGATGTGTGCGCAGGAAGCAAATGGCAGTCCCGGTTGTTATCTTTCTTCCCCATCGGAAGTCGCTCTGTCGCTGAAGCCAACTGAAGACAGAAAGCCTTTCGCACCAACACCTGGTCTCTGGGAGTTGCCTCACTCTCTGATCAACGGGGACGTAGCATTTAGAGGTCAGGCGAATTCTGCCCCTGCAAAGCTCCCTCAGCAGCGCTTTGCAGGCACCAAGAATCAACCAGTTGCCATGGTTGCAAAGCCCTGTGCAGGACTCTGGGTGAACCCTGACCATCAGCTGGTTGCCATGGCTGAACTCGAGTGTTGTGCAGCACTTTGAAGCTCTGACAGTCAGCTCAGAATATAGGAAGCCGCTTTCTCCTGAGGCAGACCATTGGTCCAGCTCACTTAGTGATGCCTGCACTCACTGGCGCTGTGGTGTTTGCCCGTTCTTTTTAAAATGTCTGTACAGGGGGAGAGAAAGAGTTAATAGGTAGACCAATAGAAAAGGCAGAGGTGGAGCCTACCTGTTTATAAAAGGGCTAAGCCCGAGGTTTGGGTTGGTTGGTTTTGGTTGGTTGGTTGGGAAAGCAGTTGGCAGACAGTTGGAAATAGAGAGACAGTTAGTGCACTTGGTTCTTTTGTGAGGGGAGGTAGAAGAGATAGAGACAGGATAAAAATAAGACTAAGAAGGTAAAGAGTAACAACGTTTTGAATGCAGTTGAAGTTTATTTGTGTCTGCAATGAACTACAGTGGTACCTCGGGTTAAGAACTTAATTCGTTTCGGAGGTCCGTTCTTAACCTGAAACTGTTCTTAACTTGAAGCACCACTTTAGCTAATGGGGCCTCCTGCTGCTGCCGTGCCGCTGGAGCATGATTTCTCTTCTCATCTTGAAGCAAAGTTCTTAACCTGAAGCACTATTTCTGGGTTAGCAGAGTCTGTAACCTGAAGCGTATGTAACCTGAGGTACCACTGTACACTCTTCTTTGTTAACTTACGAACCTGACTGAGACTAAGTGATTTACCGGGGAGGACCCGGTTGGTGGCAGCGGATTAGTGGTGTATGGGTCAATAGTCCGTGAGACGACCGGGGGCTCCGTACGAACGCCACAGGCACCAGCTCTCCAGGGTTTCAAACAGGGGACATTCCCACCCCAATGTGGAGAAGCCAGGGGCGTAGGAAAGGGGGTACGGGGAGTGTTGTCCACCCCGGGTGTCATCCTTGAGGGGGGGTGACAAAATTGCACCCCATGAGGGGTGGCACTTACCTCAGGGCCTGGCCTGCAGTGCACCCGAAACGGCAACATGGGGCTTGCATCCGCCAGACGGACTCTGTGGGCAGCTCGCTGCACCGCCCCCCGGGTGGATCGCCGCAGTGCCCCCAGGTGGTGCCCCCATGCGCAGGCTCAGACAGTGGGGAGGGCATGTGGGCCACTTGGCCCGGGCCTCCAATTCCAAAGGGGCCTCGGTCAGCATATTTATCTATATTTTCCATTTTGTCTTTATATGCAGATACTGTTCAAGCCTTGAAATAAAATTATTTGTCAGCATAACTTTTGTGAAAATTATTTATATACTTACTTATTTATAAGACTTCAGTTATCCCAAGGATAAAAAAATGGGGGGGCACATTATCTACCTGGCCCGGGCCTCTGCCTGGCTCTGCAAGGCCCTGCCTATGCGTGGATCGCTGTAGCGCCTCTGTGGGCAGTTCCCACCTTCCCCACCGCTCTGGGTGCCAGAGCAGCTAGCTACGGCCCTGGGAGATGCCAAGAATTGTACCTGAGACCTTATCCATGCAAAGCAGATGCCATGCCACTGAGCTATGACCCTTTTCTTGTTTTGAAGCCCCAGAAATCAGCTGGTTGCCAGGGGTTCCACAGGCACAGTTTAATTTCAAACAATGCAGATGAAAAGAGTCCCTTGATGTCATGGACTGGGTGGGTGCAGATGAGACTTCCAGGTATAGGGCAGAATATAGCCAGCTGGGCAACCCCCAAGGCAAGAAGGCTCAGAGCGCCCAGGGAGTGGTGGTGGGACAGCGATGAATTGATTAGAGGGAGAAGACTAGGAAGAGGAGGTGTCAGAGCCTGGAGAGGTCATGTGGTTTAGTGAGCAGGGAGAGTCTGTAGCAGAAAGAAGTCCAGAGGTGGAAGCTGCAGCAGAAGAGTGGAGGCAGAGATGAGTCAGGCTACTGAAATCACAAGTGCCCCCCCTCCTGCTGCAGCAAGCTGTCCTCCACTCCTGACTCCCAGAACCAGGAGAGGCATAAAAAGGGTAGAGCAAAGACAGTCTGGATGTGGGCATCATCTCCGATCGCTTGGAAAAATCCCTGGGGAGGAGGAGGCATAGACTGCTGTGAGGAGATGGGGACCTTTAGTCTCGGCATCTGGTTTCATAGAATAAGACCCAGAGGGAATGAGCTGCTGTGCTTATTACGCCTGACACTCAGCCAAGTCTGTGAAGAACGTGTTTTTGCTACTAGAAAGTTAACACCAACTTTGAATTGTGTAATTTTCCGACAGGCTCACTCTGTGACACCTGACATCATTGTGGTGCCAGATCACCGAGACGTGGTGTTGCCACACCTGCTGGTCAAACTTGGAGTGGCAGAGGGAGAGGTTATTAGATTCACCCTGCTGGCCTGATCCAATACCCCACTGCTAGTCAAAATACTTGCACTTGGTTTCTATGAGTACTACCTCTTAACCTTAAGGTTCCCAGGTTACTCTTGTCTCATAGCTCTTAAAGGAACAGGCACCACCTTCTGTTGAAGGAGTGTAAGGCCACCTCACCCAGTTTCAGGAAGCTACCTTAAAAAGAAGAAAGTCTCCCCAAAACTTTTCTTGTAGCAAATTGGGTGTCTGTGCCTTCAGCGGCCTGAGATGCCCAGGAAATGGATTTGCTTCAAGTGTCTATATATTAATTGCAGTAGTTGCTCTTTCGCCAGCTCCCTGAATTTGGAGCTAACCCTGAATTATTTCAAAGCATCAGGAAGCTGTTTGGCTTAAGGGGACTAGCAACGTGGTGGTTTGGCTGTCGATTGGAGGTCACTGGTTTGACTCTAGACCAAATTAGCATTGCTACCTCGGATAGTTATTGCCGGTTCCACGAGGGCAGCATGAGAGTGAAAAAGGTATTGCCTGTCAGGCGAAATCCCAAGTTTCTAGCTTAAAAAGATGTTTCTAGCTTCAAAGATGGCACCACCATTTGGCCTCTAACTGTCTATGGCCTTTTAGAAGTGGGTGGGGTGATTTTAATGCATTTCCCCCTTGGTTTAAATGTATCTATGTGTGTTGTTTATTTGCTTGGTGGTAAGTTGCTTTAACAGGGACGCGGGTGGCACTGTGGGTTAAACCACAGAGCCTAGGACTTGCTGATCAGAAGGTCATCAGTTCGAATCCACACGACGGGGTGAGCTCCTGTTGCTTGTCCCTGCTCCTGCCAACCTAGCAGTTCAAAAGCACCTCAAAGTGCAAGTAGATAAATAGGTACCGCTCCAGCGTTAAGGTAAACGACGTTTCCGTGCGCTGCTCTGGTTCGCCAGAAGCGGCTTAGTCATGCTGGCCACATGACCTGGAAGCTGTACACCGGCTCCCTCGGCCAATAAAGCGAGATGAGTGCCGCAACCCCAGAGTCGGCCATGACTGGACCTAATGGTCAGGGGTCCCTTTACCTTTACCTTTAAGTTGCTTTGAGTTGCCTGGGGCAAGGAAAAGCAACTAACAAGTTTAATAAAATACAAATAGACTTGCTGGATCAAGCCAAAGGGGGCCCATCCTGTCCAGAATCCTGTTCTCACCATGATCATCTAGATGCCCCAATGGGATGCCCATGAGCAGAACCTGGGTGCAACAGCAGCACTTTCACCACTTGCAATTCCCAGCAGCAACAGGAATCTGGAGGCAGTGGGAGGAGATCATAGCCGTGAGCAGCCATCCTCCTTGCACACACTCAGGCACACGTGTGATGACCGATTGCCCTACAGTTTTGCAATCCAAATAGGCCCGCTAGAAAAAAATATTAAAAACAAGAGGCAGGCCTGCTAAAGGTTACCAGGCAAATCGAAGATACAAGCCCGCTTGAGTCTTGGCTTGTAATCCCGAGCATTACTGCATTAAGGAAAGCGATTCGTGATAGCTTACATAACAGGCTGTTGCTTCCTCGCAGTCCCTCCTAACAGGATTTATTAAAGGAGGGAAGACTTAGAGGGAAAAGTGTTCTGCTCATTAAGCCTGCCCCTTTGAGACATCAAGTTCATGCTCTTTTTAAATGTCTCCAACACAATCAATCCAGCGAAAGCAGAATCCGCTGTCTTGAGTCGCTCTCGCAGCTCCTTCAGCCCAAGCCTGTTGCAGTTTCCTTGGAGGGTGGTGGGACTTTCGTATCAGAATGGACGGATCTGTCAGTTTCGCTTTCTTGCTGTTTCTCATTCTTCCTTTTAAAAGAAAGGAGTTTGTTTTAAAATACAGTCAACACAACTTCTGTGTGTTGAACCTGCACAATTTCAATTTTATGCAGTCAAAGGCCAGACGCAATCACACAGATTGAATGCATGGAAAGTGAAGAGCTTTTTGTGTGGGGTTTTCCCAATGTGGAAAGAGTTTTTAAGTTCTCCCTCTTGAAGGGAGCCTAGGACCTGCCAATCAGAAGGTCGGCCATTCGAAACCCCGCAACGGGGTGAGCTCCCGTTGCTCGGTCCCTGCTCCTGCCAACCTAGCAGTTTGAAAGCACGTCAAAGTGCAAGTAGATAGATAGGTACCACTCCAGCGGGAAGGTAAACGGCATTTCCATGCGCTGCTGTGGTTCGCCAGAAGCGGCTTAGTCATGCTGGCCACATGACCCGGAAGCTGTACGCTGGCTCCCTTGGCCAATAAAGCGAGATGAGCGCTGCAACCCCAGAGTCGGCCACGACTGGACCTAATGATCAGGGGTACCTTTACCTTTACCTTGTTTAGTGGGCTATGACAGGGTCTAGCAAGCTTTCACAGGACAGCCCCGCAAGATTTCATGAGAGCCTCCCAGAGCCTGGTAAGCAAGTCTGAGAGTTTAAAAGCACTGTGCCTTGCTTGGGGGCAAGGCCTGCTCAGCACATGACTCCAGAAGGTAAGATTGCTTGTACAGGGATGATTCCAAGGGGGTGCTCTGACTGGATGTGTTTTTGCTTATATTCCATTCCAGAAACATAACCCCCACACGAGTCACAAGTCCGTGTATGAGAAACAAAATTACAACCAACAAACTTTCCCAACACCCCCCTTTCCTCCCCATACAACCAGTTGCCAGCATTAAGGTGAGAATTAGGATGCTCTTGTTTCTCATTTTTTACTTCAGTAATTCATTGTGACTTACAAGTGCAGTTCAGGAGAATCTGGGGCTACTCCAGTTTGTCTGTACAAATGGTTAGGGGCACAGTGAAGATATTCAAAATCATGTAGACTGTATTTGTAAAGAAGCAGCTGGCCGAGTGTTTTTCAGTAAATTTAAAATGCTTTAAGTAAGTTTAAAATGGTTTACTTACAGATTCAAGGTCATAGTCATGCATTGTTCCATGCAGCAGCAAGGATAATACAGGCAAGATGCTCTTGTGTAGAAAATACAGCAAGATAGCTTCAGTCATGTGCTCTAAGCACAGAGCTAGCTTAGAAATGTCTGTCCTCACTGGCTACATGCTGCAGAACAAGTTTGTGTTTCTAAATTAATTGTGCAGAAGCCCTAAGATGGCTCTGTTAGAAGTCATGTGCCCATCTGGGCTAAACACAGTCTCCTCAGACGTCCTTCTTCAATGGTTACATTGTGGGAAAGAATATGGACAAAGGAGGAACCTTGACTTCTTTCCATGGTGAGGGGGCATGACCTAACTGAGTCTATCTAGCAATAGCAGTTGGGCTTAGTTATGTTTGACTGCAGTCTCTCACAATGTGGTGGTGGCGCTTCAAACAGCACTTTTGAGAAGTGCTTTAAGACAGTCCCCAGCTCAATTACTTCTCAAAAGCACTGTTTGATGTAGCTTGCACACTTCTTCCGAGAAACAAATGTCCCTTGACATCATCCAACAGGGGAAAGCTGCCTTTATCAAAAAGAACAGGTGTTTCTTCATTTGTAGCCTTGTCCCCAAATGCTGAATCAAGTTTCCTAGCCCCCAGCTGCTCCATTGGAAGCAAAAGCAGTTCAGGGGATTAAGAAGAAACCTGCTGAGTCCCATTCCAAAACCATGTAGTGCTGTGACTTCATGGAAACATTGAGAAAGAAGATCTAATTATTATTTTTTATAAACCCTCTTTTGCCATCTGCTGGCAACCACTGGGCGGTGTTTGGCTTGCCAGTGCCAACCAGTGGGAATTGTAGAGCTGGAAGGGACCCAGAGGGTCATCTAGCCCAACCCCCAACCTGATAGGACATATCATAATAGTTTTGTATAATTCTATGGTATAACTGCACTTGGAATACTCTGTGCAGGCAGTGTGGTAGAGTGGTTAGAGTGTCAGACTAGGACCTGGGAGACCAGGGTTAAAATCCCCACTTGGCCGGTCTGTCGCTCTCAGCCTAACCTACCTCGCAGGGTTGTTGTGAGGATAAAAAAGGAGGGAGGGGGAGAGCTCACAGGAGAAAATGCTGGGAATAAAGGCTTGCATTCAACTAATTCCTGCTCAGAGCAGACCCATTAAAATTAATGAAACTAAGTTAGCCCTGCCTGTTAATTTCATTGGGACTACTCTGAGTAGGCCTAGTGTCGCAGTCATTGCTAGTTGTGCTCAGAGGAGACCCACCAAAGCTAATAGGTCAATGTAATGAAGACATACAAAAATGCTTTATATGAAGAGGGAAGATTGCCTTGCAAAAATGTGTTTATTGGGAGAAATTTGCTCAGAGGTAGAGGAAGAAGGAATGGGACTAAGTGCTGGCACATCCATGCTTTGCATGCAAAAGATACCAGGTTTCAAATTTTATTTGAAACCATGAGAACTAGCATCTTTACAAGACAGACCATAGTGCCTTGCATGCAGAAAGGGTCCCAGGTTCAGTCCTTAGCATCTCTGGGTAGAATTGGGAGCTAGATATGTCTAAAAACCTCAGAGACCCACTGCCAGTCACTGTGGACCAAAGGCTGCTAACTTAATGGCCGTTCAGATGTTGTAGGACTACAGTTCCCATCACTCCCTGACCATTGGTCGTTCTAACTGGGACAAGAAGAGTTGGAGTCCAGCAATGTCTCTTTATATGAGCAGGTCTCCCATGCCCAAGTGCCACCCTCCCTGACTGGCAGCAGCAGCAGCTCTCCTGAGCTGAGAAATGCCTGTCCCTGGTTGCGGTCCCCAAAATCAAGGACTGCACATAAGTTCTTAGCTGTGATTCCTGCATTGCAGGCAGTTGGGCATTGAGTCTTGGGGAACCCTTGTAATTCTATGATTAAACAGAGGTTGGGTGACCCAGGGATAACTTAGCTGTGATTCTTGCATCACAGGGGGTTGGGCTGGATGACCCTTGGGGACCCCTTCTAACGCTACAATTCTACGATTTGATGTGCAAAACATGTGCTCTGCCTCGGAGCTACAAGCCTCTCTCTCCCCTCCCGTCCCCAGCGTGACGGGGCAGTGCATTATGGGAGGACGGCAAATTCTTGTACCAAAGCTTTTCCTTCCCAGTCTCTTTCTGCTCCCTTTTCTTTTCCGTGACTCTTAACAGTGGGGCCGTTTGGCACCTTCCCCCGTGAGAAGGAAAGGGGCGGCCTGGGTGAGCAGCTTCAAAAGAAAGAGCTGAGTCCTGGAATCTTGTTTGGTGCACCTTAAAACCTCTGATTGGAAGGCTGAGCCAGGCAGGTGAAGTTCTCTCCCTGGCACGCCTCCTTCCTCTCAGTGAGCTCACGCTGGCAAACTCTGCAACCTGTAACAGGGTCAGGTTCCAAGGTGCTCAGGTAGCGCAAAGGGCACTTCCTGCTTTGGTGGGGAGGAGTCAGGAGGGGAAAGAAAGAAAGAAAGAAAGAAAGAAAGAAAGAAAGAAAGAAAGAAAGAAAGAAAGAAA
>JAXCMG010000016.1:48038878-48075397 GCA_034642415.1 Podarcis siculus | reverse complement strand
TATTATTATTATTATTATTATTATTATTATTATTATTATTATTATTAGCATCCAGGTTCAATCCCCAGGAAGAGCTGGGAATGTCCCCAGCCTCAAGCCCAACGCCGCAGCTGCCAGCCAGCATTGACAGTACTGGGGTAGATGGACCAATGACTCAGTTGTAGGCAGATTCCCATGCTTCTCTATCTGCAGAAGTGCGAGAGATTTGTGGCCTTTGCTGTGTGCCCACATGAGAGTTCAATGAGAGTGGTGGTGGGTGCTTATATGAATGGATGGGTACCATTCACCATCATAACAAGCCATGTGGCTGATGGACAACATTTCTTCCCCCCAGATGTCACTCAAGGCAGGAGAGTTAAAAGCTGCATGTGACTTTCTCTTTCCTCTAAGGCAGGGATGGGGTCCTTATGTTCCTCCAGGTGTTGCTGGAATCTATCCCATCATCCCTGGCCATTATCCCTTCTGGCTGGGATTAATGGAGTCATCTGGAGAGCTACAGCTTCCCTATACCTGATCTATGTCCTGAAATCACTGATAAAATACTTAGGAAGGAGAGAGAAAAATTCCTTGCTGAGATCTGAGGGGCAATCACTGGAACCTTGACCAGCATTTGAGTTGCACAGAACCTTAACAATTGTTCTGTACAAGAAGTGTTTTGCAGCCATGAGTTTGTTCGTCCTCTCATGAGCTTTGTGAATAGTCCCATTTTACAGGTGGAGGAATAGAGATTGAGAACCAACGACTTGCTCCAGGTTACCCAGCACTTTCCCCTTAGCTGTCCTGGCAAAGCTTGCGAGCGCCTGATCTCCGCCGCCCCAACACTGAGAGCAAAGTGCAGCTATTTTGAACCACTTGGGAAAATAACAATGCTGCCTAGACATATACTAAGTGAGGCCATGGGTCCATCGATCATAGTATTGTCTACACATTCAAACGTGCCACCCAATCTGAGCCCATGTAGCTGAAACAATGGCAGACTCCTTCCCTCTTTTCCCCTGCCTCGATTTCCCTATTTTTGTTCTTTCCTCACCTGTTGAGTTTTAAATTGTAAGCTGCTTGGGGCGAGGACTTGTCCTCCTATAAAGATGCACACAGAGGGACCTTCATAGATAAGAAGTAAATACAGCATTGCAGAAAGTGAAACGGGCAGCCTAAACCCTGCTGGTCTTAAGTGGTACAAAGGCTTTGGCTGTTTTCCTCACCCGCAATAGAATCATAGATTTGCACAGTTGGAAGGAATCCTAAGGGTCATCTAGTCCAACCCCCAAAAGTGCAGGAATTGCAAGTAAGAGGCCCCCAATTTTTGAGCTTGCAGAGACGGGTGGTGATATAGGCTCAGTGCTTTTGCACATTCATCTGTAAGATCACTTGCAATGTGAAATCATGAGGACTAGGTGGTTATAATTCTGTAAATACTGAGCCACAGAGCCAAAGACTGGGAAATGGATAAACGTTTCAAAGTTCTTTGGAAACTTTTGCCTGGCTCGCATTTTGCATAGAAATCAAAAACTCCAATTATACACCAATTAAAAACAACCCCTAAAGCAAACTACCCTTTCTAAATTATGGAAGCTGTGTTTTTTTTTCATCTCTTCCCTGTGTGGTCTGCATATTGTTATATCAAAGAGTAGATATTTGGAAAGTATTCCCCCTCCCACCTCCCCAATCTCCAGCCTGAATCTTTAGATGAAGTTACAATTTAACTTTTGGGTAGTGGACTTTGTCCTTGTATGGAGGAACCCTACAAACACACCCATTAACTGGAAGAGATCGGGAACACTGGTCCTAAACCAACCCACCCACTTTCTGAAGTTAACAAACCTAAGTTAGTTGTGTTCATTAACTTCAGCAGGTCTACTCTGAGTAGGAATAGCATTAGCCAAGACCCCATGGAATTTGGCTGGCTGCACAGACCAGGGTTTCCAAACTTGAGTCTCCAGCTTTTTTTTGGACTACAAGTCCCATGATCCCTAGGTAGCAGGACCAGGGGTCAGGGATGATGGGAATTGTAGTCCAAAAACAGCTGGAGGCCCAAGTTTGGGAAGCCCTGCCCTAGGCAATGAAGCTGTTTGGAGGCGTTAAAAACAAACAAACCTAGCACTTCAAACACTCCCATTTAAATTTTCACTTATCTACATTATTATTCTTAACATCATTATCATTATTACTTACTACGTTTGTCACTTTTAACCAAAAAAAAAGTTTTGAAGTCATTTATTTATTTCTTATGTATTTATTCATTATTGAGTTCAATGAGACTTGCTCCCAGATTCATTGTGTATATGGCTAAACACCAGCCCTTCAGATTTTATTGGACTCCAACTCCCATAATCCCTGACCATTGACCATGCAAGCTGGTGAATGGTGGGAGTTTAGAGTCCAGCAACATGAGGCAGGCACTGGTTTACCACCCCTGTTGTGTGAAGGACTGCGCCTTAGCCCCCACCCAGGAGTAGTAAAAGGTAAAGGGACCACTGACCATTAGGTCCAATCGCGGATGACTCTGGGGTTGCGGCACTCATCTCACTTTATTGGCCGAGGGAGCCAGCGTACAGCTTCTGGGTCATGTGGCCAGCATGACTAAGCCGCTTCTGGCGAACCAGAGCAGTGCACGGAAACAATGTTTACCTTCCCGCCGGAGTGGTACCTATTTATCTACTTGCACTTTGACATGCTTTCGAACTGCTAGGTTGGCAGGAGCAAGGACCGAGCAACGGGAGCTTACTCCGTCCCGGGGATTCAAACTGCCGACCTTCTAATTGGCAAGTAGTAGTAGCTCCAAATTTTGGAGAGAATTTTGTTTAGATGCCCTCCCTGAGTAGACCAACCTCCTTTTTCACTCCCATCAACACTCTCTGTGGACACATCATACATTTGAAGTACTCTTACATCACTCTAACAGTCATGAAGCATCCTGGGAACTGTAGTTTGGTAAGGGTCAGAGAATTATATCTCTGGAAGGCCAACACTCTGACAAACTACAGTTCCCAGGATTCCCTGTGGCTGTGAAAGTGGTATAAAAGTACTTTAAATGTATGGTGACAGGTGCTGTTTTTCTAATAATAAAAAAGAGGTGCCAGAACTCACCAAGAACGCCTCCCTTGTTCTCGCATAATGGCAATGGCGCCCACCTGAAAGGTGCCAGAACTGAGTTCCGGCTGGGGAAAAAACACTCCCATTTGTTTGCCAGGCTCCTTCCAACTCTTATGATGCTGTGATTCCTATGCCCACTTACCTGGGAGTCGGCTATATCCACATTCAGCCATATACAACTCAGTGGACTTACCATATTTTTCGCTCTATAAGATGCACTTTTCCCCTCCTAAAAAGTAAGGGGAAATGTGTGTGCGTCTTATGGAGAGAATGCAGGTGGGAGGCTGTGCTCAGTGCTCCCTTTAAAGAGCCGCATGGAGCATGTGGGGGGCTCTTCGGGGCTTTTCCCCGAGGAGGGAGAAGGGCTGCCCTTCTCCCTCCTCAGGGAAAAGCCCCCAAGAGCCGCACACATGATCCACACACTCTTTAAAGGGAGTGCGGCTCTTGGGGGACCCTTAGCCGTGCACAGCCTCTCCCGGGCAGGGGATGAAGGCTCCCCTTGCCCAGAAGAGGCTGCGCGCAGCTATCCTATAAGCCAGGACAGTCAGTGGGATCGCTGTGCTGCAATCCTGCTGGCTGTCCTGGCTTCTTGCTTGGCCGTGCGCAGCCTCTCCCGGGCAAGAGGAGCCTTCATCCCACTGCCCGGGAGAGGCTGCACGCAGCTATCCCATAAGCCAGGACAGCAAGGGGGATCCCGTTTGCTGTCCTGGCTTCTGGGATTCAGAATATTTTTTTTCTTGTTTTCCTCTTCCAAAAGCTAGGTGCGTCTTATGGTCTGGTGCGTCTTATAGAGCGGAAAATACGGGACTTCTGAGTAGAGAAGAGCGCATCGCTCTTTGAAACTGGGACCAGACTCCTCTTGACATAAACGCTTTCCTGTACTCAATGTTTGGGGCTTCTTTGTGAATAGACATGCATGCAGCTTCCACTGCGTACCATTCCACTGGCTTTTTGCTTTTGAAGAAGGGGTAATACACCTGTTGTAACAACAGGCCAGATTAGAGCCCTCCTTCTTTTCACTTTCGATTAGTTACAAACATGGGGCATGGTTTGCATTTGGCATTTTCCTCCCCACTCCCCTGGGATTGATTAGTTAGAGCCGGGCAGACTGAGAAATTGGGGAGAAGAGGATTCTCTGATACTTGGTGTGCCAAAAGAGTCTAAGCTGGCTGAGCAACGCTCATCTTTGGATGAATAGCTTGGTAGATATAGCTTTGCCTCTGGTTATAGCAGGTCAGTTATCTTGTGCTGACCTCTTTGGATAAGTGGGCCATTTGTAGTGTCTTTTTCTTTTTGCTGCAAATCTGTCATCTGCTTAAAAGCTGTGGGTGAATGCTGCCGGTGTTTCACTGCTTGGGAACTTAAGAAGGGTCACATCTCAGAGGTAGAACATCTGGTTTACATGAAGAAGGCTCCAGGTTCAGTTCCCAAAATCTCTAGGAGATCCTACCTGAAACCATGGAGAGCTATAGTGGTACCTCGGGTTACAGACACTTCAGGTTACGGACGCTTCAGGTTACAGACTCCGCTAACCCAGAAATAGTACCTCAGGTTAAGAGCTTTGCTTCAGGATGAGAACAGAAATTGTGCTCCGGCAGCGTGGCAGCAGCGGGAGGCCCCATTAGCTAAAGTGGTACCTCAGGTTAAGAACAGTTTCAGGTTAAGAACAGACCTCCAGAACGAATTAAGTTCTTAACCCAAGGTACCACTGTACTGCCTGTCGGTGCTGACAATAATTATCTAAATGGACCAATGGTCTGACTTGGTAGTAAGGCAGTGGTACAGGTTCCTCAGAATATAGGAGGAACCCTACTGGATCAAGCCAAAGGGTCATCTAACCAGTGGCCAACCAGAACTCAGAGGAGGCCAGAAGTCGGCTTCTCTTTTTTTGGTTGCCACCTGGCTGATGATATTCAGGAGTAGACTGTTCCTGGATATGAGGGTTGTATTGAGCTGTCATGACTAATATCTGCTATATGACTGATGTCAAGGCTTGTCCAGATCTTGAACCAGTCAATGTATATATTTCTGAGTGCATTTCCCCCCACAATGTGCCTTTCTTAGCTTAAAACTGTACTGTGGAACTTGCGGTACAGCAAAATCCAAGAGATAATTCTGTTCTGTGTATTTATCTGGGAGGTGCAAATTAGGTCATCTCCCTTAAAAATGCAGAACAAAGGAAATTCTCCATATTCCTCCATAATTGAAGCGGGGGGGGGTATAATTGCTCCCACTTACTGATGTGGGCAGCGAGCTAGAGATATCTTCCTATACACATAAAAATGTAAGGCTGTCAACGCACAGCCCCCATTGGAAGATTTGTAGATTCAAGAGGATGGTGGCTTCATAATTGCACAGAAGGTGAAAAGGATGCTTAGTAGCTGCAGTATGCAAGAAGAGGAAGTTACAGAAGGCTATTATGAGAGTAGTTTGTGTGCAAGAGGGGATGGGGAGAGTAAGGGAGGATGCATGGACAATGGGGGTGAAGGTGAAAACAGGTGCACAGTGGGGCTGTGGAATAGAGGAGAGAAGTGGATTCAGAAATAGGTTTGGGAATGTGGATTGGGGAGGTGAAGTTCTACAGGGTAAATTTGGGGAGAGTGGCAGAGGGCTGGCTATCAGAGCAAGCATGTGTGCATTCATGTTTGTGTGTTGGCTCAGACTAAAGGAATGGGTTCTCAATGTTGAGATTATATGCATGGGATTCTCCCCCTCCCCCCACCGCCTGAATTTTTTCTCTCTTCTGAAAAAGAGATTTGTTTCTGAGTTGTTTCTAAAAATACAAACAATCATTGCAGTACAATGCTTAAAATAATACCGGTTTACTGATGTGTGTGTGTTTTTAATTTATACTTAGTTTTAACTTGCTTTTAACTTTTTATGATTTTATTGTTTGGTTTCATGGTTTTTATATGGTTGTAAACCAATGTGATGTATCGTTATGACACAGCAAAACAGAAATTATATACCGTATTTTTCTGTGTATAACACGCCCCCGTGTAGAAGACGCCCCCTATTTTGGGGGACTCCAATTTAAGAAAATGGGGGGAGATGTCCCCGTGTATAAGATGACCCCGTCCCCCACTTTTAGCATTATTTTACACTAAAAAAACCTAGACTTTACACAGAAAAGTACTGTGTGTGTGTGTGTGTGTGTGTGTGTGTGTTTGTGTGTGTGTGTGTGTGTGTGTGTTTGTGTGTGTGTGTAAAGTAACCAGCACATAAACAGATACAACTGTGCATATGACTGTACAAAAATATTTATGTGTCCATACGTACAAAATCAGGCTGCAGAAATGTAGTACCGGATGTTGACTCTTTTACGTTATACATAATTAGGTTGCATATAATTAGTTGGGCTTTTTTTTAAAAAAGAAAGTGCACAGGCAGCTCAGACCTAAGGAGTCGCCCTGTGCAATAGGTGGTCTAATGGGGGCAAAGCTTGATTAGGTCAGAACTGCCACATCCTGTGTCTAAATTTGTTTAAAATGGATTCCTCCTGCATCCCTTAGTCCACCTAGTTCAGCATCCCGTTCTCACGGTGGCCAACCAGTTGCTGGTGGGAAATTCACAAGCAGTTTCTCCCCAGCAACTGATCTGGTAGACAGATCTACTTTCTGGTCTGAGCCCCGGTGTGGGATTATTTGAGTAGGTTATGTTCACTGCAAAACAAAACAAATCCTCAAGGATCTCTACTTATGACCTCACCACCACAAAAACAAAATAAAATCCCTGCCCCATTCCCTTCTCAGCCTCCTTTGCAAAATACTTCCTAGCCTCTCTGGTTCCTCTGAAAGATGTGCTCATTGCCTTGTTAATTACCTCCAGTTGTGTGTGTGTGTTTTGCTTCCTTGGTGCAACGCAAAGATACCTCAAGCTGTTTTCCAGCAATTAACCTTGTCATACCTTTTCAATAACAGCACTGCTTAGGAGCTGGATAGACCCGTCCGTAGCCTCCGAGTCATTTTCTTTCTCTGTTTCCTTTCTGTTCTTAATTTTCTCCTGCTGCTGCTCAGTTCTTGCCCATCCAGGGTTACCTTATATTGTGTACCTTAAAATGCGTTAAAGTCCTTGGATGCTTAATTTTCCTACTACAAGTAGCAGCCATGGGGGGGGGGACATAGGAAACTGCCTTATATTGTCCACACTAACTGGCAGTGGCTCTCCAGGAATCCAGGCAAGGATCAGACCCACCTGGGCCATTTGATCTAACTGTACGACAGCTTCTGCTTACAGGGAGCAGATCGCATATATACAGCCGACGTTACATTCATATGGAAACGGTCGTAACTTTTTATAACACCGTGTAATTGTTCTCCAGCGGAAGTCCCTGCCTTGCTGCAATTTTCATTCCCGCGTGTGAATTTACCAGCAAGCACGCTGGGTCAAAGAGAAAGGGCGTGCTCTGATAGACAGTGGCCTCCTTAGGGAGATGGCACAAGTTACTAGACCACAACGAGTCTTCTTAGCCCTGCTGGCCTTGTGTTAATAGTAGCAGCCCACAGGGTGAGGCTGCATGGCTGGCCTGCCTTCCCAATGCTGTGCATCTCTGCTGGTTACCAAGAATGAGAAAAAGTCGGGCAAGAAAGCTGGGAGCTTGGTGTGGCATAGGCACACTGGCAGGAATGTCAGATTGGCACCACCTCTGTGGCAAACTCCCTGCTCCTTTGCACTGCTTTGGGTAACTGGCAGCGCTCTGCACCATTGGAGATACAGGTCAGCAGTGCAACCTGTGATCATCTCCTCTCTGAGTAAATCTCCAGGTAGCCCAGGAATGTCCCTTTTCTGGTATCCTGGTCAGTGATGACAGTCTTGAGCTAGCTGGACCAATATTCTGACTTCCTTTGTTTGGAATCCAGGGCCTCTCTTGTTTGGATCTGTTCTCTGACGTGTGCTTTTCCTCTCTCTCTGTCTCTCTCCCAAATGTACTTGGCTGTCATATAAAGTAACAACTTCAACAGAACGGAGAAACTGCCTTAATCATTGCCTCTGAAGTTTTCAATTAGGTCGTAAAGTGTTGCATTTCCATCTCTTCATCCCACTTTTTTTGTATATCTGCTTTTTTCTTTTTCTTTCTGCAAATCGCTCAGCAACAGAATCTCGGTCTTCTGTAAACATCAAGCTCTGCATCCTGGCAAATTGCTTGCAGATGTAAAGGGGGGTTTGGGGGGGTTACTTGAGGGTGTCTTTTACAGCTTTTATGGGTTTCCAAATGGAAAGTAAAAAAAGATGGTGACCTTTAGCCTAATGAAATGATAATAGATCAACAGAGAGAGAGAGAGAGAGAGAGAGAGAGAGAGAGAGAGAGAGAGAGCTGTAGCTGCTGGTGTGTAGTTTTTACTGGGGGGGGGGGGGGGTTGCCCTTGGCTTTCAGTTGCCTTCCCAGGTTGCCAGTTTAGGGACCAAGAAATGACAAGGCAACATTGCTTCTTTCAGGTGAGGGAATCTGATGCCTTCTCTCAAGGGAGGACATTGGTTTCACCCAAAACTGCCCTTGGAACTCAAAGTCTTTCTTGTATTGCAGTTGTGGGTGATGTAGCTTCTTGACAGTGATTGGCATGGTGGCACCCAGTATTCACAAGCATTCCAACTGCTCCAGGGAGGGGAAAACATCTGGCATGTTCTATAAGCAACCATTCTTTCGATGGCTACTTGCCATGATGGCAGTGCTCTGTCTCCACAGTCGGAAGCAGTAATGCTCTTCTGAATGCAGTTACTGGAAACTTCAGGAAAGGAGGGTGCTCTTGTGCTTGTGGATTTCACCTTGGGGCATCAGGGGTGGCCACTGTGAAAAAAGGACTAGATTGGGGTTACCAGACATCCCCAGGGACAGTCCCCAGATTTGCAAATCTGTCCCTGGACATATTGCGTCCCTGGAATGTCCCCAGATTTGCAACTCTGTCCTCAGGAAACGTGGCAGCGGCAGCCTCAGCAGCCCTGGTAGCGCAGTTGGATCTGGCTGGCTTCAGGAGCTGCTTGCTCCTCGCTGCTGTGGCGCCCATCATTTTTCCTCACCGGAAGTCCCCATATGATGTGTTGGGAGGCAAACTGGTGGGCACCACAGCAGCAAGCAGCAAGCAGCTCCTGAAGCCAGCCAGAGCCAACAGCGCTACCAGGCTGGCTCCGGGCTGCTGACTGCCGCTGCCACTACCACTGCTGAAGGGGAACCGGGGATGTCCGGCAGTACAGATCTCCTGCGCCCTTCCCCCTTTGTTTTGACTGATCGGGAGAGGCTCAGAAGTTTTTTTAGAACTCTGTGCATTTATGTTTCACAGGGTGCAAAAGAAGGGCTTTGCACTTTTATACAATATGCATGTGTGCTTGGGCCCAGGATCTTTTGCCTCCCCATCCCCATTACTGACTCCCTGTTGCTACTCAGCTTCAAAAAAAAAAAGTGTCCCCCGATTCATTGAAAAAAATCTGGTAACCATAGACTAGATGGGCCATTGGCCTGATCCAGCAAGCTCTTTTTGTATGTTCCTGGTGTTTGAAGTCCAACTTCTGTGAGGAAATGGAAGGTTGTTGGGCTGGTGCGAGAGGTCAGTATCATCAGGCATGTACCACTCCCCCAGTATGGGTGGGTGGGTGTGCTGGGAACTGTCCATCCCTGGAGAGGCTTGGCTACAGTTGCCATCTGCCCTACTTTGCAGAATATAGCCCTCTGTTTGAAAGCATCATCTATATGTCCAGTCCAGTGTGAAGATAAAGGACCATCATTTCAAAGGGAGGAATGGGAGAGAGAGGGCCCCTAATCGCATTCCCCCACCCATCATCTGAGGCTGTCTCCAGCCCACAGCGCCTGGAAGGATGAGAGAGAGAGCTTTCCCACCCATGAGGCAGAGGGAAGCAGCCATCTCAGGTGGCAGAAGCACAAGCAAGGTGGCATCCCTCTCGCCCTGTCACTTCAGCCACTGATGGAACGCCCCCCTTTCTCTGGGTGTGTCCCATTATGCAGCATTGCCACTCGTCTCTCTCACCCCTGGGGCAGAGAAGATGAGCAGCAAGGCCTTGCAGAATGCCCCCCTCTCGCAGGGGATGGCCCATTCTTGTCTCGCCTCAGGTGTCAAAACAGGACGGGGCCACCGCCGGAGAAAGAAGAATGCCTCTGGTTTTAATCCCAGAAAGGACCTTGTTTCTCATCCTCTTAATGGTGATTGCGACAACAGGCCCTTTGAAGGAAGGGAGTGAAGTGTAGCTGTTTCTGGAATGCATCTCTGTTGGCAGTATGAAGTCAGAGTATGGGGACAGATGATGATTTACTAAAGCTGGCTGGCGCAAGTGTTTACCTGGCTGCTCACGTTGACCTTGAGTCACTATAGCCAGTAACATATTTCAGCAAAGATAAGCTGTGCACCTGACAAACAGGCAAGAGAGGGGAGCATGTTCAAAGCAGACAGTGTGAACTGCAGTTGGCTCATTCTGTTCTGGGTGGTTCTTCTTCTTCTTCTTCTTCACTACTACTACATAATATATATTCTACCTTTCCTTCAGGCATAGATGGTTTTCTCCCTCCCTGTATGGGTGCTTTTTGTCAATATCTGAGCCTTTATTTCTTGTGCAGATCGTTGAATCAGTGTTTTATCCTCTTGCGATGTTTATCTTTCTCCTTTATTATCGTTGTTACATTTTTATATGTTTTTATGCAATCCTGTTCCTTTATAAAATGAGCCCGGAAGTATGGCTGAGGAACCAAGAGGAAGGAAAGTCTGTTGTCTCTTGTCCTCCTGTTCAGCTGTGACTCAGAGGGGAGGCGGGGGCTGTGACTTCTCTGCTAAAATGAGCTTTGTGACAGATAAGTGAAACCTCCGAGGCAGAGGGTGAGGGGGAATTGTGGGGAGGGAAGCAACTGAAACCATTGATGGGGTGGGGGCATCGTTTTTGATCAGTGACTCCTGACCCAGCCACAATATTGAAGGCTGAATTATTCCTTCCACCTGTGCTTTCACAATCTCGACAAGCTCTGTGGTGGAGTGCAATATCTTGAGAGCAGCATCTTCCAGTTCTGTGCAGGAAATCTCTTTTTTTGTTACTCTTTCCCGTCATTTAATGAGAAAATAAATTGCATTTGAAAATTATCGAAAAAAAGAGAATAAATGTTGATGAAATGTTTCGTGGGTTGGGTATAGAAAATACCTCCAGCTTCTTTGCTTCATGGACCAGGAGATGAGCAGGGCTGTGAGTCTGTCTTGTGTTTGTGTGTATGTGTATGCATGAACACTTGTGCATCTGTTTCTTCCTGCATGTGTGTATGAGAGAGAGGAGGAGTTTGGGCCTCACCCACTTTCTTGCCAGAGCATTTGCCACCCTGGGACATTTGCTGCAGAACACTGAGGAGCTAAGAAGTTCCACCGCCTTTGGTCTTTCGTCTGTGCTCACCACAATCTGCACTGCTTCCGTTTCTCTGCAGTTCGGCTTCCACGGATACCTACGTTCTTCCTCTTGTTATTTGCTATGGCCGAAACTAATTATGCAGTTAATGTCAGTGCATTTCCATGGAAGGCAAATACCAAAACAATGCAGAAAACAGCAGAATTAATTACACAATGTTTGCAAAGGGTTGTTTTTTAAAAATAAAAAAGTAACCATAGTGAAGGGACGTGGCTGGCGCTGTGGTTTAAACCACAGAGCCTAGGACTTGCCGATCAGAAGGTCGGCGGCTCAAATCCCCGCGACAGGGTGAGCTCCCATTGCTCGGTCCCTTCTCCTGCCAACCTAGCAGTTCGAAAGCACGTCAAAGTGCAAGTAGATAAATAGGTACCACTCCGGCGGGAATGTAAACGGCGTTTCCGTTCACTGCTCTGGTTCACCAGAAGCGGCTTAGTCATGCTGGCCACATGACCCGGAAGCTGTATGGTGGCTCCCTCGGCCAATAAAGTGAGATGAGCGCCGCAACCCAAGAGTCAGGGGTCCCTTTGCCCTTTACTTAACCATAGTGAACTCTGCTCATCTTTGCTTGCACAGTTTCTGTTCCTGACCTTGGACAAAAGTACAAATTGCGGCAATTTCTGCTTCCATTTCCCTATCTGATGATAAACTCTGGCATCCCTGGCCTGCGCCGACTAGTGTTACGGTTTTGTGTTATGGTTGTGAACTGTTGCAGCAACTCTCCCTACATTCAAACTCGGGGTTGTTGGCATGCAGAGCCTGTAATTCCATCTTCCGTGCTCCATGGCTGGGGAGGAGAGAGATGTAGAAGGGGGCACGGTGCCAACAGCCTCCTCTGACCTGGAGATGGGCCGGAGTGCCTCTGTCTATGCAGAACCATCTGCCCCTGGCATAAGGGGGCTTGTGGTGTTTTCAGCTGCGTCCTTGCCACATGCTGAAAGCGAGTCCCTTCCCACCATGGCAGGGCAAACTTTGCCCTGCCTGGCGGGGGATTTCTAAGAGGCTGTGGATGCCTGGCAGTTCTTCTGTATCCGTAGCGTGGGAAAATGTGCAAACGTTCTGCTTCCCCTCCCTCTGCGACTTGGCACGGATTCCAGGATCAGCTTCCAGATGAGAGCTCCGATTGCAGCGTGTTTGGATTTGAAAGATGGTTGCTGCTGGTGAAGCTTTCATCTGAAAGCGAGGGGGGGGAGGAAGAAACCCACAGCAACGCACACAAATCCCAGATTGCTGGAAAGTTTCGGGAGCCAATCTCTCCACCCAAGCATGTAACGTTTGACTGGCAGGCTTTACGGCTGGCATACTGGTGCATCGGTCGCTGGCTGAGCACGGATGGTGTCGTTAGTTGGCAAGGACCTTATTGGGTGTTTGTCAGGTCCCAATCCCACACACACCCCACCCCCTCTGAAGCGCAGAGGTTCCACACAAGAGACGTTTTTATTGCATTTTTCAAAAAACCAAAAAGTGCGTCCTTTCCAGCCTTCATAAGCAAAATATTTGAAGAATGTGAAGGGGGTGTTTATTATTTCTTGGTGCAGCTGTGGCTGGAGAAGGGGAAAGAACCACAGAGGTCCCTTCCTATCGGTGGTGTTGCTTGAGTGCATGCTGCCTGGGGCGGGCACACGCGTGGCAAAGGGGTGTGCATGCACCCAGAGGGTGAAGGAGCATGCCATGGCACCTCAGCCCTCACTGTCAACACCACCAAAACAATTCCACCGCATGTTGGAGCCAAGCAGGGTTGCGCTGCACTACCTGTCTGCCCATGCAAGGGAGAGCCCAACCAGCCGTACTTGGTGGGTGCGAACCAGGCGCCCCCATTCTGGGGCTTCCAGAATGGCCCTGCCCGGTGGTTCCCTCTGTGACCATTGGTTCCTCCGATGCCAGGAGAAGGGCGTTGGGCCAAGCTGCACTGGGAGTGCCTGTGGGGAGTGCCTGATTCCTGCTCCCTCAACAAATCTGTGCCCAGGCCAAGGGCCTTTTGGCACCCCAATGCTATGCCCCTGCTTCCTATTATAGGGAGGCAGCGGTGGTGCAGTGATTAGAGCAGACATAGGCAAACTTGGCCCTCCAGATGTTTTGGGACTGCAGTTCCCATCATCCCTGACCACTGGTCCTGCTAGCTAGGGATCATGGGCGTTGTAGTTCCAAAACATCTGGAGGGCCGAGTTTGCCTATGCCTGGGTTAGTGTGTCAGACTTGGACCTGGGTCATCTCGCCCAATGCCCTGCAGTGCAGGAATCAAAGACTTGTTTCAAAAAACTGTGAAAGCTCAGGCTCTTGCACTCCTGTTCAGAGGCCAGTGAAAACCTTCTCAGGTGCTGGGTTGGTGATTCCCACCCGAAGGGACCATCCTCCATTGATTTTAAATGGAGAGCAGGAGAAATGAAGAATGCAAAGAATGCAGCGAAATGAAATATTAGAATTCAGCCATGGCGATTCATTCTTTGTCATCATGTTTCATAGGGATCCTCTCAGTTAATGATGTAGACTAATAACTTCTGGGGGAACTTTGGCCACAGAGGGGCCAAATTCTGCACATACCTATACATCTGCCTCTGTCCAGTGAACATCTTTCTGGCTTCCAGGCTTATAGTTTTTGGCTGAAATGCAGGCCGGGAAGGTCTGTTTGTGCTTACATCTTGTTAAAATTTAATCCGTTCAGTTTTCAATCTTTGGTCCGCAGAACTTCAAAGAGGTGATCAAATCTCTGTGGCTGTTAAAAAGACAAAAATAGAAGCAGCCTTGAAAAAGCTCGGGTAACCCAACAGCCCTTATTTTCTGAAAACTTAATATATATATATATATTAAAAGGGCCCCAAGTTTATGTTATGCATGGGAAAGGAGGACTGACAAATGTTTATAGAAATTTGTTTTATTTTAAAGGGGATTAGGACAAAGGCCTTGGCTTGGGCAGCTCTGAGTCCAGATCCATCACTCGGCTGGAATGGCAGCCCAGTCCCTATGTGTGTTTTCTCAGAATTACATCCCATAGAGATTCAAGGTGGCGAAACCTGACTTGCCAGTACAGTGGTACCTCAGGTTACACACGCTTCAGGTTACATACGCTTAAGGTTACAGACTCCGCTAACCCAGAAATAGTACCTCGGCTTAAGAACTTTGCTTCAGGATGAGAACAGAAATCGTGCTCCAGCGGCGCGGCGGCAGCAGGAGGCCCCATTAGCTAAAGTGGTGCTTCAGGTTAAGAACAGTTTCAGGTTAAGTAAGGACCTCTGGAACGAATTAAGTACTTAACCTGAGGTACCACTGTAGTACATGTGAAAAGGATCTAGGGGTCTTAGTAGACCACAAGCTTAACAGTGATGCAGCTACAAAAGAAAGAAAGAAAGAAAGAAAGAAAGAAAGAAAGAAAGAAAGAAAGAAAGAAAGAAAGAAAGAAAGAAAGAAAGAAAGAAAGAAAGAAAGAAGCAAATGCTGTACTAGGCTGCATCAACAGAAGCACAGTGTTCAGATCAAGGGAAGTGATAGTACCACTCTATTCTTCCTTGGTCAGACCACACCTGGAGTGGTGTGTCCCATTCTGGGTGCCACAATTTAAGAAGGATGTTGACAAGCTGGAACATTTGCAGAGGAGGGCAACCAAGCTGATAATAATAATAATAATAATAATAATAATAATAATAATAATAATAATAATAATAAATAAATAAATAAATAAATAAATTTTATTTATAGCCCGCCCTCCCCAGCCAAGACCGGGCTCAGGGCAGCTAACACCAGGTATAAAACAATTGATTAAAATACAACTGAAAAACAAGATTAAAATACAACATAAAATGCATTAAAGTAAAGGTTCTGGAAACCAAACCTTATGAGGAACAGTTGAGGAAGCTGGGGATGTTTAGCCAGGTACAGAAGAGACTGAGAGGAGCTATGATAGCCATCTTTAAATATCTCAAAGGCTGTCACACGGAGGATGGAGCAAGCTTGTTTTCTCCTCCTCTGGAGGGTAGCACCTGAACCAGTGGATTCAAGATACAAGAAAGGAGATTCCGACTAAACATCAGGAAGAACTTTATGGTGGTAAGAGTTGTTTGGCAGTGAAACAGAGTCCATCCTTCCATGGAAGTTTTTAAGCAGAGATTGGATGGCCATCTGTCATGGGTGCTTTAATTGAGATTCCTGCATTGCACTAGATGACCCACGGGGCTCCCTTTCAACTCTACAATTTGCTTCATCTGCTTGTTTTCTTGAGTCCATCCAGCTCTGATAAGACATGAGCTGAGCACCAAGAGCTTTGCTGGAATGTGGACTGTGGCTCAGCAGTAGATCACATGCCATGCATGCAGAAGGGTCTGGGTGCGATCCCCAGTGTCATCCCTAGGGCTCAGATAGATCCCTCCTTCAAACCCTGGACAGCTGCTGCCAGGCAGAGTTGTCATTTTTCATCACGTTTGGTCAGGACCGGATTTAGGTTTGATGAGGCCCTAAGCTACTGAAGGTAATGGGGCCCTTTATATGTCCAGCTGTCCTTTGTCAACAACAAATTGTCACCTTTTTTTGTATTGAATATATGCTATATGGTAATTTATGGATCTAATCTAATCTAAAGCCATTTGCACATGCAGAATGTAGGCACCCTATATATAGAAATGAGCAAACCAGTGATATTTTAGGGAGCAGGCTAGCAGGTGGGGCCCATTACATACATCATAAGAGCCTACACAACACAAAACACTGTTGCTGCGTGTAGGTTTTATTTTATTTGTTTTTTATCATATATTTTGGGAATGTACATCCAGTTTTTTTTCTCCTTTAATTTTTTTTTGGGGGGGCACAAGAGAGTGGGGCCCTGAGCTATAGCTTGTTTAGCTTATACGTAAATCCAGCACTGAGTTTGGTGCACTGTTTTGCCTGCTTTTTCCCCTTAACGTGTCAGGTTGTGACGCGTGAACTCGGGCAGGAGGGAGAAGATAAATGTCTGTTTTGCAGTTGGGAACATAGGAAACTGCCTTCTGCAAAGTCAGGCCTTTGGTTCATCTAGCACAGTGTTTCCCAGACTTGGGTTTCTTTGGACTACAGTTCCCATCATCCCTGACCACTGCATCTTCAAGGTACGGATGATGGGAAGTTGTGGTCCAAAAACAGCTAGAGACCCAAGTTTGGGAAGCCCTCATCTAGCTCATTGCTGCCTAGACTGACTTGCAGTGGCTCTCCAGAATTTCAGGCAAGAGTCTCTGCCAACCCTACCTAGATATGTCCAGGAATGAATTTGAGATCTTGTGCACGCATAGTAGATGCTCTGACACTGAGGTACGGCCCTTGCCAAAATTAAAGTAATACATATAGGAGGGGCAGGTCATTAAATCCAGGGTCTAGAATTACCTAGTAGGGATGAAATTTGAGGCGTCGTCTCGCTTCGTTAATTTTTCACGAATTAGAGAGCCCATTCCTTTGTTGCAAGCTCTTTCAATCCTGCGGAATATTTCATAAGTCTTCAATGTGCATTTCGGAAAAAGAATTCCACCTACGTAACCAATAAGGAAGTGGTGCAGAACCGAGGGAATGGGTTAGTTGTGTCAAGTAGTCCTCTGAATGCCAAGTGCTGGTAGCCACGAGCAGGAGAGGACTGCCACCTCCAGGTCCTCCTTGTGGGATTTCTGAAGTTAAAACCCTAATTGTGGTTTCCTCCAGCTGATTGTTCCACCTTTCTCGACCCGACAGAAGCAGGGGTGAGATCTGCGCTCAGAGGGCACCGTGGCTTCAGCCATTGATTACAGCGGGGAAAACATTGAGAATGGAGATTGCTTACACTTTTTTAAAAAGGACCAATTACTCTCTCTCTATATATATAGTATATGTATATGTATATGTATATGTATATGTATATGTATATGTATATGTATATATGTGTGTGTGTGTGTATGTATATATATATAGATAGATAGATAGATAGTATAGATAGATAGATAGTATTTTTCCATGTATAACACGCCCCCCGGGTATAAGACTACCCCCCCTTTTTAACATTATTTTTAAGTTTAAAAAAACCTAGTCTTATGCATGGGAAAGTATGGTATATAAAAAAACTAAGTAAATTTCAGGGGAAAGAAAGTCTTTGTAATCCCACAAACACATGTGGGCTCTCTTGTAATGCTCATTTCCTTGGGGGGGGGGGGGGTAATGCAGAATATGTGCTTTTGTAAAAAGGGCCAACTCAAAGTACACCCCTGGTCCAGAGCCTGTATTGCAAAGCCTGTTGTGATGATGGGGTGCCAGATTATATCCCTTGAAATTCACACTTTTCTGAATTTTGCAATGCAGTTCTCCAGTGGCAACATGCATACCCAAAAAATATAATTGCATGTTAAGAGAAGAAGCACCCATAATAATGGTACTGTTCATGAGAATTGTATACAAACATTTGAACCCATTACAGGGAAATGCATGCATGAAGTGAGACAAACACAAAAGACATGTATAAATTTGTAGGACTGAGATTGGAGGCAAATTATTTAGTGATGTACATAGCTTGCCTGCACTCCGCTTTTAGTCACATTTCTTCATTTGAAGTATTTCGTTTGCCACCCCCCTGCTCAGGTGTAGGATTGTGGCCTAAGTTTTTTCAATGGGTTTTCCAGTGCTGAGAGAGGTCTGCACACAATTGACAACCATAATTACAGGGTTAATGCCAGGGAAAAGCCATGTAGATTTTCTGCAGAGCAAATGCCTTCCTGCTCAGCTTCTAGCATGTGGTCCTGGGGAATACTTTAGCCAGGGGAAGTGAAAAATCTAATTTTAGCGCCAGAGTTCTTGTATTCCACAACCCTTTAATTTCTCATTCTTTTAAGTCCACAATCACTCGCAGCCATGGGGCATTTCACTCCGCCCTGTGAGCCTGAAAGCTGGGCCGTGCTGTATTCTTTAAAATGCAGCTACTGTTCATTCTCTATAGCTGAGTCGCTCGTTTTAAATCAAATTCACGTATATTAGGGGACGGGGGGAGGTGTTGGGGCTCTTGGCAGCAATTAATAATATGCAAGTGTGTGGATTTATAGCAAGCGTGCTGGGTTTGTGTGCACAGGGAGCAGTGGTTTTGTCAAAAAATAATAATACAATGTCATTTTTTTAAAAAGATTCTAACTTTGGAAGTGAGCCCTACATGAGCCGATGTTGTAAACTGGTCAGAATGGTCAGATTATCCCAGGCAGAGAGGCTCAGTCCTGTGTTTCAGCTGATTTACCTCACACGGTTTTTGTAAGGATGTGGTGATGGTGGGAACTTGGTACATCTGGACTCCTGAGAGGAAGAGTTGGCTAAAAACTTAAGTAATATTAGAGTAACTTAAGCTGGATCTGGACACATAAAAAAAAAAAGTTTCAGGAAAACGTGTTGTGAACCTCATAAAGGAAAATCACGTTGCCCAGAGACAGAACTTTACAGCGCCATATGGTGTCACAGTGTTATAACCCATTTAAAACACACTTTTTTTTTTACTAATATAGCTGAGTTCTTAATCATCATCCCTCACTTTGGGGGGGGGGGGGAATGAGCCTAAGGATGCAGTTCTAAATGGTGACCAACAGATTGCGACTCTGTTTCCAGGATGCAGCACTGGGAAGAATTCGGGAGGTTTCACGGTTGCCCTTTGAGGTTTGACCCACTTGCTAGAGCTTACTTGTGGTGCTGGGTACCACACATCCCACACAATGTATGTTTACCCACCCACAAGTCACCAGAGGGAGGGCAGGAGCCGCCACCCTCACTCTCGATTTGACGTCAGATATCACCTGGTAAGCCCTACCTCATTGGCTGTGTTGTGTCGTCACCAACTCAGCATCGCTTCCTGCCCTCCTTCCGGCGCTCAGAATGACCAGGAAAAAGCACATCCGCCCCCAGGATGACAAATAGCTGACAGCATATAGGTCAGGGAGGACAAACAGGCTTTCAGCTCAGAGAAGTTCCCTCAAAACCACTCGGCTCAGCCTTAACAGCAGAAGTTATTTGCTGTGACGGGAACTCCACCATATCTTGAAATTGTAATGCCCTCTGTTGAAAGCTTTTGGGTAACCAGTGTGGTTTACTCTTAAGCCACAGAGAATGCCGTCTTAACGGATGCCGCCTGAGGGAATTGGAAAAGGCGATGGATCCGGTGCCAAAATACTAGGGTGGAAGTATCCTTGCCGTGGGGTACTTTCCCAACTATCGTTCCTCTCGGCACAGCTTCTGAATGAAACCTTCTTTGTGAATCAGGCCCAGCATTTCTGCAGCCAAAAAAAAAAAGAGGGGTAGGGTGGCCAAAACTGGTTTTGAAATCATGAGGTTTCAAAGCTTTGGAGAGTTGTTTTCTAGAACTACTAAGCTACGATTGGGGAAACACAGGCTGTGAGTCAAAATAGCCCCCCCCCCCCCAGTCCTCTCTCTATGGATCCTGGGACTCTCCTCCAGGAGTGGGGAGCATTTTGGGGCCAATTTGGGCGGGGCCAGAGAAACAAATGTGAATTTTATCCTTGTCGAGCAGGAAGAAGAAGAAGAGTTTGGATTTGATATCCTGCTTTATCACTACGCTAAGGAGTCTCCTTTCCCTTCCTCCCCCACAACAAACACTCTGTGAGGTGAGTGGGGCTGAGAGACTTCAGAGAAGTGTGACTGGCCCAAGGTCACCCAGCAGCTGCATGTGGAGGAGCGGAGACCCGAACCCGGTTTGCCAGATTACGAGACTACTGCTCTTAACCACTACACCACACTGGCTCTCTTTCCACAGCAGGCATCTTTCCATACTCAAACCACAGGCAATAGTTGTTATTAGAGTCCATCCCACTGGCAAAAAGGCACAAGGAAGGTGCAAAACAGGCCTGGTGAAAAGGGTTGTGGCTGCAGAGTTTCCAGGACCAGACAGAGAGGCCTGGAGATCTGCAATACCACCACTACCAAAGCCTGAGACTAGAAGCAAAGCGCATATCGCCATCCTCTTGCTTCCAGCTGGCAGTTCAAGGTACTGCTCAGGCACCTTCTGAAATCAATGGGATTTACGTGCCTATTAAGCAGGCGTGGAGTCCCCCTGGGCTTTTAAGAACTCATCCCTATAAACCCCCTTGAGGACTTGGACTCATAATAATAAAAAGCGAGCGAGAACAGCAAACTGGAAGAAATGAAATCTCTAATCCATCTTCTGACCTGGCCTCCCCCTCGGCATCAAATGAAAGCAGATCCTTTAATCTCGCCACTGTCTAATTACAGCTGGGGAAAACATGCTAAGCAAAGCTGTGCCAAAGTGGCACTCTGTGCCAGGAGAGGGGGACCCACCCCGCACTGCCATCCTCTCGAAGGCATAGCCAGAAAAAACGCACCTGCCTTTGAACCGATTGCCAGGGGCCACATTCTGGGTTGCAGCCAACTATGCTTTACCCAGAGTAGACCCATTAAAATTAGTTTCAGTGCTCCGAGTCGGACTAATTTTGGAAACAACCCTCTGATGCAGTGGAAAACAGGCAGGTGTCCGATTTTATCCTTGAGGTTTTAAGCGCTTGGTTCTCTCACTTTTGTTGTGTTGCATGTTTGCAGGGTAGACAACCTGGAAATAATGCTGACAACCCCCTTTTCTGACCCTAAGCAGTGTCTGCCCCACATTCCCTTGTCTCCTGTGTGACTAAATTACTTCTGGGCCCACAGTTTTTCACTGTTAAGTAGCTTAAAGAGATAGCCAGCTGCTCCTTCCCCACTGGTAAACATACCTTGCCATGTCTGTGTGGTGATATCCTGGGATCTTCACAAACACTCCAACTTTGGAAGGGGAAGGGCCAGTCATTAAATGTTGATCGCTACAAGGGAAGTGGAAGTCCAGTGTTTTCCTGGGATAAACCAACTTAATGCCAAGGCATAGCTATCGTTTCCCTTTTTTTAAGGGAAATTCCCTTATTCCGAATAGGATTCCTCACAAGAAAAGGGAAAGGTTGACAGCCATGTGCCAAGGGTGGGAGGGAGGTGAGGAGGAAGAGGAGGAGGAAGAGGAGGAGGAGGAGGAGACAGATCCTGGTAGGCAGGGGGAGATGCTCACAGAGGGCCTGGGAACCTGAAGCAGGAAGGTGGTTTTGATATTATCTACTAGGTCTTGCTCTTCCTTCAAACCAGCACCTATGGGTCTCCTCAGCAGGCAACTGTTATTATCACAGTGCAAAGGTTCTATTCAGCCAGGCAAAACCACAAATGGCCCCCAATTATTGCCCTGCACCCATGCAGTGGGTGAATGGCTTACCTGACATGTGGACTGATTTACACCTGGGGAAGTGGAATTGCAGGCCATCCCTGCCTCATCGTATTGTTGGGGATGTCAAGTGCATCAGTAGGCTAGCTAGCAGCTCCTTGCCACCAAGCCTTTAGCTGCGGATCCCCATTCCTTGGAATCATAGAGTTGGGAGGGACCCCAAGAGGCATCTAGTCCAATTCCCTGCAATGCAGGAATATGCAGCTGCCCCTTATGGGGCTCGAACCTGCAGCCTTGTTTTGTTTTTGTTCTATTATGTATTTTGTGTTCTAGTTTTGCATTTTATGTTGTGATCCGCCCTGGCATCTTTGGATGAAGAGTGGTATACAAATTAAATCAATAAAAACTAATAATAATAGCAAAGAGCTCTTCCTCCTCAGTGTTCCACCCACCCACCTTCTCCAGAGTGACCTTAGGAGCCAATCCTCAGTGGCTGACTTGCCCCCTTTCACTCTGATTGGCTCCAACCAGCACAAAGGATGAGAAGACTGCTTCTAGGTGGCTTAAAAGCTCCTTCGTGCTGATTGGGCAGCTCCAGGGTGCTGGAGAGTGGGACCCTGCTGCAGAATTAGTAACCCCTGCCATCCTGGACTATAACAACTCCCAGCGTTGGCTATGCTGGCTGGAGCTGATGGGAGTTCAGAATTCAACTGCATCTCAGGGACCGTTTCCCCAGCCCCGCCTTTGTTGATGTGGAGCAAATGTGAGCCTGTGGACGTTTCATGAAATTCTAGCCCATGGTTGTGGAGGGGGGGATGTTCTGTGATGTTCTGCTGGTTGTTGCACATGATAAAAGGGAGTTCTGTATCTTGGCTGACAACCGGAGAGTCGTTTCCTCGGCAAATTCTTGGCTCGCACTTGCAGTTTGGGAAGGTTGGTGGAGCTTGCCAAGTGGAATGTGGGTTGGAACTGAGGGCGGGATGCATGTCAGGAAGTCCCTGGGGGGAGAATGTAGGCCTTTTCTTTCTTCTCCTCAAAAAGCAGTGCTCTTGCCTTGGGGTGGAAATGCTGGATGCCGCATGCTGTGTTGGGCGAGGGCTGAGCTAAAACTGCACACCTCGTTTCATGTGAGCATATTTCAGGGATATATATACTGTACTATAAACACAATTGCATACCTCTAGTTAAATATATATTTGTTGTGAATATATGCACAGTGTTTTGATGCTGTACTTCAGGCATAGGCAAACTCAGCCCTCCAGATGTTTTGGGACTACAACTCCCATCATCCCTGACCACTGGTCCTGTTAGCTAGGGATGATGTGAGTTGTAGTCCCAAAACATCTGGAGGGCCGAGTTTGCCTATGCCTGCTGTACTTCATGCTACCAAGCTCACTTTCCTGCTGTGCCTTCACTGTCCGCAATCGGCAGTGAGGGCAAGTGAGGGAAAGGGCTAGTGAGAGCAAAACGAAAATTAGGAAAATGATGGCAATAGTAAGGGGTATATTGAACAGCACTTAAATGTTCAGCAACAACAGTATCTTTTTCATAGTGGTGGTTATTGTTTTTTAGTTGTTGTTGTTTAGTCCTTTAGTCGTGTCCGACTCTTCGTGACCCCATGGACCAGAGCACGCCAGGCACTCCTGTCTTCCACTGCCTCCCGCAGTTTGGTCAAACTCATGCTGGTAGCTTCAAGAACACTGTCCAACCATCTCGTCCTCTGTCGTCCCCTTCTCCTTGTGCCCTCCATCTTTCCCAACATCATGCATTAAATTTATATAGCTGCCCATCAACAGCTGCAGCTTACTGTTCTAATCTTAGGAGAGAGAAAAGCTTTTCTCTGTCTGCTTTCTCCATGGCCTGCCTGTATAGTATTATAAACTTCTATCACATCCCCTTTTACTTGCCTTTTCTCTGAACTAAAAAGTCCCAAACATTTACCCACAGGGGAGTTGCCCCATCCCCTTGCTCATTTTGGTGCCTTTTACTGAAACTTTCCCAAGCCTACAACATCCTTTTTGAGTCGAGGTGACCAAAAAGATTTCCCTGGGGAGATGCTGGTGTTTGTCACATGCCCTCACAGAATATCCAGCGCCTTGCACATTTGACCAGGTGCCCTCTGTTTCCCGTGCCAGCTGGAGAGGGAAGCACACAGAAAGAATCTTCTGTTCTTTCTGCCCGCCTACTGAGATTGGCATGGGGCTGTCCTTTGGTTCCAGATCAGGCTTGCAAAAAAACCCAATTAAGATGAAACCTTTTGTGTGGCTCTCCCTTTTCCCACCAGAGCCAAAGGACTTCCCAGCCATCCTTCCTTTGCCCGGCTCTCACAAGTATTGAGGTTATGTGGCTTGGCTTTGAAAAACATGATATTAACCCTGCTCAAAGCAACCACCCTTTTCCCCACCCCTCTCCATTTTGCTTCTGAATTACCTTGTTTTTGCACCACCCGATTTCTATTCATTCTTTTGTGTCCCCGTTGGGAAGGGCAGGGTGTTGTTCCCAAAACCGTGCCCTCCCACTGTCCTGTTGCCAAAGAACGTAGTGAAAAGTTCGGCTTAGAATAAAGGGTTTAGAATGGGGGGAAATACAGGTTTGGCAGGGAGGAAGATTGTGGCTCAGGTCACAACCCAATGACCTGCCCGCAGCAGAAAGATACTGCCCATATTTTGCAGACCTCATCCTTCCCAACTCCCTTTCCTTCTGTGTTGTGCTTCTGAAACCAACTTACGGAAGCTGCCAAGGGTGTCAATTTGAGTAAAATGGGGGGGAGGTAAGCTCCACCCTGCAGGTGTGATCACATGATGTAGCCCACGCACACCATTTGAATGACAATGCCCATCAACTTGCGGGGGGGCAGCCCCCTCAAATATTTTATTGGAGTGGGGGGGATGGACCTCAGCCCCCAGGAGTTGGCTCCTATGTAAGCTGTCCTTTTTTCAGCTGAAGCACAGCTTAAAAATACATAATAAAAGTAAATCAGCCCCACTGTGGTGTTGAGGGGCTGTTCATTCATTCAGAATAAAGGTGGTTGTGCTAACCTGTTCAGGAGGAGGGGAGATCCAATTCATTCTCTCTGCCCTTCCCAGCTGCACACCTTGGTAATATTGCTTGCCCTGTCCTGGACAATATCCTTCGGAGGATGCAGCAACCAGAACTGTACAGAATGCATCCCAAGCACGGTCACACAATGGATCTGTATAAAGATTGGCAGTTTTATTTTTAATCCCATTCCCTCCAATGGGCTCACAGCCTTGTATGTGGTCCACCTCCATTTCCCCTTCACAACAACCTTGTGCCAGGCTGGGAGTTTGTGACTGGCTCAAGGTCACTCAGAGTAGGGTTTCGAACCCAGGTTCCCCTGGCCCTAGTCTGACACTCTAACCCAGTGTTTTCCAAACTTGGATCTCCAGCTGTCTTGGGACGACAACTCCCATCATCCATAGCTGTCAACTTTTCCCTTTTCTTGCGAGGAATCCAATTTGGAATAAGGAAATTTCCCTTAAAAAAAAGGGAAACATTGACAGTTATGCCATCATCCCTAGCTACCAAGACCAGTGGTCAGGGATGATGGGAACTGTAGTCCGAAAACAGCTGGAGACCCAAGTTTGGGAAGCACTGTTTTAACTTCTGCTCCACAGATAGGAACCCTGATGCTCTCAGACATTGTTGAGCTGCAAATCCCATGGGCATGGCCTATGGGATTTGTAGTCTCAGCAGCATCTCGAAGGCCACAGGTTTCCTCATCTCTGCAGTGTTTTATGTTACACCACAGAGCTGGTGCTGTTCCTTAAAACAGCAACGGCAGAACTGCAACAGCACTTGGGATCCTGCGACGCTAACCGTCAAGATTCCCCGGAGATCTTCCTGAGCCGAAGGAGAAGGCCAGCCCCTCGCTTCCTGACATTGTGTTCCTCTTTCCTCGCAGTGCTTCTCCGGGAAGAGGTGTCCCAGCTTCAAGAGGAGGTTCACTTGCTCCGGCAGATGAAGGAAATGCTAACGAAAGACCTGGAGGAGACCCACGGCGGCAAGTCGACGGAGATCCTCTCGGCCACCGAGCTCAAGGTCCAGCTGGCGCAGAAAGAGCAGGAGCTCGCTAGAGCCAAAGAAGCCCTCCAAGGTAAGACCTGGACTTCCCTTCTGTATATTGTCATGACATGAAATGTGCATCATTCGCTCCGTTCGCCCCGCCTCTCTAAGCCCAAGCTACTCGCCTCATTTGTGAGCTTTGAGCAGCACATGTCTCATTCCCTTCCCACTCTACAGTTCTGTACAGTGGTGCCTTGCTAGACGAAAAGAATCCGTTCCGCGATTCTCTTCGTCTAGCGGTTTTTTCGTCTTGCGAAGCAAGCCCATTGACAACTTAGCAGATTAGCGCTACAGCTGTCAAGCAGCTTTTCGCGATCAGCTGTTAAGCGGCTTATCAGCGGAACAGCTGATAAGTGGCTTAGCGGCTTAGGAAAAGGGCGGAAAAAGCGGAAAAAACCCCGCAGGGGGACGCAAGATTTTTTCATCTTGCGAAGCAACCCCATTGGGAAATTCGTTTTGCGAAGCGCCTCCAAAACGGAAAACCCTTTCGTCTAGCGGGTTTTCCGTCTTGCGAGGCGTTCGTCTTGCGGGGCACCACTGTAATTTTCTGTCCTGTAACGTGGGCCGTCGGCCTCATTTGGGCCCTGTTTCATCCCTTTGGCTGTGTTGCAGATTCCACGCACCCTCGACCACAATAATGTACTGATGCTCCTCTAATGTGATGTCATGAAATAAAGCCCACATGGGAGACCTCAGGGTTGTTAAATGGCAGCCGCTTTCTAATCCTTACTCAGAGCAGACCCACTGAAATTAACGGACACAGCTGACTTAGGCCCACGAAATTCAGTGGGTAGACTCGGAGCAAAACTAGGCTGGGTGCAACCGAGTGTTGGCAGGTGAGGGTAAGGCCAGTGAAGGCAAAATAAAGACTGGGAATGGGAAACCGCAGCCAGGACGAAAGGTTGCTGATCCAAACTGGGAACCATGCAAAGGTGCTACAAAATAGGGAAACAGCTCAGTCGTCCCCCAATGCTCAGAGCCAACCTTTTCCCGCCCTCCATCCTTCTATTCCCATGTCCCACAAAAAGGGATTCTTTCACCAGTGGAGAAAAGGCTGTCCCTTCACCACGGGAAACAGAATTGGTCTCTAAACATATACACCTTTTTTACACACCTTCCGGACCTCAAACACATATACACAGGATCTTTTCGTTGGCACAACTGGGAGGCCGGGAGGGTTGCTATTCATTCACTGTTGGAAGTTTTGCAAAGGAAGGGAATTGGGCTCCCCGGTAGGTATTTTTAGAAATCCCTGCCTGATGTGGTCAGATGGAAAGAGTGCCCTTCTATCGACCTCTTCCTTCAACTCTATGTCCTTTTCGAGGGCTGCGAAGCTAACCACCTTCACTATCTCGTGGGGCAGCTCAGAAACTCCGTGAGTGCCAGGGGGAGACCTCAAGGGCATCATGGTACCCAGGGACACCACCTTGGAGATCCCCATGTTAGGGGCTTCCCATAAGCACCTGTGGGCTGGATGGACCTTACACTCTGATCCAGCAGGACTCTGGTGTTCATATGCAGAGTTCTGCATAGCCCTGCTGGTGCAAAAGGAGAGGGAGGGGGGTTCTCTCTGCTAATGTACTAGAAGCTCAGCGTGGATGCGGCATTTCATAGCTACACTAAACCGCCAGTCCTGATTGCTCCCATCTATCCAAATTACCTGCAGAGGAAAGCGACTTCCAGCGGTTCATGCTGGGCACCGAGAGACTCTAAATATAAACTCCAAGCTGCACAACATACCGCATGTGGGTTCCTCTCTTCTGGTACCTTTCCGAAGGTTGCAGAGAAATGCCATCAAAAGACGTTAGACTCAAACATGATAAAAGCACAGTCTGTTTAGCAAGCAGGAGAAAGCGAGAGCAGAGGAGAAATGCAATGAAAATCAGTGGTAAGGAGGCAGCTTCCAAGGCCTGTAGAGCATGGGTAGGCAAACTAAGGCCCGGGGGCCGGATCTGGCCCAATCGCCTTCTAAATCTGGCCTGCAGACGTTCCTGGAATCAGCGTGTTTTTACATGAGTAGAATGTGTCCTTTTATTTAAAACGCATCTCTGGGTTATTTGTGGTGCATAGGAATTTGTTCATATTTTTTTCCAAAATATAGTCCGGCCCCCCACAAGGTCTGTGGGACAGTGGACCGGCCCCCTGCTGAAAAAGTTTGCTGACCCCTGATCTAGGGGCTACTTAGTCGGGTCGACTGGCAGCAGCTCTTTAGTCTCAGATAGAGGAGAGGCTTTCAGGCCACTTCCTCCCCGATTCTTTTAGCTATAGAGATGCTAGAGGTTGAACCTGACCTTCTCTTTCTTTTTTGTTAAATGCACAGTATGGTAAGGCACCACTTGTTAAATTCTTATCTGTATTCATTCTGCCTTAGTTTCTCAGAATGTGAGTCTGCTACTCTTCCCAGACTAGTTTCTGAGGTCCAGTGCAGGGGGGGGGGAAAGGGGGAGAATATGAGTCTGCTTTCAACTATGGACTGTTCTGTCCCTCCTCCATTCTGTGCACAGAGAGTTGCCAGTTCAATCCCTGGCATCTCCAAATTTGACCTCTCTCTTAAAACCTGGGTGCATCTCTGCTGGTCAGTGTGGACAATACTGAGCTAGTTGGACCATATAGAATCATAGAATTGTAGAGTTGGAAGGGGTTCCGAGGGTCATCCAGTCTAACCCCCTGCAATGCAGCAGTCTCAGCTAGATCATCCATGACAGATGGCCAAACAACCTCTGCTTAAAAACCTCCATAGAAGGAGAGTCCACCACCTCTTGGTGGGATCCCATCCCTCTGTCAAACATCTCTTCCTGTAGGAAAGTTCTTCCTGATGTTTTATTCGGAATCTCCTTTCTTGTAGCTGGCGTGGGGAGGGGAGACTCAGAAGGATTCAGATTGTGGTGCTCAGAGATTAAGGCTGCCTTTCCCAAAGATAATAATAATAATAATAATAATAATAATAATAATAATAATAATAATATTTTATTTATATACCGCCCTCCCCAGCCAAAGCCGGGCTCAGAGCGGATATCAAGAGTAAAAATAGCACACTTTACATAAAATCACAGTCAATTACTTAAAATACATTCTAAAATCAATTCAGAATCAAATTAATGGCAACCATTGGGCTAGAGTTCTATGAGGATTACAGGAGGAGAGAGGGGGTCAGACTGTGCCTTGGCCAAAGGCCTGGTGGAACAGCTCCATCTTGCAGGCCCTGCGGAAAGATGTCAAGTCCCGCAGGGCCCTAGTCTCTTGTGACAGAGCGTTCCACCAGATTGGGGCCACAGCCGAAAAAGCCCTGGCTCTGGTTGAGGCCAGCCTAACCTCCCTGTGGCCTGGGATCTCCAAGTTGTTTTTATTTGAAGACCGTAAGGTCCTCCGTGGGACATACCAAGAGAGGCGGTACCATACATATGAGGGTCCTAGGCCGTATAGGGCTTTAAAGGTTAAAACCAGCACCTTAAACCTGATCTGCCCTTTGGTAAATAGCAGTGGCAGAGTGTGCTTTAATGGTGCTGGGGTGGGCAGGGTGCGGAGGGTGAAAGGAGCCCACTGTTTGCCAGCCCAGGGTCACCAGCCCTGAGCCACTTTGTGAGGCTGGAATGGCCCTTGCAAAGCAGCTCAGGGAGGCTGTCATGAGAAGGACACCATGCACCCTTCGTTCCCACCCTCGCCCTTAGTAAATAGAGAACACAAGACATATACCCCTTTGTCTTTTCGGGATTCAGGTTAGACAAATTTGCAGAGGATAAGGTTACCAGTAGCTACTAGCCTGTCAGGATGCCCTCAGCAGCTCCCGGCTGGTTGCCCAGGGAAGTATAAAGATAAGGGAAAGTATATTACAGTCCCTTTTTATTTTAATCTTTACAGAGAGAGGCTATAGAAGCCAACGTCTTGGATAAGGGTGTTGTCTCAAGTTAATCTCCACCCCTCTGTATCTCCCACTTCCTCATTCATCATCATCACCTCCTCTATGGGTGCTGCTACGTACCCTCTGTCTTCGAGCTCTTTGCTCTCCTACTTTTAAGGCTCGCCAGGTTCTGGGACATGGAGGTCTGGGATGCTTTCTAACAACAACATATTGCTCTGCCTCTCCCACAATTTCCCAACTTTCCCCCTCATCTGCCTCTGAGCTGCGACCTCCCTCAATCCACTGTTGTAAATCTATACTGTCTTCCTCTTCTCTGGAAGGGTCAGGATGGGGAGGTGGTCTCCACCATTCCTCCTCCTTGTCTCTGACATCGCCCCTACATTTTTCCCTCCACGGTTGGGGGCAGTCCATGCTTCTGAAAAGCAGTGGCTGGAAACTGCAGGAGGGGAGAGCTGCTGTTACACTCAGGTCCTGCTTACAGACTTCTCTCAGGCCTTTAGCTGGCCACTCTGGGGGCAGAATGCCGGACTTGATGGGCCTATGGCCTGATGCAGCAGCCAGGCTCTTTGTTGTTGTTGTTGTTTTGTTCTTAAGCTGAGGAGAGTCTGCATGTTGCCACACGAACAGAGCGCAGCAAGAGCTTGACGACCACCTGAACTGTTCTCCTGCTGAATGTGGGTGTATGTTTGGCTATGCTTGACGGGCTCCAGTAGCACTTTGCTTTACACAGCTCTCTACTCCTGACACAGACTCAGCAACAGCCGCAATTTTAGTAACAGATGTTAATTCTTATTTGGAGAGGGAAGACTCCTGTGCTCTGCTCCCTTTGATTAATATTTTTCCCCCTTCCAGTTCGCTGCTTCCAAACTTGCAAAAATTGCTGAGATGCCGCTTTCCTTGAGCCCCTTAAAATCCCAGCGATCTGCTGAAGAGGGGCTTACCTTATCGTAGCCTGAATGCAGAACAGGGATTAATCGGGCCGCCTCTGAGATGCGTGGAAATGCATTGCCAGGGAAGGTTTTTGATCGGCTGTTTATTGTAGTGCAAATGCTACGATAAGCCGCCTACCACCCTCCTTTCTCGTGCCATGGAAATGAACACTTCTCCAAACGCAGGGAAAGCGTGGAGGAAATTGCCTGGCGCAGACAACTTGGGTGAAAATTATGTTGAGATGCAAAATAGGCTGGGTCACATGCATCTCAGGAGCTGGATCAGGTCACAATGATTCTGGATCAGGTCACAATGATTTAGATGGTGTTAAAAGGGGGATTAGACTAATTCTGGAAGGATAAAAGGTAAAGGGACCCCTGACCATTAGGTCCAGTCGTGGCCGACTCTGGGGTTGCGGCACTCATCTCACTTTATTGGCCGAGGGAGCTGGCGTACAGCTTCCGGGTCATGTGGCCAGCATGACTAAGCCGCTTCTGGCGAACCAGAGCAGCGCACGGAAATGCCGTTTACCTTCCCGCCAGAGCGGTACCTATTTATCTACTTGCACTTTGATGTGCTTTGGAACTGCTACGTTGGCAGGAGCAGGGACTGAGCAACGGGAGCTCACCCCGTCGCGGGGATTCGAACCGCCAACCTTCTGATCGGCAAGTCCTAGGCTCTGTGGTTTAAACCACAGCACCACCCGCATCCCTTCTGGAAGGATAGGATCACAGAATTGTAAACTTGGGACCCCGAGAGCCATGTAGTCCAACCCCCTGTAGCACATGAATCTTCTGCCCAACATGGGGCTCGAACTCACGACCCTGAGATTAAGAGTCTCATGTTCTACCAACTTGAGCTATAATGGGGCAGGACCATAGCCCAGTGGCAGGGCATCTACTTCGCATGCGGAAGGTCCCAGGTTCAGTCCCCTGCATCTCCAAGTAGGACTGGGAGAGATCCCTACCTAAAATCCTGGATAACTGCTGCCAGTCAGTGTAGTTAATACTGAGCTAGATAGACCAAAGGTGTGTCTTGGTACAAGGCCGCTTCCTGCATTCCTCCTTAAATCAGCCCTTTATTCAGAACCATGAGGACTGGAATCTTGCTTCGTTTTTGCAAGCAAAAGGGAATGTCTCCTGCCTGAAACCCTGGAGATCCATTGCCAGGGCTGGAGAACCTGCCCAGGAATCCAAAGGTGGGCAGGGGCAAAGGCAAAAATGGGCAGAGCCATGAATGTAAATTCCAGTTCTGCATGGGAGTTCAGGCAAAGAGGCATTATCACAGTTCAAGGGCACATTCCATTCTTTATTTACTTACAAATCTTCCAAAAATAAAATACAATTGGAAAACGCTTTCCAATATACATTCCCTTGATAGTCGACTTCCCTTCCAGCCTTCCATGGCTTCCTCAAATTATCTATTGCTGCTGCATATTATAATTGACTTATGCCTTCCTTCCTTCTCCTTATTCTCAGAATAACTTTTACTGCTGACCTTACTCTAAACCTGCCAGCGTTTTAATATGTTTGCAATATTTTTTTTAAAAAAAATAATCTACATTTTCCAACCTTCCTTAAAGGCCGTCTCATCTCGTTCTCTATTTTTACTAGTTAAACTTTCCAAATCAGCATATTCCATCAATTTCAACCGCTACTACTCTTTTGTGGGTACTGCATCCTCAAGCACCCATTGCAACCAGGCAAAAACACCCAAGAAGGGTGCAAAACAGGACCACTGAGAGTCGGCACCTGGGGAAAGAGGGCAGGGCCTATGGAAGGTCGCAAGGACCAGGTCAAGAGACCTAGGGGGCTGCAGCTGCTGTCTGTGCCTGATGTTCCCCAACCCTGGTGAGGACAGTAATAAGCTACTAGATGCACCAGTAGTTTGACGAAGTCAGCTTCTTGTACTCTAAATCTTCTTATGCAGCATGGACATCTGGACAATGCAGGGACTCTGGCAATGCAGCAAATGCAGCTATTTATTCAGCTCGCCCAAGGGAAGCTAAAGGAACAGGTTTGGCCTCGTGCTGAACTGACTCAGCTGTCTCAAAAACACACGCCTTTGGGTCACGGAAGGGAGAAGGGAGTCACCTTTTTCAAGACAAAGGAACCTGGATCAGCAGGTCAAAAGAGCCTGAACAGGTGCAGCTGGACAAATGTGCTGGGGGACAAGGCCAGGCCAGGACCATAGGTGACTATACCCCAGTCTAAGCCCTGCCCCCTGAAGTCCTTGGCTGAGCTGGAGTGGCTGGGAGCTGGACATGGGAAATAGTTTTGCACCAAGTCAGAGTGTTGGTCCGTTTATCTCAGTATAGACTCTACATTGACTTGCAGCAACGCTCCTGGGTTTCAGATGCGGGGCATTCCCAGCCTCACATCCAGGGAATGAACCTAGGGCCTTTTGCCACTACGATCTACTGCTTAAAGGTTAAGGTAAAGGGACCCCTAACCATTAGGTCCAGTCGTGGCTGACTCTGGGGTTGTGCGCTCATCTCGCTCTATAGGCTGAGGGAGCCGGCATTTGTCCGCAGACAGCATGGCCAGCATGACTAAACCACTTCTGGTGAACCAGAACACAACACAGAAACGTCGTTTACCTTCCCGCCAGAGCGGTACCTATTTATCTACTTGCACTTTGACGTGCTTTTGAACTGCTAGGTTGGCAGGAGCAGGGACCGAGCAACGGGAGCTCGCCCCGTCACGGGGATTCAAACCACCGACCTTCTGATCAGCAAATCCTAGGCTTTGTGGTTTAACCCACAGCGCCACCCGCGTCCTGATCTACTGCTTAGCTACAGCCTTTTCCTTTAGTGACCATCCTGGTCTCCCAAGTGGTCAGAGGAGGCAATATCACCATGCTGTTGAACTACCAGCTGCTGGGGGGTGACTGTGGGAGAGGGGCATTGCCTTCACATCCTGCGCTGTGGGCTTCCCAAGATGCACCTGGTTGGCCAAGGCAGTCAACAGGATGGGGAAACTTTCTGGTGGTAAGAGCTGTGGGGCAGTGGAACGGACTTATGTCGGAAGGTGTTGGTGTTGGTTTGAGCGATGCTTTAGCTGAGATTCTTGCATTGCAGGAAGCAGAGGTGTCCAACATTGGGGGGGAGGGCTCATCTCACGTGTGAAGTCACACGTGTGTGATGATGCACACATGTGACACCAGCACACTGGGCTTGCCAGAGGGCTGGTTATGAGCCCAGCAGTCTTCCTGTGTTCAGCAGAGGGTCGCACCAGAGTGCTAGACCCTCCTGACTAGCCCAGAGTATCAGCGCCAGATGGGAAGGAGCAATGGGCTCACCAGCAGGGTTGCACCAGAGCACCGAAGGTCCGGCACATTGGTGCGCCCCTGCTGATGAGCACAGTGCATCTTCCCATCTGACACTGGTACTCATCGAAGGGTTGCGCCAACACACGTGTCCCAGCACACACAATGGAAGAGGTCAACGGCTGGGAAGGCCAACCGTCAGGAGCTTCCTCCAGCCCCTCAACATTGAGAGGGCCCAGCCAGTTGTCCAGGGATTTCAAGGGGGCTGAAGACACCCCAGTGCCCTGGAGTTGGCGCGCCTGGCAGGAGGTTGGCCTAGTCCCTTCCAAATCTTCAGCTCTGTGATTCTATGACTAGATGGTGTTTGCTTTGGTTCAGCAGGGCTCCTCTTCCTTGGTTCTTCTGACTGTTCCCGGGTGCTTTCTTAGCAGCCACTATTCATCTATAGTGGTAATTGTTCAACTGTGCGTAATGTTTGTAGCCATTTCTATTAATTTTCTTATTAATCCTATTTGGAATGAAGTTCTCCAATGGCTAATAAATCTCTCTCTCATACTTTAGTACTAATCACTTTTTGAAGAGAAGGAGGAGACTCATCTTTTGTTAGAGAGAGAGAGAAAGCACAGACTATATTAATTTCAATGATTCTTTCCCTCAAAAGTGAAAAATGAGGACTAATGGTGCTTTATCTATGGGTCCCCTTATTATATATTAGGGATGAGCACTTTGTCTGAATCCAAGTAATTAGCCATTTATTTGAGATGGAACTCTTGGTGAGAACTCACTCTATAAAATGTGTCCATTAATTTGAACGGAACCAATATCTTAATAAATTAAATCAACTACAGCTGTGTGTAAATGCTGTGTCTATCTCAAGTCAAATTTCCAGATGGGAGATAGATCCTGGACTCATAAATCAACTCCTAGAAGGACCCCTACATTGGCTGAAATAGTATGAGATTTAAGGTGAAGGCAGGTGTGATGTTTTACAGGCAGTAGAGGCAGTTTAGTAGTGCTTCTGCAGCTCTGCAAAAAGCAGAGTTTCTGCACCCATGCCTCTCTCCATCATCTATCCAAGCAAACCAGAGCACTGCTGCTTTTGAAGGACACATCCTGGTTGGTTTAAAGCACTTGGGAAGGGCGTGGTCAGTAAGGGGCGTGGTCTGGAAAGAGGAGGCGTGGCCTGGAAAGAGTCTTAAGACCTGGCTAGAGAGCCTTGGAGGGTTCATACAGCCCGAGGTTCCCCAACTGTGTCTTAGACTGCTTTGCTTGCAAACACCTGGGGAGATTTTGTCACCTTTCCATCGGTTTTACTGTCACCTTCACAGTTCATTTCATTGTGTGAGGCTCTTCCAGCTGTATGGTCCTGAGCCAAAATGAATGAGCAAGAATGGTAATGGAGCTGGAAGTATGTATGGAGCTATAGGCACCTGGTTGTAGCTTGACCAGCTCCTGGCATGGCATCTGGCCTAGCTGAGGATGCACAGTTCTTTGTGGGCTATAGGACATCAGCTTCCACTTCATGAAGCTGCAGCCAATGAAGAATAGGGAAGCAGGGCAGCTCCGTCAACTCTGCCGAGAGTCTCCTTGAACTGTTTCCATCCCAGCTAGTGTTTGTAAGCACTTGGGAACATTAAGAACTGAGGTTGCTTTTTTTTACTTTTCCTCCTCCCTCCTCCTTCCTGTTTCCTTTCGTGTCCTGTCTTTCATGTGTTAAGCCTCTCTTTAACTACTGATCTTTCTAAGCCGCCCTGGGAGCCTTTCCAGTTAAAGAGCATGGCAGAAAGAAAATGCTTCAAATAAATAAATACAGTTGAATACAGGCAACAGCCTTTCTGTGCAATGGAACTGATGAAGTGTTAGGACCACTCCCCAGGCAGCAGGGATGCTCTCTCAACTCTGAGCTGCTGGCACGCTCACCCCAGTGATGATCATTGGGGACTTCCCTCTTGAAGGATGATCTTTAGGGTCCTGTCAGCTGCAACAGAAATCATGGCAACAATTTGATTACAATACACGTAGCAAATAACGATCCGGGACATTTGGGGCATGCAATCCCTCTGCTCGCATAAACATGTCTAGGTCAGGGGGAAATGGTCCGATATTGTTGCATAGGCTTGAAATATTAGTCTATTAAAAATGGCAGACAGGTATTAGTCATAAATTACTTATTGATTGGTAAGGGAATTGCTGTTTTTGATGGCTTAGAGTGGAGTGGGGGCTTGCAGTCCCTTAAAAAAAAGAAGAAGCAGAAGAAACCTCTAATGGGATCACACAAACACATTTTTGAAAAATAGGCTGCAGGCCTTATTCATATAGGAGGAAGTTCATCTTGACTCCCTCGCTTGCATGCACACACACTCCCTCACATAAAACCCCCTCCAGTCCTGTTTGTAGTTGGGTTTGGCAAACAGAACTGTTTTCCAAAATGGGGAGAAGAACAGCTCCATCTGATTTGAAGCCAGACTGGAACCCAGAGCCTGCTGCTGGGGATATTGTGGGCTCCTACTCATTTCCCAATTCCCCTCCAGCCTTTCCTTTCATTCCCCCACCCATGAGCTTGCAAAAGGTCTTGCATAGACCTGCCAGGTATTCCTTCTGAATTGGCAATTGGGAACCTCCAGGTCAGGACTTAAATGTGGCCCTCTGGCCCTCTCTCTCTCTCTCTGGCCCTCAGAACTCTCACCCTCCTCCCTAGGCCACACCCCTCTCTGGCCCCACCCCCTTTGGATGTTTT
>JAXCMG010000016.1:47979834-48038868 GCA_034642415.1 Podarcis siculus | reverse complement strand
AGGGAGTGGAAAACCTGCGCCAAGGTAAAGTTTACAGCCATCATTTCTCCCACTTTTGATTCGATTCTGATTTGGTTTAATATTGGCATGCCTCTTTTCCAACTAGATCTTTAGGTCTAGCACAAGAAGGAAGAGATGGAGCATGATCAGATCCCTCTAGATCAGGGTTTTCCAAACTTGGGTCTCCAGCTGTTTTTGGACCACAACCCCCATCATCCCTAGCCAGCAAGACCAGTAACCAGGGAATTGTAGTCCAAAAGCAGCTTAGGACCCAAGTTTGGGAAACACCATCCTAGAGGTAAGGAACGTGCAAGCGTATTGCAGTTGCCAAGAATGCATTGAACGCAAGGGGCATAACAGATCTGTAATGAAGATGGAAAGGTAGACCATCAAGAAATAGATTCAGGTAGGTAGCAGTTTTGGTCTGATGCAGTCAAAATATATAAAAAAATATAAAAATTTGTTGCATGCACACGAAAGCTTATACCAAGAACAAACTTAGTTGGTCTCTAAGGTGCTGCTGGACAATTTTTTTATATATTTTGTAAAGAAATAGTCCATCATAATATTGATACGTGCAGCTAAGCATGTCGTGCACAGCAGAAGCAAAGTGCTAGGCACAACGACAGGGGAGTAAGTTGATTGAATTCAATGTGATTTGCTCCCAGATTAGTGTATGGGGAACATCAGGCCTGGGGCCCAGGTGTGACCTTCTAGTCTTCCCCAACTATGCCCCTCACTGGCCCTGCATTGCATCCTCCTTAGGTGTTCTTGCCTGGCTAGAATGTGTCCTTCAACCCTGAAAATGCCTCTTGCTTGCAGTGGCAGTGGCAGAGCTTCATGCTCCGGCACCAGGGGGGCGGAGAGCAGGCGGGGCGGGGCTGCTGCGTGTCCTGGGGGCGGGGCGCGTTGCCCGCAGGGGCATGGTGTGTGTCCTGAGGACAGGACACATTTCAACTTCCCGCAAGCTGCGGCCATCAGAAAGAAGTGCGAGATAGCCCTCCGGGAATCTCGAGTGGCGCAGGGTTTTTAGAGGTTCCACAAAGGCTCCTGGGACCTTGGAACCTCAAGGGGATTACCTTGAGGGACATGGCACCTGGTGGTGCCCTTGCATGCTGTCCTGTCCCTCGAGTTTGGCTAATAGTTCCGAGGACGGGATCTAGCTGCGCGCGCAAAGAGGGAAGCACCACTAAACCCGCATTGCGCAGTCTCTGGCTTCTGTTGAAAGCGGCAAGTTTCCAAGATTAAGAAACAGATCTTGATTTATAATTGGATATTTTGAATAAGGGACGCAGGTGGTGCTGTGGGTTAAACCACAGAGCCTAGGACTTGCCGATCAGAAGGTCAGTGGTTCGAATCCCCATGACGGGGTGAGCTCCCGTTGCTTGGTCCCTGCTCCTGCCAACCTAGCAGTTCGAAAGCACGTCAAAGTGCAAGTAGATCAATAGGTACCGCTTCGGCGGGAAGGTAAACGGCGTTTCCGTGCGCTGCTCTGGTTCGCCAGAAGTGGCTTAGTCATGCTGGCCACATGACTCGGAAGCTGTACGCCGGCTCCTTCGGCCAATAAAGCGAGATGAGCGCCGCAACCCCAGAGTCGATCACAACTGGACCTAATGGTCAGGGGTCACTTTACCTTTACCTATTGAATAGTGGCAAAAATTTAAAAGATTCAGACAGCTGAGGGGCAAAAAAACGGAGTCCGTTCTGGCAGCGGTGAGGAAAGATGGCGCATGGAACAGTGTTGCAGGAATGAAAGCAGAATAGAACAACCCTCTGGAGTGAGTGCTGAATTAGAAATCCTGAGTTACTTTGTTTAAAGTTCTGAGGTAAAACTAACTTTGTGGCAATTTCTATTTTACTTGGAGTTAAAGGGGAATTTTTTTCTGTCCTGGGGAAGATTCTGCACGTTGGTTGGGAGAAAATTAATACGCTGCGCTCCAACCATCGGAAGTGGGTTAAACCACAGAGCCTAGGACTTGCCGATCAGAAGGTCGGCGGTTCGAATCCCCGCAACAGGGTGAGCTCCCGTTGCTCAGTCCCTGCTCCTGCCAACCTAGCAGTTCAAAAGCACCTCAGAGTGCAAGTAGATAAATAGGTACCACTCCAGCGGGAAGGTAAACGGTGTTTCCGTGCGCTGCTGTGGTTCGCCAAAAGCGGCTTAGTCATGCTGGCCACATGACCCGGAAGCTGTACGCCGGCTCCCTTGGCCAATAAAGCGAGATGAGCACTGCAACCCCAGAGTCGGTCATGACTGGACCTAATGGTTAGGGGTCCCTTTACCTTTTACTAACCTTGCAAGAGTCCAAAACATTAAATTTACAGAACTGAGTTCCGTTCAGGCACCTCTCAGAGAACAAGGGAGGTGTTAATGGTGAGTTCTGGCACCTCTTTTTCTAGAAAAATAGCACTGAGTAGACTGATCCACCAGGGAGGGGTTGTAAGTTGGGGTTTCGTTTTTGTATATTTTTGCCTTTTTTGTAATTGTTGTTCTATATTAGAAATCAATGAAGCTACATTTATATGAAAAGGCGAGGGAAGTTGCAAGTTGGCAAGGTTTGTATGCTTGCTGCAAGCGCAGGTTTTGTCATGTTGTGCACGTAGATTTTTTTCCTTATTATTATTATAATTAGCTTTTCATGCTACTGTGCTTCATTCCCTCCCACCCCCACACACTTTCCCTTTCTGCCTTAAGGATGATAGGTTGAGATGCTAGCATTTAACTGAGTTAAAGAGGATTCCAGGCTAAGCTACCCCTCCACTGCATCCAGGCAGGATCTAAATTGCTAAGCAGATCTCAGCAGAGCCTTTTGACAGGCTGTTTAGCAGGTTGTGTGAAGTGGATAATTTTAAGGCGCATTACAGATTTGTTTGGGGTTCATGGCCCTCTGGCACTCCACTCCTCTCAGCTAACAAGTTTGATCCTTCTTGTTCTCGGTTAATTTGCATAAGAAATTTGTTTCTGAATGGTTCTATCAGATTAAAGTATTTCTGCATGACAACACAAGGAAAAGGGGGCAGGAGCGGGGTGAGAGAACTGTTGTGTTGTGTTGCTTATTTCCAATAGAAGGATTTTTGAAAGCAAAGTCAGAATGCAGTGAATGTGTGTACTTAGGATGCTGCCTCTAGAACCACAACTTCCATTATGTGTCAATGTTCCTATAGAGAGGGGCACGGGTGGCGCTGTGGGTTAAACCACAGAGCCTAGGGCTTGCTGATCAGAAGGTCGGCAGTTCGAATCCCCGCAATGGGGTGAGCTCCCGTTCCTCTGTCTCAACTCCTGCCAACCTAGCAGTTCAAAAGTATGAAGTGCAAGTAGATAAATAGGTACCGCTCCAGCGGGAAGGTAAATGGTGTTTCCGTGCGCTGCTCTGGTTCGCCAGAAGCAGTTTAGTCATGCTGGCCACATGACCCGGAAGTTGTACGCCGGCTCCCTCGGCCAATAAAGCGAGATGAGCGCCGCAACTCCAGAGTTGTCCGCGACTGGACCTAATGGTCAGGGGTCCCTTTACTCTTTACCTCCTATAGAAAAAATTAAGGGTCATTTCTGCAGAACCCTCTCCCTGCATCCACTGGGTTCTCCTTTGCACATTTCATCACAACCTGGGGGGGGGGGTATGGCGGTTGCTATTGTAGGAATTTCTGACCTGTTCTTCCCAGGGCAGGTTACAACAATATTAAAACCAGTTAACAGGATTAAATACAGTTACAACAGTTTACAATTAAAAGAACAGGGTGGGTCCTAAAAAACAACAACAGGGTAAGGAGGTGTGAAAGAATACCAGACATGCCTCTGTGAGGTCACTTGGGGCCTGCTAAAGGGAAGGATGTGTGTGGTGCTGTCATCTTGGACTTGCCAATCAGAAGGTCAGTGGTTTGAATCCGCACAATAGGGTGAGCTCCCATTGCTCTATTCCAGCTCCTGCCAACCTAGCAATTTGAAAGCACTCCAGTGCAAGTAGATAAATAGGTACCACTGTGGCAGGAAGGTCAACAGCATTTCTGTACACTCTGGCTTCCATCACAGTGTCCCGTTGTGCCAAAAGTGGTTTAGTCATGCTGGCCACATGACCCGGAAAGCTGTCTGTGGACAATTTCCAGCTCTCTTGGCCTGAAAGCGAGATGAGCGCCGCAACCCCCTAGTCGCCTTTGACTGGACTTTAACCGTCCAAGGGTCCTTTACATTTACCTCTCCTGGGCCACCACATGCCAATCTTCCAAGGGTGTCAGAATTACCAAGAGGGCCACATCTGCCCTTAACACCTAATATGTCTATAGGGAAAATGGCAATCTTTACCTATATCTGGGGCCTAAGTTGTTTTAAAGGATTTAAATGCTAACGTGAGCTTCTTGAATTGGACCCGGAAAGAAACTGGCAACTGCTGCTGCTTTTTTAAAACAGGGTTCATATGAAATCTAAACCCCAGCCAGTAATCCGGCTGGTGCATTTGGGGCAATTTGAATTTTTCCAAGTCATGAGAACTCACGGACGTCTAGCTGAATGCTAGAACGTTCAGGACAGATAAAAGATATACTTCTTCAGACAGAGCATAGTTAAGCTGTAGGTGGCCACCCATTTGGATGGTTGTAAAAGAGAGTTAGACAAAGTATCCGATGACAAGGTTGCCAGTGGCTACTAACTATGGTGGCTATGTACTGCCTCTGCTCCTGAATGTCACCTGATGGAAATCACAAGCGGGGAGAGTGCTGTTGCACTCAGGTCCTGATTTTGGGCTTCTCATTGAGGCCTCTAGTTGGGAACTAGACAAAATGGGCTATGAAGTTATGGTCTTAACTTCAAGGGCAGCCCCACATACAGTGCATTGCAGTGGTCCAGTCTGGAAGCCGTCGGAGCATGGAATGCAATATGCAAGCATACATGCTTCTTTTTACTGTTTGTGTTTACAAGTGGTGCTGGTTTTCCATTGTGACAACAGGATGCTGGATTTGCCAAATTTGGTAGGAGTCTTCTTAGGAGAGAATGGTGGGGGTTCTCCTTCTGATTCTACAAATAGTTGTTATCTGCATAAGAAGACGTCACATCACATCAGGTTACCACCCTCCCATGACATCATAATGGAACGAAACAGGCATGGGTACAAAAAGAACATAAGAGCCTGTCTTCGTCCCCACCACAAACCTCCCCCAGGCCAGTAAATCAGCCTTTTTTTCATTTGCGACCTCCTTCCCCCATTCTTTGCTTTCCTTCCTTCATTCCCCTCCCCCAGGTCAATACCATTGTTCTTGGAGTTTAAATTAGCTAATTAAAATCAGGTGTTTCATTTAGGGATAACTGCCGTGCGTCATTTTTACGGGGCATCATCATGATTTCCGCCTGTGTCGCCTGTGGTGTGCTTTCAATGTACAGAATACCTCCAGGTAGCTAAAAAAGAAACATTTTTTTAAAATGCTGGAACAGCAACTCCTGGAAGAATGTGAAGGAAGGAAGCCTCTTCTGAACATGATTTAATGCTTACCAGGGACTGTAAAATGAAATGCTCCAGCTGTTCATGTTTAATAGGGACAGTCTTTGTTTTCAGATCCACGTCTCCATTAAATTGCTGTCTCCATTTTTGCTTTCTGGAGGAGGGCTGGGATTTTCTTGGTTCAAATTGCTGCGGTTGCTGCTCCTCAAGGCTCCTCTCCCTCTCCAGCAGCTCTAGAACTGCCTTCCTCAATCAATGCCCTCCAAATGTTGCTGAACTACAACTCCCATCAGCCCCAGGGAGGATTTCAGGCAGGAGTCTCCCTAGAGGGAGATGCCTGGGATTGAACTTTGGACCTTCTGCTTGAAAGGCAGACACTATGCCACTAAGCATTTAATGGAGTTTGCCTCTCACCCCCCCCCTTTTAAACAGCTCACCTGGACTGCTTCCTGCCCTTGCTCCTTCATTCCTTCCTTCCTTCCTTGCCTGCCTGCCTGCTTGCCATTCTGTCATCACACTGGAAATGGTGTGGCCACCTGCTGCCAGCCATGTGAACTTCAGCATGACGACAGCATGACATTTTTATGTATATAGGAAGATAAAGGCAGCCCTGCATCTGCTGCCGTATCCCTGGCATTTCCAAGTAGGGCTGGAAAAGACCTTGCAGAGCCATTGCTAATCAATGTAGACCATACTGTGCTTGATAAACTAATAGTGTATCAATCAGCTTCCTATTTTGGGGGTGGGGCTGTAGCTTAGTGTCAGAGCATGCAGAAGGCCCTGGGCTCAATCCCTGGCATCTCTAGCTAGGACTGGGGAAGACTCCTTGCCAGAAACCCTGGAGAGCTGCTACAACTCAGCGTAGGCAGTAATGCACTAGATACACTAATGGTCTGACCCCAATATAAGGCAGCTTTCTGTGTAGCATTCCGTATGAGCAAGATTCTGTCCTAGATTGCAGTGATTTGCTCTTAGAAGGAATGATGCATGGGGGGGGAGCTGTTTTTGATACCTGTCTTTGGTCTCTTGAGAAGGGTTGAACCAGAAAAATCAGAACAGCCTAAAAGTATTCTGGTTGTGTATCTGACTAAGAATGGGAGTTGAAGATTTTGCTCCAGACATAGCTGATTTGAAGTTGGAAAGGCATCTTCTTCCTGGGACAAGCTGGCCCCCAAAATCATGTGGTTCACTTCCATGAGCCTTCAGCAGGCAAATGTCTGAGGTTTTTGCAAGGGGCACTTGTTTGTGGCCTGTGTTGTGGGAATTGTGGATCTGGGCACTGTTGGATCTTTATTTCAGGCTATGGCTCAGGCCCTTTGGGGTGTTGTGATTCTGTATCTAAGAAGCAATAGGGTCCCAGGCTGCTTGCCCATTCTTGTTCTTAGCTCTGACTCCCAGCTGCAGCCCTCTGTGACCCTGGTTCATGTCAGACTGCTTCCTCTGGCTCAACCCTGACAGCCACATAATTAAGTTTGTAGCTGAAGTGAGATTTGAAACCAGCACTCTTCCAGCCTCTTCAGATTGCAACCAGAATGGCCGTGCTGCAGAAACTTAAAATCAGATGCTTGGATAGGATTTGCCGCTGAATTCCATTTGCCACTGACAGTATTTCAGCATTGGGTCAAGGCTTCACCCATCATTTGGTGACTTTGTACGCATACAAATACATAGTCCCCTAATAGGGCCAGGATCCCCAGGTGTGTGAAGAACCTCTATACACATTCATGTGTAGCATGCAAGGCCCGTTCTCATTACAGCTGAACAGGTGACCAGGGGTGTGTGGCTGATGTGTACATTGGCACTTGTGGTGGGACTTCGTAGTGTGACTCCACAAGTCCCGTATCTGTTGGATGAGCTCCTGAGAAATGAGCTATCAATGGCTACTAGCTACTAGCCTGCACTGTCAGGGGCAGAATGCCTCTGTATACCAATTGCTGAGAATCACAAATGGAAGGTCGTCCGACCTCTCAGAGACATCTAGTTGGCCACTGTGAGAAAAGGTTGCTTTGGCTTGATCCAGCAGGGATGTTCTTAAGTTCTTAAGAACTTAAGAAGTTTGAGGCATGGTGGCCCAGGAGATGACCTCCTAGTGTTATGAAAGAGGGAGAAAAACCTACTCACTTTCTCCATGCCATGATTTTTATAAACTTCTAGCATGTCTCCTCTTTCTAGCATGTTGCCTTTTCTCTAAACCCCAAAGTCCCAAATGCTGCAACCTTTCTTCAACCTTTCTTCATTGCTCCACTCCCATTCTTACATTCTTAAAAAGTGAAAAGTAGACATGCTAATGAATACAATTAGATGAAGGCAGCTGAAACTCCTGTTAACTCCGTTCTGAAGCTTTATAAAAGCACTGGAGTGATAAGGTAATGGATACTGTTAGTGTGTGGGTGTGAGTGAGCATGGGATGCTCACATCAACAACCTTTCTCATATATATTGCTTGATTTTTTCAAATAAAGAAACCTAAGCTATTTACGGTATGTATGTGTGTGTATGTATATGTATTATGTATGTATATGCACGTATTTGTATTTGAGCTTGACCAACTTTTGTGACAGGTTAGCAAGACTCCGTCCCCATCAAGAGGTGAAGCACAGGGGAAATTTCATGAATTTGGCCTGTCCTAGAGGTAGATATGCTACTTGCAATGAAAAGGGGGGAGGGGAGGACGATGGCATTTTAAAGACCATTATGGCAAAAACTTCCATGGGGCACAGTCCGTTTTGCCAGATGCATGAAGGCTTTTTCTTCTAACTCTTAATTTAAGAAGCACCCTGTTGGATCAGACCAAAGGCCCAACTAGTCCAGTGTTTTCTTATTGCAGTGACCAATACGTGATGGTCCAAGCAAGGGGGAAGTCAGTGGTCTCAGCATTCCAGGCAGAAAGGAAGACAAGGCAAGGATCAGCACCTTGGAGAGGGACCTGGGTGGTGGTTTCAGGACTCACAATAAAGAACCCCTGACCAACCAACCTGTGTTTCAAAAAACCTCCAGTGAAGGAGAGCCCGCCACCTTCCGAGGGAGTCCTTTCCACTGTCAAACAGCTCTCATCAGAAAGTTCTTCCTCATCTTTAGCCAAAATCTCCTTGTAACTTGAATCCATTGTTTTGGTTCCTACCCTCTGGAGCAGCAAAATACAAGCTTGCTCCATCTTCCATGTGACAACCCTTCAGATATTTGAAGGTGCCTATATCACCTCTCAGTCTTCTCTTCTCCAGGCTACACATACCCAACTCCCTCAACCTGTTCTTCGTAAGGCTTGGTTACCAGACCCTTGATCATCTCAGTCTCCCTCCTCTGCACATGCTGCAGTTTGTCAATATCCTTCTTAAACTGTGGTGCTCAGAACTGGACGCAGTAGTCCAGGTAGGGTCGAACTATGGCAGAGTAGAGTGGAACTATTACTTCCTTAGATCTGGTCACTATACTTCTCTTGATCCAGCCTAGAATTGTGTTAGCCTTTGACTAATGTTAAGCTTGTGGTCTACTAGGACTCCTATATCCTTTTCACATGTACTACTGGCAAGCCAGGTGTCTCCCACCTTACATCTGTGCATCTGATTATTCCTGCCTAGGGGGGTAGAACCTTAACATTTGTCCCTATTAGAATTCATTTTTTTCATTTGGACCCAGTTCTCCAATCTGTTAACGGTCATCTAGAATCCCAATTCTGTCTTCTGCAGTATAAGCTACCCCTCCCAGCTTGGTGCCATCTGCAAATTTGATGAGCATCCTCCCAATTCATTCATCCAAGTCATTTATAAAGAGCCTGGACAACACTGGGCCCAGAAGAGAACCCTGTGGCAAGCCACTTGTCACATTTTTCCAGGATGGCAAGGAACATTGGTGAGCACTCTTTGGATTTGGTCAAATCCACCTAACATTGTCAAGCCCTTTTGCACTGAGTCTGTTAAAGTCTGCTGCCTTTTTCTGCAGTCGCTGGCTTCTCAGCACTGGGGTTTTAAGCAAAGGGGATCCTTCCTCAAGGTTCTTCTAATTCCCCAATGAGTCTGCTTACCGTTCATTGGAATCTGTTGGCAGAGATGTCTTCTTGGGGCACAAGGAAGAAGATATGGGCACAGCTGACTGTGGCACCACGTGGTACGGATCAGAGAACGGCTCATCTCCTCCTCAGGGCTTCTGTCATTAGAGGACTCTGCCGTTACAGGAGGGAGAGAAGCTTCCATCCTCATGGATGAATGAACTCAAAACTAGACCATTCCAGCCCTTCCTCTCCTGCAGTCAGTTTAGCATTTGGCCATCTGGGGACAATCAAGCTGTCTTACAAACCATTAGCTGGCGGGTGTTTAAGGATCATTGTTTGGCCCTTCACATTTCAGATGCTATTTTAATGCATCCTAATAGTACTCTTTTGTATCATGGCATTATGTCCCTTGCTATTATGTTGTCCTTTTTATGCCCCAAAGAAATCTCTGGCCCGTGGAGAAGCCGACATTTAATAATAAAGAAGAATTAAAAAACAACAACAACCACATCCCGGCACTTTCCGTTCTTGAGGCTGCGTATCTTTAATAAGCGTTTCGCTGCTGGTGTTGCAAGTTAATCGCTGCAAGATGCAGGTGGTCACCGGCCAATTGCAGGTTGCAGTTTCCATTCCAGTATCGTGGGAGAATGCTTTCGTGGGAATCTGCCGCACACGGCCTTGTGGCAAACAGCCACACTTCAGAAGCGATGTGACGAGGGCCCCCACAATTGTGTTCCCTTCTGTCTACAAGCTAAGCAGCTGGGAATGTTGTGGTGCCTTGAAAGGCTAAATGTTTCTGCCTGAGATGCAAATACAGCTCCGATGGAGAGACGGACCAGCTCGTGCCAGCTCATGATTTTATTATGATTCCACTGCTTTAAGCATGTGTAACTGAATCTGGCACACATTTATACCTTGTAACGGCCTTGGCTCCCACCCAAAAGCAGACCACAGAGGCATTTACGTGTAAGTAAGGAAGCAAACTTTTAATATAGCAGTCTCACGGCACTGGCTCAGCGGCTAGGAAAAAAACACAGATTCTATTCTGGGTGATTTTACAAGGGAGTAAGCAACAGGAAATCCAAGTCCAAGAGCAAAAGCCAAGGTTCAAGAGTCCAAGATTAGCAACAAGAGTTCCCAGGATGTGTGACAGCTAGGATGTCGTTCCAACAAGGTACCCCACCTCCCTTGCATTTTACTGAGTTAGATAGCTCAATGGTCTGACTCTGTAGAAAGCTGCTTCCTTTTTTCCTATTCTAACAGCTTTTCATTCAGAATCATGTGGACTGGAACCTTAATTTACATTTAACAGAAGAGACCACAGCTCAGTGGTAGAGCACCTGGTGCCAGGTTCAATCCCTGGCATCTCTAGGTACATATTGCTGGGGGGAAAGAACCATGTCCAAGACCAGGCTTCCTCAAACTCAGCCCTCCAGATGTTTTTTGAGACTATAATTCCCATCATCCCTGACCACTGGTCCTGCTAGCTAGGGATCATGGGAGTTGTAGGCCAAAAACATCTAGAGGGCCAAGACCCTAGAGAGCCACTGCCAGCCAGGGTAGACAACACTGGGCTAGATAGACCAGTGGTCTACTCAGTAGAAGGCAGCTCCCTGTGTTCTACCTATGATACTGGAAACAGACAATGAGGGGTGGCAATCAACCTTGTATGAACATAGGAAAAGTCCTGCTGGGTCATCGCAAAGTTGAAGAGTTGGAGGAACTGAACATGCCATCAGTTCAGCCAGCGGAGTGGTTCTGCTTCCCTTCTGCCTCATTTTCTGAATGAAGTAGGAATTATGAGGACAGGAACTTGATCACTAACACTGCATTAAAGGCTAGTTAGAAGGGACGGAGGGAGGACAGTTTCTCATTGGAAATAAGTGAGGAGTTAAAGCAAGGGAAGGCAACTTGTGACAATACAGATCCTGTTGGACTCCAATTTCCATCAGATCCAGCCAATGTAGCCAATAGTCAGGCATGATGGGAGTTGTATTCCAGCAATATCTGGAGGCCCACAGATTCCCCAACTCTACCTTCATCTGTAGGAACACTTGCAATTTCCTGCTGCCATTTGCTTCAGTGTTCAATCATCCTCTCTCCCTCCATTCATCAAACTGGATTTGGACTGAATACCACAAAGAGGAAGTCAAACTCCCTTATGACTTCCTTCTTGTTGCTATAACAATAGAGGATGTTGTATGGAACTGGGAGGTGTGCAGATCAAGGGTCTGGAGACCCAAGTCTTCTCAGGAATGGTTGAGGGTGTGTTTAGCCTTGGGAAAAGATTATTGAGAGGTGATCTGAGAACCACCTTCAAATATCTGAAGGGCTGTTCCGTGGAAGATGGAGCAAGCTAGCTTGTTTTCTGTTTCTCCAGAGGGTAGAACCAATGGAGTCCAGTGACAGGGAAGGAGATTCTAGCTACACTTTAGGAAAAACTTTCTGACAGTACGGGCTGTTCAGAAGTGGAATGGTCTCCCTTGGAAGGGTGGACCCTCTTTTACTGGAGTCCACAATTCTAGGAGCTTCTAGCAGAGGTTGGTGTATTAGGGGAAAGGGGGCTCTGCTCCACCAATCTCAATATGGGCTTAGCCTGTCACCCTCCTCCTCCTGCTCCCTAGTCTCCAATTGGCCCTCCTCAAACTCAGAGAGGGGAGGGTAAACAGAACTAGAATTAGTTGTCCCTGCCTGCCATTGGCTGCAGTTCCTCCTGCCATTGGCTCTGGCCCCGCCTACATTCTGGCCTCCCTGCTTTCCCGGCAGTCCTAGCGGGCACCAGTTTCCACCAATCAGAGATTCCTTACCAATGGAGAATCCAGCGGAAAGATCAAGTCGTGGTGCTTTCTCTTCCCGCCCCTGCCCCCAAGAGATCAAACAGGGGGCAACTCCTGGTTGCTTACATCCCATTATGCTCCTTCCCTTTTATGATATTCTTGTGTGGCTTCTCTCCCCCTCCGAGAGACGAAGATGAAATTGATCTGACTGCGTTGGGCACGTGGATTCCTTCGCAGCCGTTTCCATGGCAACCGTGGCTATGTTCTCCCTCGTGGGACCTGCTAACACTTCAGACGTTGCAGGTGGTTTGGAAATAAACACCAACACCACCCCTTCCCCTTTCTCCACCCCCCCTCCCCAGCCCTCACAAGTGCTTCATAGCTGCACTGAGGTGTGTTGGGATGTGGCAACTTAACTCACCTATAAATCTTCAATTTGCTTGCCAGGCACTGCCAAGGCTGAGACTGTTTCCAGACATCCCTGTGCAGTAAACTTTCCTCCTCTGTGCTGCTGTTGCATTCCTCAGTTTCTCATGTGTTCTGATTCCTGTTGGAAGGAAAGCCTTAAAGTATAGGAGCACCGGAAGCTGCCTTGATATTGTGTCAAGTCTTTGCTCCGTCCAGCTCAGTTTTGTTTACCGGGCTTTTCGCCCAGTTCTCCTATTGCCTTACATTCATACCTAGCGGTAAGTCAAATACCCATTCAGAAACGGCTCCTGCTCCTTCTCCTGTTCAGTTTTACTAGTTCAAAACAAGATGTATACATTCAGGTATTCATATGTTAATCCACAGAACACTTCCCAGACTGCTCTGGGGTTTGGGGTTAGTGATGTCACAGGTTCTAGCCAGTGGGTGCCTTCCACAGCCACTTTTCCCCTGTCCAAATGGAACCATCCCAAAACCTTGCAGAAATGGTTTCACAGAGCTCTCCTTGGGACAAAAAAAGCAGGTGTGTTGCCTCAGATCCAGGAGGGCAAATGTGGTCCTCATGGACTTTTGAGCTGTCTCTCAGGACTCTCCCAAAGTCGCACACTGTCCAGAACCACATCTTTTGCCTGACTTGCACCCTCCTTGAGTATTTTCTGCCTGGCTGGAATATGTCCTTGGGTTCTGACAATGCGCCTTGCTTGCCCTGGTGGAGGACAGAGAGGGATACATGTTTGTAGAAAAGTAAATTTCACATTTATTGCTCTGCCCAGGCATTTCACCTCTGAAAGGTTGTCCCTTGGGACAAATGGTTGTCCCCTGGGATGAAAAAGGCTCCCTACGCCCTGGTACAGAACTAAGGTGATGCACTTTCAGACCCCTTCAAGCATTGTGTCTGTGATCTCAGAGGCTGGATGTCTTCAGCAACCACTGCAGGATGTCTTCTCAACAAAACAAGCATCAGTATTGCATACCCTCCAACATTTATCCAATGAAAAGAGGGGTGTTCTATACTATCATTATTATTCTACCCCACCCATCTGACTGGGTTGCCCCAGCCACTCAGGGCAGCTTCCAACTAATAATAATAATAAAATAAAATAAGCATTTAAAAAACTTCCCTACGTCAGGCTGCCTTCAGATGTCTTCTAAAGGTTGTATAGTTACTTATCTCCTTGGCTCGGGGGTCGCATAACTCCGATTAAAACAGGGATGTCCTAAGGAAAAGCGGGACATTCCAGGATCAAATCCAGGACTGTCCCTGGAAAACAGGAACACTTGGAGGGTCTGGTATTGCATGGAAAGGATTCAAAGGCAGACAGAGAAATTTAGGTTTGCACAATTGAAAGCGGATTAAAGCGCTCTTTCGCCCTAGCGCAGCAGATCAACTCAAAAAAAAAGAGAGAGAGAAACAGACTTTTTGCATTTAGGAAATTGATGGGGAAATGCGTTGAAAAGTGTGGAATGCCCGGATAATTAATGTTAAGATGTGTAAACGTCCTGAAAGCAAACCAGGAGTGATGCTTAAGTTCCCTGCAAACAGATCAGAAAGGATACTGGATGGAGACTGTATTATAATCCAGCCTCTGCATAAGCTTTGTGCAAGCAAATCAGAAGGAAGGCTCAATAAAAAGGTCAGCTGGAGGAGCCCTCTCTCCATTCTTATTGCTATCGAAACCTCTAAGTCAACTCTTCTTTTTCTAAACTACAAAGATCCATGCACATAGCCTTTCCTTGCAGAGAGCCTCTGCCGCCACTCCTTGATCCCGTCCCTACACCTTCCCCAGCTCTGCAATCAAACCGAGCCCCCGGGCCACGTCAACAAAAGAGCATCAGCCTAACAGCCAGCCGGCACTAATTGGCTTCTCTCCAGTCAAAGCTACTCTTGAAAGCTTGCTCACTTTGGCTGTCTTCGCGGGGTGCTAGACAGTAGGGGGTCCACAACCAGGGTTAAGTCAGTTTTGCCCGGGTCTGTTTCCTTCATTCACGGAGGACCCGCGGAATAAATTCCACACCTCTGCAAAGAAACGTCAGCCCACTTGAAACGTGGAGCGTCTCTCTGTGTGGGAGATTTTTTTTTTCTTTATGGAAATTGACAAGGGACCTAATTAAATGGCACTGAGTGTGGAAGACAAGCTGATTCCACCCAGTTAACAAAACATGGCTGAGGACTTGAGCCAGATCACAGCAGCAGGGAATTGCTTCGGACAGAAGCATCTCTGGCTGCGTATAAACGACGAAGGCAGCTCGGCGTGTTTGTGTGTGTGTCCCTGTGGTCATGCACTGGCATACCATCAAAATATGTAAGGAGAAAGATAACGGATGCCTGGGAAAGTTAGGCCAGATTGCCGGTTGCCATGGATACCGGATGATATTTTCTCAACTGTTTTTGCAAGCAAACGTCGCTGGCGGGTCCACATTCCTGCTTTCAAAGAAAAGAGATGCGGGCAGAAAGCCGAGGCAATGTGAGGGGAATGAACCAGTGGGATAAACATACACAAAGTGACTAGATCTCCACTGTTTGCTTGGTTTGTGGGATTTGGGTGTTCTGGTTGCAGAGCCAGAGAGTTCTGGACAAGGTACGCCACAGGAGAAGGAAAGTGGGGAAGGTGGGAAGTGAGGGAAACAAAAGACCAGGGAAGCTCCAAGAAGATCCCTGTACAGTCATACCTGGGAACTGAAACGGAATCCGTTCCGGAAGTCTGTTCGACTCCTAAAGCATTCGACTTCCAAAGCATGGCTTCTGATTGGCTGCAGGAAGGTGCTGCAGCCAATCGGAAGCCCCGTCAGACATTCGGCTTCCAAAAGAACATTCAAAAACCAGAACAGTCACTTCCGTGTTTCGATCATTCAGGACCCAAAACGTTCGAGAACTAGGCTGTTTGAAAACCAAGGTACGACTGTACGCTTTTCAGCACCTTCTAAAAACATTTTTGTTTAGGCACCCTCACCCAGACATGTAGACTGCTGAGATGTGTTTTGATTTGCTTTTTAGCTTACCATCTGTTTTAATTATTTTTTTGGTTTAAATAGCTGTTTTTACCCTTTTAAAAACTGATACTGTTTTGTCATTTTTTAAAAAACTGCTTTGATGAGTTCCCCCCCCACACACACACACACAATCAAGCAGTATATAAATTGTATTAAATAAAGTCAATTAATAAAATGACTCTCTAGGCTTTTAGATAAGAATATCTTCCAATCCTACCTGAAAGTGCTGGATTGCCCCACTGAGCCACACAGCCCTTTCCCCAGATGCCTTGGTTTACTGCTGGCTATCTTACTATATGCAGCATTTAGTGAAATGCTGGAAAACCAGGGGTAGGAGTGTCATTAAGTCTTGCTCCATCCTACTGGCATTGCCACCGCCTCCGCCTCCTCCTGCTAAGGATGGCATCCTCTGTTGCTAGTCACCTGAGACAAGAGGATGCTACATCCACCTTAGATCCTCAGCTGTGGAACACTTCGCTCACCTGCCCACCTCCCTACCACTAGGAACATAGGGAGCTGCTGTATACTGAATCCAAAAACTGGTCCATCTAGCTCAGTACTGTCTGCACTGGCTGGCAGCAAGTTTCCAAGGTTTAGAACTGGGCTTCCTCCCAGTCCTACCTAAAGATGCCGGGGATTGTATCTGGGGCAATCGGCGTGGACCAAACAGCTAAATGGGACCAACGACCTGACTTGGCTTAAGTCAGCTTCCTGCGTTCCTGTACCCAACCCATAAATTGCTTGGGACAAATGTCTTCCAAAGCAGCTTGGGGAGACATTCTCCCTCCTCCTTAGTGCTCATAAATAATATAATGTCAGGTAGCAGCTCCGTGGTTTGAATTCAAAGCAGCTGAATGCTTTGGAGATGGTCCTCGAACGCGAGGTTTGCCAGTAATGGGCGCTGCTTAGGGGAAGAGACTTGGCTTAAGATAGGAGGGTTGCTTTGTTTTGTTTTAGTATTTCCTGGGCATGAGTGGCACACTGACGCAGGGGCCTGGCACCAGAAGGAATTGACTGGAGCTTTCTGGGACAGTAAGAACAAACAGCGTTAAGTTCCAAGAAACAGGGCTGCCGGAGCGTATTGTTGGGGGGTGCCAGAGGGGCTAAGGCACGGGTGTATATTTTTGAGGGGGCTCAAAGCCCAGCACAGGGCAGCCCAGTGCTTCTCCCCCATGCATCAGAGGAAACAATGTCCATGGGGAGGCGCACTGGGCTGGGATGCCTGCATAGGGGCCCCCGCCAAGTGCATCATCAGCCAGGCGGGCAGGTGAACAGGTGGCGCAGCGCAGCCCTGCTTGGTTCCGGTGCAGTGGGGTCACTCTGGTGCTGTGGGTGGCAAGGGTTGGAGTGTTACGACCCCCTCCTTCACCCCAGCTCCCTGGAAGAAAGACAATAAAATAGCAAATAGACACCCCCATGCATTTATCCAGTCTTTTTATACGCCATCTAAAGCTATCATTCTACAGCCGATCGATTTCCTTGGGCAGGCCCAACTTCCAGCGTGCCAAGGGGGAAATTATCGCAGTTGAAATTGGTCCACTTTTTTTCTTCTTTCCTGCCCTTCGCCTAACTCAACAATAGCTCCCTATCCCCTCGCTGCCAACTTTAGCATGCGCACACCCGGCTCACACTACTTTAGAGGAGGCATGGGGAAACGATGTCCTTGACATCCTTTGCCTTGCGCTCTGCATAATCTCAGGTGACCCTCGGACAAAACAACGCAGTGCCCAGGCACTTTGAAACAGCGGCCGGGTTCAAAGGCCAAGCTTGACTCATCACGAAACCGTCCTTTTAAGCTGTTCTGTGTGGAGGGAACTCTAGAAGGCATATAATTATGGGAAGTGGGGAAAAGAGGAGGACAGACTGCTGTTTTCAGGCATCTGCAACACTCAGACAGTAAGTGGAGGCAAGGAGTCCTTGCAAAGGAATATTGGGGTGGGGAGCCTCAGACAGCAATGCCTCTTAAACTGTTCCCAGACTTATGGCAAAAGATAAGAAGATTTTTCTCTCTCCCTCTGTTCCTTTATTCCTCTCTTCATTGCTCCACCCTGCATGGCTCTCCTCCTGAATTCTTGGTTTAATAAGAAGACTGCCTTGGATTAATTCCAGAGTGGCAGCATCACACATATCGGAACAGCTTTCCGTTGCATAAGATACAAGACAGACCACTGGTCCACGTAGCTCACTATTGTCTATACCAGGGTTTCCCAAACTTGGGTCTCCAGCTGGGTTTGGACTACAACTCCCATCATCCCTAGCTAGAAGGACCAGTGGTCAGGGATGATGGGGCAGGGGTCTGTCCCAGCCCTACCTGGAGATGTCAGGCATTGCACCTTGGACCTTACGCAGGCAGTGCAGGTGCTCTGTTCTTGAGCTATAGCCCTTCTGTTAAAAATAAAATAAGATTCTAGTCCTCATGTTTCTGATTGAAGAGCTGATTTGAATAGGAAGTTGCCTTATACTGAGTCAGACCACTGACTCTATACACTGACTCTTGCTGATCTGCAAGAGGGATTCTAGCACGTACGGGAACTTTAGGTCTGCACAATTAAAAGTGAGTCAAAGCACAACAAATCTGCTGTTTCTAAACAAAAAACAAAAGGGCTTTATGAGGTTTGGAAATGCACCCGGGAATGCACTGAAAAGTATAGCAAGTGAAGGATTAGCAGGAAGTTGTGCAAACACCCTGCAAGGGAATGAGTGCTAGATGAATGCTCATTGTGGTGTAACTGTCCCGTAGACAATCAGGAGAAATACTCAATGAGAGCCAGGCATAGTCTGACCGCTGTGTGAGCTTTGTGCAAGCAAATCAGGCTGAATGCTCAATCCACAGAAAGACACACTCTGGCAGCATCTTTCCAGGGTTTGAGGCTCAGGGGTCTCTCTCAGCCCTACCCAGAGATGCTATTGGGGACCTTTTGCATGCCAAACAGATACTACTGCCTTTTCCTGGCTCTTCCTCTGACTCTTTGCATCTTTTATTCCTGCAACTTCCCCCATTCACTCATGTGTGTTGATTCTTTTTTAAACACACTACCCAGAACTCCCCACTCCAAAGCGATCTTAATGGGATTATACAGGTCTATTGCACAGAGGTTCCTTTTCATTCAGTGTTTTAAAGACGTGTTGCTTTCACAGTAAGACACCGTGCAGAAGTCAACTTGGAGTCCCCAGTGAGTACGACTGCCTCAGGTCCACGTTTTTGTGCACACACGGTTGCACGTGCACGGGTGGAACATCACACAGGATGTCACATCGATGTGTACACTCACATCAGGGGTCCAAGGCAGTGCATCGCTCAATCGCTCATGTGCATTTGTGGTTTCGAGCTATTTATTTCCGTTCGGCAAGATTGAACAGTGGCAAACTTGTAGGTGGGATGGCAGGGGAGGCGGCCGTTACGACTGGCTGCTTTATATTCCAAGGATTTTGGGTTGTATCAGAGTAGGCCTACTGGAGTTAATGGAAAGGACAAACTTAGGTACATTCATTTTAGTGGGTTTTTTTCTGAGTAGAACTTATTTGGATACAACCCCTCTCCTTCTTCAGTCAAAACATAAGTGTGAGTGATGTATTTATCTCTGGGGTGCCTTTCAAACCTGTGATTGCAAATTGCAAAGATGCTTTCCAGTTGTTTTTAAACAACAATGACAAAGCAACCTGAGGAGATTGCAACTAAACATTAGGATGTCCTAATTTTTTTGGGGGGGGGAAGCAGGCTAGAAATAAATAGAAGAAGAAGAGGAAGAGGAGGAGGAACTTTCTGGTGGTAAGAACTGTTCAGCAGTGGAAGGTGTTGGACTCGACTTCCTTGGGGGTTTTCAAGCAGAGGTTGGATGGCCATCTGTCAGAGAGTCTTTAGCTGTGATTCCTGCATTGCAGGAGGTTGGGCTGGATGACCCTTGGGGTCCCTTCCACCTCTCCAATTCTATGATCCTGTGAGTTCTTACCATATCTCCCGCCTGGTAGTTCTCAAACCCACCCACCTGTCTCTTCCAGCCATGAAAGCTGATCGGAAGCGTTTGAAGGGGGAGAAGACCGACCTGGTGAGTCAGATGCAGCAGCTCTACGCCACCCTGGAAAGCCGGGAAGAGCAGCTACGGGACTTCATCAGGAACTACGAGCAGCACAGAAAAGTAAGGATGGATGCCTGGGTGGTGGGGGAGATTTGACATTGGCCAGAGTGTTGGCCGTGGAAAAGGACGCTTGTGTAGAATGGGCCCATCAATGATCTGAGGAAAGTCCCAAGGGCCAGATAGAACGGCCTGGAGGCCAACATTCGGCTGATGGGCCTGAAGTTTTCCACTCTGTTTTAGGGCAATAAAGAGTGATAATAACCAGTCCTTTGAATTGAGCCAGAATCACATAAGCAGCCAGTACAATTGAAGTCACTGGATGTTCTATCTTATTTTTAGCTCTTTGGCTTGTTCACCTGTCTTTCACAGGTGGCTGTCATCTTCTCAGCGTTGTCTACCCTAACTGGCAGCACCTCTCCAGTGTTTTAGGCAGAAGTTCCAGGCATTGAATCTCTTTTGTCCCGTACAGGGGCTTACTTTGGGGGGCGGGGTGAGTTGGAAAGGGAAAGAAGGAGTATCGGAATTATACCGCATACTTAGGTGGCAGCTACCACTGCTGGCCAGTGGCATCTCCTTCACCCCATACTGGGCCTAGATGTAGGAGGGGAGACACATCAAGAATGTCCCTGGCAAGCTGAGCCCACCTCTGCCCACCAACCAGCCACAGGTGCATCCTTTGCCCAGTGCTGGGGCTTGCTTTTTACAAAGAATTTGGGGAGGGAAGAAAGGAGCGGTGGGGATATCTTCACACACCCCAGCTGCAGGGATATTTGAGGTTTCCACATCCTCTTTCATATATGAGGCAGCTGAGGAATGGAAGATCAAGAGGTTTGAATACAGCGAGAAAGGAGGGAGACTGAAAGGGGGAGAAGTGGCTGTTTTAAACAACAGCAGAAGTTTGAGCAAAGCAGGGGTGGAGAAACACTGAGAGGGGAGGAAAGTGGTGGTTTCAATCGATGGCAGAAGTTTGAGAGATGGAAAGACACTGAGGGGAAAGTGGCAATTTAAAACAAGGTTTGAGGGGAGAAAATGTCTTTAATCAACAGCAGAAGTTTGAGTAAAACAGGTGGTGAGATACTGAGGGGGAAGTGGCAATTTAAAACATGGTTTGAGTATAGCGAAAAAGGAGTTGGAGAAAGATCTGGTGGTAGCTATTGAGTGCTCATTTTTGTGTCGTAACTATCGCTGCTATTTCTCTTCCTTAAAACTTTAGGAATATCCATCCCTGTTTTATTCAAACCTCTGCCATTGTTTAAAACTGCAATTTTCTTCTCAGTGTCCTAACACCCCTGCTTTACTCAGACTTCTGCCATTGTTTTAAACCACCACTTCCCCCGCCCACTTTACAGGGAAACTATCACACAAAGAAAAGTCCTTTCTTCATCTTCCCTTAACCACCCACCAGTCCCTCCTTTATCTTCCTGCCCTCTTTGCCTTCCCTTGTCCCTGTGTTTAGTACCTTGGGAAACAGCCAACGAAAGCACTTCAAAATGGCAAATTAGTGCAAATACAGTCTAAAGAAATAACTCAAAGTAATAAATCATCTGTAAAATATTAAACATTTTTATTTTTATTACATACTTTTATTTTTATTAGAAACTTTTAAATTAAAAACTCATCATAAATTCAACAGAGAAGGGGAAGGGGGACAGGGAGAAGGGAGGGGTGGGAGAAACATTTTACCATGTGTGAGTACTAATACTCATACTAATGCTAATTACTAACTGTAATTACTAATCACAGTTGCTGATGTTATGGCAGGGGTCTCCAATTTGGCAACCAGGCAGAAGTCTGCCTACCAGAACCTCCTCTGGCACCAGAAAAAATTAGAATGGAATAAATATCCCCTCAAAAATCCACAATTTATGAGAGACTGGTTGCTCTTCCTGGCTCAGCCTCTTCTACATTGAATGCACCCTTTTAAAACATGCCTACATTTCATTAGATGCCAGGATTGGACATTCACCTTCACACCCAGTCTGGAGAGGCTACAGGAGCTTATCTCTGTGATTGAGCACAATAGATGTACAGTGGCACCTCGGGTTACAGACGCTTCAGGTTACAGACTTCGCTAACTCAGAAATAGTACCTCAGGTTAAGAACTTTGCTTCAGGATGAGAACAGAAATCACGCAGCGGCGGCATGGCAGCAGCAGGAGACCCCATTAGCTAAAGTGGTACCTCAGGTTAAGAACAGTTTCAGGTTAAGAACAGACCTCCAGAAGGAATTAAGTTCTTAACCTGAGGTACCACTGTACTTTTTTTCTCATCCGTGGGTCAGCTGATGGGTGCCATGCCTGTACTTTTTTGTGGCCCTGCCTCTATTTTTGCTCTTGTTGATGTGGCTGCTGCTTGCCACACCCCCTCCCACAGCCATTTTGCACCTTCCTCAACATGTTGAATGTGCCCGCTGACTCCCCCACCCCACCCCACCCCAAGAGGTTGATAAGGATGGGGAGGAGATCAGAGATGGGAGGAGGGTAGGAAAGCAGCTTAACAGCCACCCACCCTCCCTGCTTCGCGTCCGTATTCTGACTCTTGCCCCAACTGCAGGAAAGCGAAGATGCGGTCAAAGCTCTTGCGAAAGAGAAAGATCTGCTGGAGCGGGAGAAGTGGGAGTTACGCCGGCAAGCCAAAGACGCCACGGACCACGCCAGTGCTCTTCGGTCGCAGCTGGACCTGAAAGACAACCGAATGAAGGAACTGGAAGCTGAGCTAGCCATGGTGAGTGTCCCTGTGCCTGCAGGCCTTCAAGGTCTCTCCAGAGGGCTTTCCCCCCAAACTCCCCATTTCTTGTTCCCAGCCAGACAACGTTGTCACCCTTCCCAGCTCCCATACTCCATGTGAGAAAGCACATGCTAGCCATTTGCCACACTCGGCATCCACCACGTTGGCAGTTTTCATCAGGAGACGACACAGATCCACCTAGCATCTGGGGAAACCCAGCCAGATGGGTGGGGTATAAATAATAAATTATTATTACCCTCTGCATAAACTTTGTGCCAGCAAATCAGGGTGAGTGCTCAGTCTGGAGCACTCTGGGTACTCTGTAGGGACCATCTGCCCAGTCTTCATTGACCTTCCATTCTGACTTGCTTACAGGGCAGTTATACAACGCTGAACATTCATCTTGTACTCGTCCCGATTCGCTTATGCCAGGCTTCCTCAACCTCGGCCCTCCAGATGTTTTTGGCCTACAACTCCCATGATCCCTAGTTAGCAGGACCAGTGGTCAGGGATTATGGGAATTGTAGTATCAAAACATTTGGAGGGCCGAGCTTGAGGAAGCCTGGCTTACACAGTGTTTGAATGTTTTCCTGTTCCATGCATTCCCTCTGCACTTTCCAATGCATTTTCTAACCATTTCTTTTTTTAAGGGGCTTTCTTGTGCACGGGTGACAGAGGACTTCAGTCCGCTTTAATTGTGCAAGCCTTAAAGTTCCACCCTGTGCTTGAGCACACATCACTGCCCTACAAATACAGAAGGTTTGGGGGTGGTGCCCAGTAATATTTGGTGCAAACCGTAACTGGCACCCCAGACGCGAGAGAAGTCCATTGGGAGGGAAGGACTTTATGTGTTAGAGACCTCCAACTAAGGGCTTATCCACACTTAGTTTTTACCCCACTCTTTCCAGGTCTATGCTTAAAAGCTCAATGTCTGAGCATATCATCATCATTTGCCCTTGAGCTTTCCCTGTGAAAACCTGCTCTTTAGCGCTCATTTAGAGCGTATGTCAATTCAAGTTTTCTGGGAGCTGTTGTTTGCTCTGATTGAGCTTTAAAGAATGAGATTTCACAGAGAAAGCTCTGGAGAAAAGAGGGGGGGGGAAGGTTGCTTGGACATGGAGCTTTAAAGTGTTGGCCATGCCTGGAAAGAGCAGAGGAACAGTAAGTGTCAATGAGCCCACTCTGCATTCACACAGTGGTTTATTCCATTTCCCCGATGTTTCCCTGTTAATTTATGCATTATATTAGAGCTTTTACATGGCATAAAAGCCACTTTCGGAAAACTAATGGAACATGGCGCATGCTTAGCATTCATTCCTGTGTTATTTAATTCCAGAAATAATCCATTTACAGTTCCCTTAACCCAGAAAATCACAGGAATAAGTGATGCAAGCATATACAGTTTTTTCCTGCCGTTTTCATGGAGGAATTGGAGCAAGGCGGACAGAAAGAGTGAGGGAGAAGCAACAATGTCCAATGACATTTGTTGTTGTGTCACACCACACCCACTGGTGTGAATGAAATGTAGCACAACGTCGTGCCATTATATCAGTCCAACAGCCACCGTTTCATATCACAACAGGTACCGCAGTGCAAAAGGAATATTAGAAAACAGAACAGAAGCACTAGAATCACAGTCAGGAAAACTAACGCAGTATTGCCCACACCTAAGTGTACCCCCAGCTGTGCTCTGAGAAGCCCCACTGAAATGAATGAAACACCCAAGTTAGCGTCAGGGACTGGTTGGACACAGAGGAATGGTGGGAGGAACTAGCTGGGGAACCCCCAAGGGAAGAAGCTCAGAGCCAGGGGATTGGTGGTGGGCAGAAAGAGAAGACTGGGAAGAGGTGATGTCGGAAGCTGAAGAGGTAACAGGGCTTGGTGAGCAGGGAGAGTTTGTAGCAGAGAGAAGTCCAGGAACGGAAGCTGAAGCTGACTCAGGTGAGGGAGGCAGGAAACAGAGATGTATCAGGCTAGTGAAGAGTCACTGGTGTCTCCCCCTCCTGCTGGTCTCCCAGAACCAGGAGAGAGATGAAGAGGGCAGAGGAGAAGTTAGCTTCATGCAGGCACCATCTCAGATTGCTTAGGAAAAACCCTGAAGAGGAGAGGACTTAGGCAGCTGTGAGAAGGTAGGGACCTTCAGTCTCAGCAACTGCTTTGCGGGGACAAAATATGCCAAATATGAGTTGCTGTGCTCATTAGGCCTGACACTCCTGTGCTGATCCTGTTTTTGCTAATAAAGAGTTAACTCAACTTACTTCCTGTGATTTACTGCTGGCTCACTTCCCATAGACTGCAATGGGTTTACCCCTGAATTGGGGCTAAGCACTGACGGCAACCCTATGTGTCTCCTGCTTCTTCTCTCAGGCAAAACAGTCCTTAGCAACGCTGACCAAGGATGTACCCAAGCGGCATTCTTTAGCCATGCCCGGGGAGACGGTGCTCAACGGAAATCAGGAATGGGTGATGCAGGCCGACCTCCCGCTGACGGCTGCCATCCGACAGAGCCAGCAGACGCTGTACCATGCCCACCCCCAACACACGGTAGACCGTCAAGGTGAGTTTGTTCCCCTGTCTCTACCTGTGACCCACTCCACCACCACCACCCCTCCCCTTCCCGGTTCTCTTCTCAAAGGTGGCAAGGCGATACGATATGATACGATACGATACGATACGATAATCTTCATTGTCATTGTCCCATACAGAACAACAAAATTGAAAAAATCTACATCAGACATTCAAAAACCAACAAGCCTGCTATCCCAACTATCCCAGCCTGGTTAGCCCCTAAAAACTCTGATACCCCATAATTGAATACAATATACTCACATAGAGACTACCTTACACTGCATTTAAAACCCAAATCACATTTGGATAGAAACTGTTTCTCAGGCGGCTAGTCCTAGTCTTTATAATCCTGTACCTTCTTCCAGAAGGCAGAAGCTGAAAGAGATCATTTCCGGGGTGCGCACTATCCTGCGCTATCTCTGCGGCTTTCTTATGGCACCTGGAAGCATAGATTTGATCCAAGGTGGGAAGAGTGCACCCAATTATTCTCTCCGTAGTCTTTAAAACCATAGACAGCATTGTTTTTTCCCTGACCATGCAGCTCCCAAACCACACACACAGACCATCCGGGAAGGACTTTGGCGGAGGTGACCAGGGCCCCACTCAGCAGAATGTGCAGGAGGTCCCCCAGCAAGGTTGGCTAGTCACATGTCAGGGACTAGGCAGAGGAGGAGGTGGAATGGTGGAGACCGCCTCCCCATCCTGACCCTTCCAGAGAGGAGGAAGAGGGAGACAGTATAGATTTGCAACAGGGGTTTGCGGGAGGTTACAGTTCAGAAACAGATGAGGGGGAAAGTTGGGAAATAATGGGAGAAGAGGAGGGAGAGGCAGAAGTGGAGTGACAGCTGACTGGCACGCTGTCATTAGAAAGCATTCCAGACCCACCATCTTCTAAAAGTAGGAGAGCAAAGAGCTTGAAGATAGAGGGCACTTAGCAGCACCCGTCAAGGAGGTGATGATGATGAATGAGGAAGTGGGAGAGACGGAGGGGTGGAGATTCACTCAGGACAATACCATTATCCAAGAAGCTGGGTTCTATAGCAGAGGTCAGCAAACTTTTTCAGCAGGGGGCCGGTCCACTGTCCCTCAGACCTTGTGGGGGCTGGACTATATTTTTTAAAAAAGAAAATGAACGAATTCCTATGCCCAAGTATAAGCCAGAGATACATTTTAAATAAAAGCACACATTCTACTCATGTAAAAACATGCTAATTCCTGGACCATCTGTGGGCAGGATTTAGAAGGCGACTGTGCCAGATCCGGGGCCCCGGCCTTAGTTTGCCTACCCATGTTCTATAGCCTCTCTCTGTAAAGACTGAAATAAAAAAGGACTGTAAGAACCTTTTCCTTGTCTTTATACCTTCCTGGGCAACCAGCGGGGAGCCGCTGACAGCATCCTGACATCACATTTGGAAAGCAATGAAATAAGACATACTATCATCTGAGCAAGGGAGGGGAAGAGCGTGTGAACATTAAGTACAGAGTCAAATATTACTTAACTGCACCACTGTATAGGCTCCCCCTTTAAAGAGCACCATGCAAAAGTCCACCCACTATATAAAGCACAGCTCAGGAGTACGGTATTTGCTTTGCATGCAAAAGGTTCCATGTTCAATCCCTGGCATCTCGAGGTAAGAATGGGAGAGAACCCTAGAGAACTGTAGTGTAGACCATCCCCTAGACTCAAATCAAGACAAGCATTTCAAATACTGGAAGGGCAGAGAGACCTCAAGGCCCTTTATTGGCAGACCCCATCATTACTGGGCAGGGAATCATTGGGCTAAGATTGGGGGGAGTCAGGAAATGGGCCTTGTGGTTTCCAGTAAGGGTCCCTCTAGCATTCTCACCATTGTTCAGTTGTTGGATTCCCTGCTGCCTGTGCCACTGGGGTCACCTGTCAAACTGTAGGCCAGATGCCCCACATCTGCACGCCCTTCCAGAAGTTGCTGGAATGCAGACCCCATCATCCCTGACCATTAGCAGGCTGGTTGTGGCTGACAGAAGTCAAACTCCCAACATTCAGAAAGCCACAGTCCCTGCAACCAAGTTGGAGCTATCCAAGGTCCTGAAATGCCAAGCCTGCTTGAGCATTTCACCTGTGCAGAAAACCCCAGTCCTGGAAGGCAGGTGATCCCAGAGAGCCAGTTCAGTGCCTCGAGCTTCCTTGAGCCCCAAGGAAGCTTCCGCCCGCAGCAAGTACGGCGGAGACTCACCTGCCCCTCTCCAATGCTTGCCTTTCAGCGGTCCGCGTGAGCCCGTGTCATTCCCGACAGCCTTCCATCATCTCCGATGCGTCGGCAGCAGAAGGCGACCGGTCGTCCACGCCGAGCGACATCAACTCCCCGCGGCACCGAACGCACTCCCTCTGCAATGTAAGGCGCCTCTGCAGGTCATTGGATGTTCCTAACACTGTTCTAACACACTTGCTTGCCTTGTTCGCTTGCACCCGAGCCGACTCCTGTGGTCGGATGCTTTGCTGCTGCTGCTGCTGCTTTTTAATGATGGTTATGTTCTCCCTCCACCATCAGAGACTGTATGGCCCTGAATTCCAGTTCTTGGGGATCCCATGTAGGGGAAAGCTGCCATTGCACTCATATCCTTTGTCCAGGCTTCCCTTTGGGGCATCTGATTGTTCACTGTGGGAGCAAAATGCTGGACTAGATGGGTCTTTGGTCTCACTCAGAAACTCCCTTCATATTTTGGTGCATACAATAAATAAATAAATAAGGGCAAATGCAATCTACAATTTAATATTGAAGTATATCCCTTTCCCATAAGACAAATGCTCCTCTTCAGGGCTCCGGGCTCCTTGGAACAAGGAGTTACGACTTATGTGGGTCAGGGTTGAGGGAGAGCATATCTAACATTTTCCTTTGCTGTGCTCAGGTTTGGGGGCTGGCTGTTGGGGAGGGAGCAGATTTTGGAGGGCGGGAAATGCATCCCCTTTTGTCTTTCCTTCCTCCTGAAACAACCCTTTGCATTACAGGAGTGAGTTCATGATCCCGGCATGCAACCCTCTAGACTATAGCCCTCCCTGTTTGAGGGTTTAGCAGACCAGTTAAATCCTCTTTCTTCCCTTCCCACCTCAACATTTCGTATGTCCCAGAAGTTTACAGGTTCAGGTCAGGCCGTTTCAAGGTTCCTTTATGTTTCATTTTCTTTTTTGAACATAAAACGTACCTAAGGAATTCTCTGAGCGTATAGAAAACCACCGCCTTATGTTTGGGGTGAGCCCTTTTCTCTTACACCCCTGTAGGCACACAAGCACCCCATTTTGGTTTTTGGAAGGAATTGTTGTGCCAATGTTGGTTGTAAAGAAAGACAGTGTGTTTTTATTTATTTATTTTAAATGGCTCCTCCCAAAAGAGATAAAAGGGTGGCACCGTTTTGGTCATGATCCCACACAACGTTCACTTAGGGTCCCCACCCCGTGCCCTATCCCATTGCCCCAATATGTCTCTCCATCCACTCACAGAAGCTGTCATTTTCCCTGCAGATGAAAACGTACGAGGTAACGTCGTTGTTGAATGTTGCACATCACAGTCAAAAATGAAGGCCGTATTGACTCCAGGGTTAGTCCTACTCAGCGCAGACTCATTGAAAATGATGGGCATAACTAACTTAGGCCAATTCATTTCAGTGGGTCTACTCTGAGTAGGACTTAATTGGACGCAGCTCATAAGATCTCCAAATGGTAGGGAGGTCATTACAACTTCCCCCCCCCTTTCTTTTTTTTTATTGGTTTTCACATATTACTTTACAATACAGATGTACCAAAGCCAACACCATTTCCTTCCCATCCCCCCATACATTTACATTTCTATTCCTCAATCCATCATATTATTCTTTTCTCCTTCCTCCCACTTCCCTCCGCCCCCAGTCGATTTCCTCCACATTATACAATTTGCAATAATCTTTGCATTCTACAACCTTCTCAAATCATCTATATATTCTTATTATCTTTCCTTACTAATTTTTCTTCCATCCAGTACTTCACATTTTAATCTAGGCATATTAGCATATCTTTTTTTTTGAGCAATATTTTGCCATATATTCATCAAAACATTTTTGATTCGAATAAGAAGTTCGTCGAATTACAACATTTATTGACCTGTTGATCAGATTGCCAAGTGGTTATCGAGGGGGAAATGATGAACCCACCATCTAATGAAAAATTGCTATTAAGGATCTGGAATATAGTTTATATGACTGCCTTTGTTGCCCTCCTCTGAACCCATTGATGGGTCTTCCTCTATGGATCTCCTGCCTGCCATCTAGTTATGCCCTGACACTGAATCTCATTTGTGCTTTTGTTTTCCATTTGACCACATTCCAGCTTTCAGGGACCAGAGGTACACAAAGGTGGTTGGTCCCCTTTGGGACTGGGACAGGGAGACTCACAGTAGGTGCCAGAGCCAAAAACAGGCAAAGCCAGCTAATTCTAGAACTTCCTATTAGCTCTGGCTGGCTGTGTGTGTTTTAATGGAATGACAATATTTTGACATGAACCATCTGCTTACTACCATCTGCCCCACTAGACTTTCTTACCCTTCCCGAATGAGTTATCAGAGGAATTTAGATCTCCAGGAACCACCTGGAGATGCCAAGGTGATGGTAGTGGTGTCTGGCGCCCCTTGGGACTGGTGGGGCAGGAAACCCAACAGCAGGTGGAGCCAATAAGAGGCTGAGCCAGCTATTTCTAGTTTTGTCCCCATCTTCTACAAAGCAACATTGAGAGTAAAGAGGAGGCGGCAGACGTGCGTCGTTGCCCTACTAGATTGGTCTTGCATAAGGAAACAGGGAAGTGAGGGCTGGCTAGAGATGGACTGCCCTTAGTGGGGCAGTGCCTCATTTGCCCATTCTCCATGAAGGTACAGAGTAACCCGATCTGACCCCAGGGAAGAAGCCTGTGTTGAAAGGATTGTGGATTGTGGAACTCCCTTGAGAGCCAACCACTGCCATCCCCTCATCATTTTTATTCCTCAGCCAGCCAGTGGTCTTTTCACAGCAAAGTACAATGTATCTCGAATGTCAAGGCGGGAGCCAGTCATCAGTAACTCACAAGGTGTCAATAAAGTTAACTCCTTATTCAAAGAAACAAAAGCAGCTGAGTCCTAGTGAGCACAGCAACTGTTCCAGTAGGTCTTGCCTCAATGAGGCGGTTGCAAGGACTGGAGGACCCCACCCTCCCACAACTCCCTAAGTTTCCTGCCCAAGTCACCTTGTCTGTCTCTGCTCCGCCTTCTTCATACCTCTGCGGGTTCTGGGCAACCAGCAGGGACGGGAGCTGGTCGCAGCAGGAGAGGGAGACCCCCTGGCTTCTTCAGCAGCCTTCTTCATCTCTGTCTCTTGTCTCCTCTCCTCTCCTCTCCAGCCTCTGCTTCTGATTCTGATTCTAAACTGTTCTCTGCCACAGCCTCTTCCTGCTCACTAAACCCTGTTCCCTGCTCAGTAAACCCTGTTCTGACACCACCTTCTCCCAGTCTGCTACCTCTTCTCCACCAGTCCTCTGCATCCAGCCAGTCCATTGGGGGAAGGTGCCAGGCGCGCTTCAGCAATGGGCAATGGGCATTGAGCATGCCCAGGCTCCAGGCTATATTGTTCTGCTCTGTGCCAAGCTAACATTTCTCTTTCTTCTGGCAGGGAGATAGTCCTGGACCAGTACAGAAAAACTTGCACAACCCAATTGTCCAGGTAAGAACCGGGTCTTCCTGCGTGGCCAGACATGTGTTAAACCTATTGAAAGGGACTTTTCCAGGATGTGCTGTAAGGGTGAGAGGAGATCCAAGGGCATTAAACTCAGAGCAGGTGGGTTGTTAAGGGGCTTTACCCACCCAAGTAAGTCCTACTCAGAGTAGACCTATTGAATTTAATGAGGAAATGTCCATTAATTAAGCTGTGTCCATTGATTTCATCGGTTCTACTATAATGTTGGATACAACCCACATTGTTTACAAGGAACCCAGGTACATCAATCTTCTTAATTTGTAGAGGGTCCGATCCGAAAACAATATACTGAACAATGTATCTGCTACTGTCAACCTCAAGGTGTGTTGGGAAGGTTCTAGACTGAAGCTCCTTTCCTTGTCACCTATCCGCCAATGTCAGGGGTAGTAGAGGAAATCAGTTCTCGTCTCACTTTGAGTCAAACCTACATAATTTGTAGTTCCTGAAACAATGTATGGACCAAAGCAAGGCCATCTTTATAAATTCATATTTCTTGGCAGTTCTTCAGCCAAGTAGTGAGTATATAAATGCATTTGCCAGGGTCAAATGTGCATGAAAATGCATACAGTGCTGAAAATAGCATTTTTAAAAGGATTTTTTTATTGCAACAATATGTGTGCATTAGGCAAATGTGTATATCAGGAGAAATTCTCACTAAACTTGCGATGAATTTTCATTAGGATACTTGGGGGAGGGAAATTCACTAAGCAACTTAGAAATGTGGAGAAGCAAATGTAAGAGTGGGAAAATAAGAAACCCAAATAAACAGAGTTGCCCGTATATGACTGGCCCCACTTGAGAAGCGCACCCCCATTGTTTTGCTCATCGCCTGTCTGATACAATAGCCATCTTCAAACATCTGAAGGGCTGCCCCACGAAAGAGGACGCAAGCTTGTTTTCTGCTGCGACCCAAAACAATAGATTCCAATTACAAGAAAGGCGATTCCAGCTAAACATTAGGAAGACCTTTCTGACAGTTGGAGCTGTTTGACAGTTAAACGATCACTTTCAGGAGATGGTAGCCTCTCCTTCATTGGAGGTTTTCCAGCAGAGGTTGGATGGTCCTCTGCCAGAGATTCTTTAGCAAGGATTCTGGCATTGCAAGGGGGTTGGACTAGATGACCCTTGGCTGTCCCTTTCAGCGCTACAATTCTGTGACGCTTTCCATGAAAAAACCTGCCATTTCCTTTCTCCCCAGTCTCTAGAGGACCTCGAAGACCAAAAACGGAAAAAGAAGAAAGAGAAAATGGGCTTCGGATCCATCTCCCGGGTCTTTGCCAGAGGGAAGCAACGGAAATCGCTCGACCCCGGGCTCTTCGATGGTACCGCCCCCGATTACTATATCGAGGAGGACGCCGACTGGTGACGGCCTGCCTCTCCCGCTCCCGCTTCTGGTGTGCGTGCGTGTGTGGGAGTGTCTGTGTGCGCAAGCAAAAAAAAAAAAGCCTCTAACCGAACCCAGCGGATCGTGAGCCCGTGGCCTCTAATGTAACCCGCTGTACATAAACCCCCAGCGATCCCCTGTGTGAACCCCCTGCCCCGCCCCCCCATTAACTGTTGTCTATGGAGCGATGCCAGTCGTGTTGTGTGACCTTCCCTGGTTCTGTTCTGGGGTGTGCTTTCTTTTTTATTTGTTTTGTTTCTCCCTGCCCCCCGCCTCCTCCGACCCTGCTTTCCCCGCATTTCTTTTTTACTCTTCTTTTTCCTCTTCGTCCCCCCCTCCCCCCTTTTTTTTACGAAACTTGAAAAACTTGAAGGACTGCTGTGTATCTGTAAATAACAACGACGACGAGGAATATTGTGCACTGTGTGCTTGTAAATGTCTCCTGTCCCCCAAAAAGCTGTTCTCTCCCCCTAACCCCCCTTTTTTTATTGCATCCCACCCTGAGATGACGTCTGCGTCTCGTGTGTTTTTGCCAAGATGGCTGCCGAAAGGGAGAAATGGTGTGTCCTGTTCTCGTGGGGCGGACGCGCTATCTCATGGCGAGCCAGCAGTTCAGAAGCGGCAGGGATGGGCAACGGCCTTGTCTTATGGGCAAGAGATCCAGCCACCAAGTCAAGCTTGTTGGGCTAGACTGGAGAGGAAGACCACTCTGTTGCATGAAAGCTTTTTTCCCCAAAATCCAAACAGCAGGTGTGGGACCCCCAGTCTGGATTGAGACCTTGGTGTGGAATGGCTTTTTGCTCTCCTTGCAGTCCTGCTCCAATGCAAGTAGGAAATGCCAAACACTGATTTGGATTGGGTCCACAGCAAGCAGGTGGGGTGATGAATTGAATCCAAAACCCCTCCCACCAGGGTTCTGGTCCAGCCTGCAGACACCACCTCCCATTCTTATAATGGTTGGATATGTGGATGGCGTCCCCTCTGCTTTGATCACTTTTGAGACCTCCTACTGAATTTAAGCCAAGGGGTTGTATCCCTACTCAGAGAAGACCTGTCGAGATTAAGGGACCTTACAGAGTCATGTCCATTAATTTCCATGGTCTGCTTTGAGTAGGTGTTATATTGAATGCCATCCCTAAGGTAAAGGGAATTTCTGTGCTGCCATATGGAGTTCCCTAAGACTGGAGAAGTTGGCCATCCCTGCTCTTGCACAATCATATCGCCAGAGAAATCTCACCGTGAGGCGAGGAGTCCCTGTCGGCAATAGGTTGCCTCCTCTTATAAATATGTCCCTCTTGAGGTGGTGAAACCAGGGCTCTACCTATAGGAAGAGAGGCTGTGAGGACCAGCCCCACTTTCAGAATACTGGAGGACACATCCCAGTGCTATTTTTCTAGAAAAAGAGGTGCCGGAGCTCACCATTAAATTCTCCCTTTTTCTCTTTGAATGGCAATGGCGCCCACCTGAGAGGTGCTGGAGCTGAGATCCAGTGAGCTCTGGCTGAAAAAAAAGACCCTGCCACTTCCTAAATGTGCAGTGTTAGTTTTAAAAATGTACGTTTCTAGTCCTTTTAGTTGTGAAGATATCAGGGAAACCGGGAAGAGGAGGTGCTATCCAGTCGCTCACTGCAGACATTGCTGCCTTCCAGTGAAAGCAAAAAGATGGTAAAGGTAAAGGTAAAGGGACCGGGACCCCAGACCATTAGGTCCAGTCATGGCTGATTCTGGGGTTGCGGCGCTCATCTCGTTTTATTGGCCAAGGGAGCCGGCGTACAGCTTCCGGGTCATGTGGCCAGCATGACTAAGCTGCTTCTGGCGAACCAGGGCAGTGCACGGAAACGCCGTTTACCTTCCTTCCATAGCTGTACCTATTTATCTACTTGCACTTTGACGTGCTTTCGAACTGCTAGGTTGGCAGGAGCAGGGACTGAGCAACGGGAGCTCACCCCATCGTGGGGATTTCAGCCAACAAATCTTAATTGGAGAAGGGGAAAGAGAGAGACAGAGAGTTAAGGCTGCCATCTTGTTCCTGGGAATATTTACTGTTGAACTCAGTGGGGCTTACTTCTAAGTAGAACTATGCTGTATCTGTTTGTTTTCTAAAACGGACTGTGATTAAATAGCAGGTATCCCCAACCTGTGGCCCTCCAGATGTTTGGGGACTACAACTCCCATGATCCCTAGCTAACAGGACCAGTGGTCAGGGATGATGGGAATTGTAGTCCAAAACATCTGGAGGGCCGAAGGTTGGGGATGCCTGACATAGACCTATCTGTAGGATTGAGGGAGAAAATCAGTCTCATTCACATTTAAAGACGGACTTCTTTAATTCACAATTCCTGAAACAGTAGGGAACCTAAGCCCAGCCGCTTGCAAAATTCACGCTTGTCTGAATTTTGCAATGTGGCTCTCTGGCCAAATCATGTATACAAAAATGCACTAACCAGGGTATGCCTTTCAATGCACAGGTAAAATGTGCATTGAAAGGCATAGGTTGGTGACGATAGCATACAAAAATGCTTTCTATTAGGGGAAATGGCTTGTAAACATGTGTACATTAGGCACAATTGAATTTAAAATGCATATATTGAGGGGGGTTTCTTTAAAAAAATCACAAACTGGTATAGAAATATAGAGGACTGAATTTAAGATTGGAAAAATTAGAAACTGGGTTATATCCAGCTAAGTTCTCCTCAGAATTGACCCATTCAAATTCATGGCCTTAGGCTGGCAATGTTCATTAATTTCAGTGGGTCTACTCTAAAGCGGACATAGCTGGATACCACACACTGTGTCCTTACCTTTTTATCTGCAACTGAAAACCACCAGACAGAGGTGCATTTGTAGGAGGAAGTAACAAGCGAAATGGTTATAAAGACGGACAGCATCACTGTGAGCTTTTTCTGCGAGTGATTGTGCAAAGATACCCTCTGGACCTTTCTTTTCTTTTGCATGTGACAGACATGATCCTTCAGCCCACAGTGGGCTTCTGAGCCAGACTTGTGGCAAACGAAACATTTATGCTGCAGTTCATAAGTGACCATATTCTTACTTGTGGTCAGAGTGCAAAGGGGAGTGGGCTTTGGGTGCAAAGCCACCCCCAATTCCAAAAATAAAAGACCCCAAACCCCAGTAAGATGACCTCTTCCAGGCCAGAATACCTGGAAATCATATGGATGTAAAGTGCTCGCTCTTGCTTATCTTCCTAATTTTTCTATTTTTTGTTTTTTAATGCATACTCATCTGGAATAATTCCTTAACCGTCTTTTTTCTCCCTATATTGTTTTAGTTTTTAATTTATTTGCACAATACAGAAGATGTATTCTAACTAAATTATTACATAAATATTGGAATTTATATTTTTCCACGTTGGGTGGGGGTTTTGGACGGGTGCTGTTTCTACTTCCCTGCTCTCTGGGAGTTGAATTTGCAGAGCTGAAGTATGATGGATTTGATGCCAAGAGAACAAATGTTAGTTTTCCCCATTTCCCTTCTCCCTGCCTCCATCCACCCCCCTCCTCTCCCTGACTCTCTGCCGGAACACCCAACCCAAATGCCAAATGTGCATTTCTGTCAGTTCAGGTCACTTTCTGGTTAACTCTCATCAGCTGCTGCTGCTGCTGCTGCTCAGAGCGGCACAGTGATGCGATATTATTACTTATTTCCCTAGATAGTTTTTCATGGATTGTGAGTGACTGAAGTTCAGGCCTTGCAAGAACATCCAAAGCTGCTTTGAACTCTGTCTCAACCCCTCGCTTGACATTGTCATTTGTCCCCATCCCGCAGGCAAGATCAGGGATTTCACACACTGATGTTCTGAATGTGCATTCAGATCAGAAATGAGTGAACCATAACTCAGCCACAAAATGGCCAACGTCTTCCTTGGATTTGAAATGTCAAGGAGACTTCAGCGAGAAAAGGCAAGTGAAAAAAGTTGCTTCTGTAGGACCAAGGTATGGAAGCAAGCAATGGCCCATTGTCTAAGGTGATATTTTATGTCAACAAAAACCTATCACTGCTTCACACAGTTGAAAACACTGGCTTGGCCCATTGACACAACTACTGGGAATGTAGTTTTGGTTTCTTCTTTCCATCCACCAGCTCAGTTTCCACCAACAAGAGGAAACCCAAGCAAGGTGAAGAAGCGTAGGCCCAGGGATCTGGAGCTGCCTTGGTCCTGAGACAAGGCCAGGACCCTGAACAAGGGCAGAGATGCTGTACAGAGTTCTGTAGCTGGCATTCAGGACCATGGATAGCAACCCTGCAGCTGACCCAGGAAGATCATGTTGTCTCAGCACTGGCCTGAAGCAACTGCCAGGGCTTTGTAGTCTGAACTGAAGTTATGGGAAAAGCCCAACCCTTGGAGCGCTGCTGATGGCCAGTTAAAGGACTAGTGCTGTTCAAGACAGCTGCTGGCTTCTCAGCAGTGGGGTTTGGCATTTCGAGTACTCCTTTAGGGGAAGTCGCCTGGGTATTCTTGAGCCTCCAAGGAATCTGACCACTACTGATTAGAGTCATGTGGGAAAAGTACCTCCTTGGGTTTCAGGGGCTGGTGTGTGGACTGCGTTGCCAGCAGATATACCCAGGAAGGATTAGGGATCCACCTCCTCCTCAGAGTTACTATTTCTTGATGACTTTACATCCAAGGACTGCTGGTCCAGAAACCATGGCACTTCTGAACTTGATCGTATTTCCTTGGTCAATTGATCATTAGCCCTTCCAGATCCTCTGGCAGAATTGGGAGAACTCTGGACCAAATTTTGTAATCCTGCAGTTGAGACAGAAGGAGCCATTTGTCTCATTTTTCTAGGGGGAATGGGCAGTAAATGCAGTTCAAAGTAAGGAAGTGTAAGGTTGGGGCGAAAAACCCTAAATTTCACATATCCATTCATAGGGTCTGAACTGGCAATGACTGACCAGGAACGAGACCTTGGAGTCTTAGTGGATAGCCAGATGAAGGTATTGACCCAGTGTGCGGCAGCTGCAAAAAAAGTGAATTCCATGCGAGGGGTCATTAGGAAAGGAATCAAAAACAAAATTGTCATATCATGATGCCTTTAGACAAATCTATGGTGTAGCCACATTTGAAATACTCTGTTCACCTCACCTCAAAACAAATATTTTACAGCTGGAAAGCTTTCACAAAAAGGCAAACAAAACAGATCAAGGGTTATAACATTGGGGGGGGGTTAGTTTAAGGAAAGGATGACCAAGAAGTGACAGGATAGAAGTGTGCATGATACAGGGAAAGTGGATAGAGACTTGTGGTCATCCAGGGAAGCCAAGTGCTGAAATATTCAGGGCAGCCAAAGAAAGCACTTCTTCAAATAGCTCATAGTTAAGCTATGGAACTCACTACCACCAGAGGCAATGATGGTCAACAATTTGGATGGCTTTTTTAAAAAAAGGATTAGACAAATTCATGAAGGGTCAGCTTCTTCGTAGCTTCCAGCCATACTGGCTCTGCTCCCAACTCCCAGAAGCAGTGTGTCTTTGAATGCCCATTGCTGAGAACCACAGGCTCTTATACTCAACTCCTGCTTGCTGGTCATTCCACAACCAGCTGATTGTCCATTGGCAATAGCACAGGACCGGACTTTCTTGACAACAGCAGTCACTTTCTGGGTTGCTCCCTCTTTGCATAAAGCACAAGGCAGAGATTGTGAAGATCTTCAGGTGCCTCTTTAAAGCATGTGTCATTACTCAGGTTTCCCAGGACTCTCTCTCTTACATTTTGGGGGCTGCATCTTTTGCGAGTCCAGGTCAGATGCATTGAATGCATTGAAATTAATGGGCATGGTTAACTTAGGTCCATTCGTTTCATTGGGTTTACTCCTAGTAAAACCTAGTTTGATATAGCCCTTGATTTTTGTTCAGGGCTCAGTTTTATTTATGATACACAGTTGTGTTTTTATCCCAGTTTTTATGTAATTTTGTTGAATTTTTGCATTTTTATCACTGAACTCTTATTTTTGCAAACTGCTTAGGGATTATTATTTTTTTACTGTGCTGAGCAGTATATATATATTTTAATTAATAATGAAAACAAACCATGGTTTTCGTTCTTAGCTTGCCAACAACAAACAAACCATAGTGAAACTTCTGAACTGGGCTTGCACCTAGCGCTAATAGCTATCGGTTATTAAGCCATGGTTTAGTGTTAAATGAGAAGCAGACTTTGTTTGGTGTGTGTTTTCCCCTGGCGTTTTTTCAAGGGCACCCAAGTTCCTTCACCTTATTTACTTCTACAGTACCAATGAGCATATGGTGGAGGGGCTATAGCTCAGAGGTACGGCATCTGCTTTGCAAACTGAAAGTCCCCAGTTCAGTCCTTGGCATCTGCAGGTGGGGCTAAGAGACACCCATGGCTGAAATCCTGGAGAGCCACTTCCCAGTCAGTATAAAGAGTACTAAGAAATATGGCCTAGTGGTATAAAACAGCTTCCAACATTCCTATGTGCATTGATAAATCACTGCCCAAAAAGTGATGCAGATGTGATTGCGTACATGATTGCATAAGGTATTTTGTGCAGTGTTTTAGTGATGGGCACATGTGCTCTGGCATGTTGCTTGAACACCACACAAATAGAACTAGATACCCCTATGCAAGCAATTGTATCAGATTTGCTTTTTGGCAGAGATTTGTCAGTCCACAGGTGTGTACATTTACATCATTGAAACCACACACACACAGGTCTCAACACCCACACAAAAGATCTTGACACAAGCACGAGGATGCAATTATCCCTTTTTTTGCAGGGTTTATCAAAGCATCAGGTGCAATTTTGCAATGCGGAGGATAGGATTCAAACAAACTGACGGCTAAACATGCCTAGCACTGTGGAAAATTTAGAAATAAGAAACAGGGTTCCAAACACACACGTGGCATGTCAATAACAAGATGAGAAAACTAACTACCCTGTTTTTTGGCCTCTGCAGCAGCTGCTGCACTGTTGGTGCTAAACAACCATTTCTTTGCAGGCATAAAAACAGGATTGGAGAAGGTGCAAAGGAAGATCTGCAGACCCTGAAATAGCAGTAGCTCATCAGCATGGTGCCCATTTAAGGGTGCAAGTGAGCTGCAGGGTAGAGAACTGGATCTGCCTGGCAGGCAGGGCGCTTAACTCCCTCGTTTCTCAATGGCATAATGGCCTCGTTGACAATGGTGCCAAGAGCCCAAGCAGACAACCAGCTGATTGGCAGAATTTGCAAAGAGCCACACACCAGCGGATGGTCGCTTGCAGAGTACAACGCCCAAGGCTTTTGCAAGTGTGTTGCACACAGCTTTGCAGGTGCCACTGCTCAGCAGTGCCTCCAAACCCTCTTTGGCCTAGACACTCCTTCACCATCAAATTTGGGGCATGTGGGCTTGGCCAAACATCACTTTGTGGGCCAAATGAGTCCCAACAGGCCTGATTAGCCCTGTAGGCTGAAGGTACCCCACCATGGGCTTAGGGTCTCCATGAGGCCCTCAGCTTTGTTCCAAATTTCTTAGGATCTCTGTTGCTTCCTCCTACATGAGCTGCAACATGGGCAAAGGGGTCTTCAACAGAGAGGGGGGCAGATTGTGGCCTACACCTAAGAGCTGGCAAATATGGTAGGGAGCTAAATGGGTGAAACTGCTGTTGGTGGCCAATACAAAATATTGATTCAAAATTCCTATTAATATTTATTTTTGGACATTTTCTGGCCAGCGATGTAGAAATCCACACTGGAACAACTGAGGTGTGAAGTATTTGAAAGTCCCCTGGACTGTGGTGTCCTCCTGGGCTACAGAGTGTCTTCACCCACCTAGGCAGTTCATTGGTCCCCCTTGACCTGGTAGGGCTACAAAAGCTTCCAGGTCAAGCTTTGAATTTGCCTGGGCAGTAAAAAAAAAAAAGTAAAGGACCCCTGACAGTTAAGTCCAGTCGCAGACGACTCTGGGGTTGCAGCACTCTTCTCGCATTACAGGCTGAGAGAGCTGGTGTTTGTCCGCAGAGTTTATCCGGGTCATGTGGCCAGCATGACTAAGCCACTTCTGGCACAATGGAACACCAACACCAGAGCAGCGCACGGAAACACCATTTACGGTACCTTCCCGCCAAAGCGGTACCTATTTATCTACCTGCACTTTGCCTGGGCAGTAGCCAGGGTCAAATATCTTAGTAAGACCTCTTTTTAACATAGATCTCCCCCATGACCTCCACCTGCTTAGGAGTAACAGACAGCCCCCCTCTATTCTCAGTTCAGAATTTATTGATCCAATAAACAGAGCTTGATCCCCTCCCTCTCTGAGCTCCCTCCCCCTAAACCCCATCCACAGGCTCCTGGGCCATGCCTCACTGCCTCCAAACTGCCTAGCAAACATAGGACCCAGAAAACATCCCAGCAAAGCCTTCAATCATCCTTCACTGCCTGGACACCAGAACAGCAACACCCCTGGGGCGTGTAGATTTCCAGCAAGCAATGTCCTTTGGATTGCATCCCCCAGACTCCCTTCCACCCAGGGTGCTATAGTGAGGACATTCAGCCATGTGACTGCCTTGGGTGCAACTCTTGGGGCATGCTGCACCCTGGAAACTTAAGCACGTTGTGGCTCCTTGTTGATCTGTGCATGCCGAGAAGCTTGGTTCATTTTCTCCTCTGGAGAAAAATGGCTCCGGGGACATGGCGCCCAATTCATAGCACGAGAGAGGTTTGCTTATGGACTTTGGGTGGCATCTTACCATCTCCTTGCCTCCTGCAGCTCAGCATCGCCATGGGCACACGCTCCACACACACACACACACACACACCCATACAAGGAGCTCATCTCTGGCAATTCCATTTCCCCTAGTTACACAGTGAAGTCGTTTTAGCCAAGCTTGGGAGTAACTCTCAGGAGGAGACACATTTGCCTTGAAAATGTCATGTGGGAATCCAAGTTCTAACAGGGAGCTGCAGCCCTCTGGTCTTTCATCCCCTGGTTTAGAAGATGGAGACATTCCTGATGCCAAGTCAAATGCGCTGTCAGCAGAGGGGAGTCTGTTTTAAGGACAATTAATACATGAGGAGATCCTGCACTGGGCTTAAGTATTTTTATCTGATTCGTTCAGGAGTCCCCCCCCCCCAAGGAGCTGTGTACACTGCAGTTCTGGCCTGTGACCATTGCTGCAGACATTGGTACCTCTGTTCCCTTATACTTGTCCAAGTTTCTAGACCTTATGGTTATGGAAATAATCTCTGTGCAACAACGGCTGATAGAATCTCAGAAGGGTTGGAAGAGATGCGCTAGGCCTCTATGCTCCTCCCATATGAGGAGAAGCAGAATAAAATGGCGCAAGGCAAGTAAAGAAGATGGGTGTCTCCTCGGTGCCAGCACATACACAGGAACTCTGGAGTCTGTTAACTGCCTCAGACCCATTTTGTTGACATAAAAAAAGCCTCCGCTTCTCTCTGTCCCAGAACACAGTGATTTCTAACTCCCCTCTGCACCAGCAAGACCTTGCAGGTGTTACAAATGGGCCATTGCTTCCTTCAATCGAGCATTTCTGCAACCAAGTCATCTTTTTTTTGACAGTGTCATCAACCTAATTTTTTTCTAAATCTGGGAGGGGGGAGGGATAGTGGCAGGGGTAGATGCCTTTTGCCAGGCTCTTCGTAGGAATTACACCTCAGGCAAAAAAATAAAAAAAAAGCTTTGGGAGGTGCTTTCAAAAGCCACCCCATCTCTTCCCTGTTCCCAAGACTTTGCTTTTCCAGTTAATAGGCAGCTAACCCAACCCATCATGTTGCAAGCTTAACAAATGCCGTTTGCCACTCTTGACAGTGGAAGGCAATGGATTCTACGGTGCTGGGCTGGCTTTTGAGAATCCCATCTTTTTGGAATGGGGACACCTTGTCTTAAGATTGCAAGGAGGACTGCATGAAGGTTCTGCTACCTGGGGAAAGCAGAAATGGACCCTGCCAGCCAATGTTGGTATGAGCAAGGGGTATCAACTAGATATTATGTTAATGGCTACATGCATGTCCTTTGTTATGTAAAATTGCAGTTGGAGGGAAGCCATGGGGGTGAGCGAGGGGAGTTTAAACCTTTCTCTCCTCCTGCCACAATCCTGACAAAAATTGCCTCTCCAAAGCTGCTGTTTATATTTCAGAAGGAAGTTCCCATTAGCCTCAAGTAAACAAGAGGCATAACATTTCTCTGTGGGGCACTTTTTTTGCAATATGCTACACATTCCTTCCCTCCCCACCCCCATCCCTTCCCCCACCTTCCCTTTTAATCAGAGTTAAAAAAATCCAAACAGCAAAACTTCTGGAATATATTTAGACATTTCTTCTTCTTTTTCCATTTCAGCTTTCTTGTTTTCTCTCTTTAAAACAAAAAACTCCCCCCTTTTTCGGTTTTGTTTTGTAAATTAGGAAATAATTATTTTAAAAGCAAAACTAAGAAGGTGATTTATTTAAAAGAGAACTACTACCATAAAATAGCTTCAGAGCTATGGGTAACATTAGATTTAACTTTCTTTTCTTCCCTCCCCCAACATGTGTGGGGAGAAACAATTCCTTGAAGGCATGGATGCAGATATGAAAATATTTAAAAAAAATACACAACAACTAAATAAAGCTTATTTTAAAGTACGTTTTGTTATATGTGGCATGATTGTTTGCTACTCTTTGGATATCAGAGCCAAGACTGATGGAAGAGCAGAGAAGAGGAAAGAAGAGGGTTTCAGTTCTGTGGATATTTTTGCTGTGCAATGTGTGGGGGGCAATTATTATTATTATTATTATTATTATTATTATTATTATTATTATTATTATTATTATCACCACCACCACCACTCTTCACCCTAAGGTCCCAGGATGGGTTGCGGCAATATAAAAATGTAAGATTAAAATCAGCGAAAATATTTCCCAATCAGAGTGTGGGCTCCAACAATATGGATCTCTGGTGTCAAAGATGTGGCAACTTCAGCGCACAATGGAAGCTATACAATTTGGGCACCAGATGCACCTGTACAAGGGGGGAATTCTATGGCTTAGGGGCTGACACAGAGAAGGCCCTGTTATGGGCCGCTTCACCTAAGCTTCTGAGGGCAGCGGACCTGCGACGTGGGCTCCCTCTGTCAACCTTAGCACCCAATAAGACCTTAGTTTAGATGGCCACCATGAAGCCATTGCTAATGCCAACATGATGGAGAGGTAGCCGCCTGCTCATCCAGCAGCAAAATGGGAGGCATAATAGCTGCAGAAGCTGGCCTCTCCTTCGCAACAGAAAATGCTCCCACAGAAGCCCTAACATCTCCCTGCTTCCCACCAACCTTGAGGTTGCTCACTGACCACACTTCCAAACTGGCTGTATGTGGCATATCCTAAACCAGGGGTGGGGAACATCTGGTGCCCTCCAGATGTGACTGGACTGTCACTCCCTGACCATTGGGACATGCTGATGGGAACTCTAGTTCAGCAAAGCCTGGAGGGCCACAGATTCTCCTCTGTCTTAGAGGAAACAAAGACTGAGAATGTTTGTTGGCCATCAACTCGTTGGTCCACTTTTTCCCAGACACATCCTCTTTTTCAGGATTAAAATTTCTGTCCCTATGGATTTTTAAAATTTGACAAAATGTCCAGTTTTTGTTTTTGTTTTTCTTTACAGTAACCCAAGAATTTTTTTTCCTAGTGCATTAGACTCAAATCTAAGGCACCCAGCTAAGCTAGTCTGCAGCAGAGAATCACAAGAGAGCAGCATCTTAAACTAGCTAAATACTGTGTGTCCCTTCTCTAGTGGCTGAAGTAAAAGAGTCTGGGAGAGCAAGAGTTAACATCCCCTTGCCCTTAAGGAGAGTCTATGTGTACATGTTAAACATAAATAAATTGTTGTGTGCTAGGGCTGCAAAATATTTTTAAAAATGAAGTTTTTGAGCTATTTGGGGGGAAATTCACCAAAATCTAGACTTTCCTGGACATTTTAGTGATTTCTGCCCAGACAGTGCTTCCAAGTGCCGTATTCTTTCTATGTCTGGGAAATTCTGGATATATGCCAACCCTATGGTGTGCGCACTTAAGTTCACCAAGATGTGAACATGAGCCGAAATACTTTCATGTGGCAAATGAGGGAGCATTTGTTGTTGAAAGTTAAGAACACTTCTACTAGCTATATATCACAGCTTCTATAGCCTATGTATAGTTAGGGGTATTTAAAATGAGAGTCGTCAAAGCGATCCACACTTAGAAGTTGGAAAATGTGTCCTCTTTTTTGCTCTTCTAAATTATGGGAACCGTATCTTAGAGCAAAGAATGAATTAGAATGGAGTAGAGCCAATTACGTCCTACTCAGAGTGGACCCATTGAAATTACTGGATGAAAGCAACTCATGTCTGTTAACTTCAATGGGTCTCCTCTGAACAGGACTAACACAGGGCACCATGCAAGATCAATAGCATATTATTTATTTTAAGGTCTGTTCTAAGAATACAAGAGCCTTGTTGCTGCTGATGAGGCAAGGTCAGCAACCAGGCTTCCATTCCTTCTGCCCTTTCAGGAGAGGGAGCAGACAAAATATGGAATAAACCAACCCATTTCAGAGTTGCTGGGAGAAGTACTGGACATTTTGAGGTATTTTTGATGTATCTTTGTTGGAAGCCGCCCAGAGTGGCTGGGGAAACCCAGCCAGATGGGTGGGGTACAAATAATAAATTATTATTATTATTATTATTATTATTATTATTATTATTATTATTATTATTATTATTATTGTTATCTGGTGAATCTGAATGTTGGAACATTCAGGCCAGCCAAATAAAAAGTACTTGTTCTCACAGAACATAAACAGTGCAATTCACACTCGTAAGAGGTCATGATCCAAGCCGGCTCTGAAAGAGGGTTAGACCAATTCATGGAGGGAGGAGGCAGTCAATGGCTACTAGCCACAATGGCTACATTCCACACAAGGAATGGCTACATTACCGCCTTTGAATGCCAGTTGCAGGGGATCATGTCCCTGCCCAGATCCTGCTTGCAGGTTTCCCATTGGGGCATCTGGTTGGCCACTATGAGACCAGGACACTGGACTAGGTGGGCCTTGGCCTGATCCAGTAGGCTCTTCTTATGTCTTTTGATGACATTCTAAAGCATCCTAGAATGAGGCAGAAAATCACAAGCCTCTTTTACTGTGGGTGGGGCAGGGGGTGGTTAGGAAGAAACGTATGAGAAACCGGAGAGCTGCTTTCAGCCCGGCATGAGATTAAACCCAGGACTTGTACGCATGCACAGACCGTTATCACGTGATCTACCACTGAGCTAAGGCTGCTCCTTGGGGAGAATAATAATAAACCCAGATTCCACTAATCCAAGTTTCACAGGGAGTTGGAAAGCAGAAATTTGAAAACTAGGTTTCGTAGCTGAGATGAGGGTTGTCCTCATTCTAGCAGGGGATATAACGGGGCTTTTCTACGGACGGAGAACTAGGCTGCAGAAGGACAGACACGCTCTTGAGATGCACAAGCTCTTTTAAGGCAGTTGGACGAGTGCCCTGTATTGAAGAGGCATCTTCCAAACCAGAATTTGTCAAATGAGCATTGGGTAAGCCCTTAAGCCAGTAGTTTTCAACCGGTGTGCCGTGGCACCCTGGGGTGCCTTGAATGATGGTCAGGGGTGTCACGGGCAACACTGGCCTCTGTCCCTCTTTCCTTCCTTCCTTCCTTCTTCTGGTGCCCTCTCACAGCTCTGCCTCCCAAAGACTTGGGTGGCTGTTTGTTGCAGCAGCCCTGGCTATAAGCCCAGCAGCTGAATGGTGTCTCTGGGAGGCACCTTTCTTTGGGGCAGGGTGGGGGGCAGCTCAGAGACCAGGGACGGCAGCAGCAGCTGCCTGGAGGACTCCCACAGAGAGGGGAGGAGGCTGAGGGAACACTCCACAAGGAAGGATGTTCGAAAAAGGGTGAGAGGCTGCCAGCTCTGCAGGCAAGGGGTGATGTAACTGGGCTCCTCAGCCCCACAGGGGTGCCGCAGAAAGAACTGGTCAAGGGAGCTGGTTGAAAACCTCTGCCTTAAGAGGACAAGTGCTGCTTTGCTTGTGCTACAGAGCAATGCATCCAGTTGCTTCTGCAGCGCCAGGAAACTTACGTTTTTTATTACATTTTGATCCCACCTTTTCTCAAAAGAGCACAAGGCCTTGTGTGTGGTTCTGCCTTCCTCATTTTCCTCCTCTGTGGCTGCCATATGTCTGGATTTTTCCAGACATGTCCGGGATTCCAATGATGAACTTAGTGTCTGGGGAGAATTTGGGGGAATCAGCAAAATGTCTGCTTTTCTGAAACTTTCCCCAAAAAAGCTCAACTTTCCCAAAAGTTGTGTCTGGATTTTTACTTCTTGAAATAAGGCAACCCTACCTGCTCTTAAAAACCCTGTGAGGTACATTTGGCTTCAGCACAACAACGGACACAACATCACCAAGTCAATTTCATGTCTGAGTTGGGAGAGTTTGAACCCGGGCCTTCCTGTTCCTGGTCCAGTACTCTAACCACTGCACCTTGCTGCCTCCCCATTCCATTTTTGGGGTGTATGGTGAGGGCACCCCATTCTGTTGATGCTTGTTTGCAATGGCTGGTCCTCTACCTGATGAAATTATGTCTGTGGGGATTTTAGAAGTATCCTTCTTCCCTCATGTGCAAACGTATGTAGATTTAATCAATCAACCAGCAAAGACTCATAATTTAATCAACTATGCTTCCTCCAATAGAGTGGCGGCCCTAAGGTTAGGCATGTAAGAAGGTATCAGCAGGATCTAATGTCATCTAGTGTTGAAAGGCAGTAAATGCAATTCAGAATCACTGCATTAAAAACCCCTTCTATGTCCTAACTAAAGACCATTTCATGAAAAGACTGGATCAGGATACGGCGCAAGCCAAAGGCAACATGAAAGAGAAGGAAGGGAAAACACCGGCACAGAACAATACAGGCAAGGAGAACTGAACTCGACTCCAGCAAATATGTATCCATGTAACAGGGAAAAGTGCACAGAAAACATGGTCTTAGCATGAAAATGCAGAAAAACCTGCCCAAATGGGTTGCATCTGATGAAGTAACACCCAGATTAGAGTTGAGACTCCTGACTTTTACGCTCACACCCGTATTTAACAATCCTCCAACATAGGCTGAGGGAACACACATTGGTCAGGGCTATGCTGCAACATTCAGGGCCGGCCCAGAACATTTTGTCACCTGAGATGAACCACAAAGTGGTGCTGCCTCCCCAACCAAGGAAGAATGGGGGGGAGTAGAGATCTATATCAGACACAAGGGGTGGAATCAAATCAACCCTATCCAATGGTTGATGTGGGAATCAAAGGCCAGCATGGGAGGGGCATACCCTCCAACATTTCTCTGATGAAAACAGGACGTCCTAAGGAAAAGCAGGACATTCTGGGATCAAATCAGAAACTGGGACAGGTTCTGTACATGCTGGACTGTCCTTGGAAAATAGGGACACTTGGAGGGTCCAGTTTAGGCCTCCAAAGAGCACACTGCAGATATCACTGTCGCCATAGCAGCAGGTGCCCCAAACCCCTGGCATAAAAAGGTAAAGGGACCCCTGACCATTAAGTCCAGTTGTGATTGACTCTGGGGTTGTGGCGCTCATCTCGCTTTATTGGCCAAGGGAGCCGGCGTTTGTCCACAGACAGCTTCTGGGTCATGTGGCCAGGATGACTAAGCCGCTTTTGGCGAACCAGAGCAGTGCACGGAAACACCATTTACCTTCCTGCTGGAGCGGTACCTATTTATCTACTTGCACTTTGACATGCTTTTGAACTGCTAGGTGGGCAGGAGCTGGAACCGAGCAACGGGAGCTCACCCCATTGCAGGGATTCGAACCACCGACCTTCTGATTGGCAAGTCCTAGGCTCTGTGGTTTAACCCACAGTGCCACCTGTGTCCCCTGGCATACCTGGTGGCAAATCAGTATGTCAAGTCCTCAGTTCGGAGTCAATCCATGTGTCCAAAGGGAAGCACAGTCCCACAGGGATCCGGGAGCATCCAAGCTGAAGTCCATCAACAGGGGCAGTTGAGCAAACACAGCCCCACAGCTCTGCTTCCCTTGTGTACTTGGCCTGCTGATTGCAGCATCTGGGCTTGATGAGGCAGGTGACCTTCATCTGTTCCAAACCTACTCCAGCTGAGGAATCCCACCCCTCCTCCCAGAGCTAGCGAGGCCCACCTGGCCAGCTAGGGAGCTGGGCTGTGGACTTTGCTTGCCTCAGCCTCCTAAAACATCCCTTCCCCTGCTCCCTACACCTCAGATCCTGCCCTGTTCATGGAGAGAGGGGTGCCTGTGGCTCTGGTGATGAGTCCTGCTGCCTTGGTTCCTGTGTGTTGACCCTTCGCCATCCTGTGAGTACCTCCTCCCCCATCCCCTGCTTGCCCCGTGTTTCCCTGTCCTGGCTACATCCTTCTTTCCTGTTGCCCTGCCAGTTCATGACAGCAGGCAATGCATTCCTCAGAAGGCAGATCAGCCGCCCTTTGTGCATCTTGCCACCTAAGGTGGTCACCTCACCTTGGCTCATGGGTGGGCCAGCCCTGGCAACATTTTGGGTGGCATTCAACTAAGTTTCACTCAGAGTAGACCTCAGTGTACTCAACGGACCTAGTCATATCCATGAATTGCAATAGATCTACTCATGAGTAGAACATACCTGGTTGCAGAGGATCGCTTGTTGTCAGGCCTGTTGCCTGTCCACAACCTTCCTTTGCTGAAATGACTTTTCAAGAGCAAGAGGAAAAGGTATGCTTGCTCTCTGATTAATGTGTCCACCATTAAAAAGGTAAAGGGACCCCTGACCATTAGGTCCAGTCGCGGACGACTCTGGGGTTGCGGTGCTCATCTTGCTTTATTGGCCGAGGGAGCCGGCGTACAGCTTCCGGGTCATGTGGCCAGCATGACTAAGCCACTTCTGGCGAACCAGAGCAGCGCACAGAAACGCTGTTTACCTTCCCACTGGAGCGGTACCTATTTGTCTACTTGCACTTTGTGCTTTCGAACTGCTAGGTGGGCAGGAGCTGGGACCGAGCAATGGGAGCTCACACCGTCGCAGGGATTCAAACCGCTGACCTTCTGATCGGCAAGTCCTAAGCTCTGTGGTTAAACCCACAGCGCCACCATTATCCTCTATTAAAAATAGTGAATGTACAGGAAGATGCCCTATATGGGAGTCAGGCCATCTAATTCAGTAATGTCTGCCCTGGCTGGCAGAAGTTCGCTGAGGTTTTCAGACAAGGGACATTTCCTGTCCAAACTGGAGATGCCAGGGATCCTTCTCAATGCAAGGGGGATTCTCTACCCCTCGAATGTGACCCTGTCCTTCTCAAGAGTGCGGTTCTGGCAAACAGCCCTGCCTCTTCTCCTGTTCTAGAGAGATAAATATAGTTTCTCTTTATTCTCCTGCTCTACTCCCACTCAGGGGGTTATATCACATCCTCCAGTGAGGTTTATGTGGACAATAATTTTCACAGCGAGGAAAATGGGAGAGCTTCGGTGCTTTGTGTGAGAAAGATCTTGCCCATCTCAACCTGAAATCAGTGCCAGCTTTTAGGCAACCTTTCCCCTCACCAGAAAGTTTTTAAAAAAACAAAGTGATGGGCAGAGACTGAAAAAATATTCTTTGTTGTTTCTTCCCCCAACACCCTGACCCCCAATTCTCCATCAGTTAGTAAGGGTGAAAATGCACTAAAAAAATGGTATCAAGGGGAGAGAACATTTCAATGTAAATATAATGGGTGGGATGTGAGAATGCAGCTGAGTTGGCTGATGACATGACGGCCCAATGATGCTGTTTGTTAGTTTTGTGTCATGGGACATTGTCAGGATAATTTTCTGTGTAGGTTCACACAGCAGTGCGAAAAGGCAAGATGAAGAGTGGCTGCCTATGTCACCTCCAGATTTGAAGCACTTAGGTGTGGCCGCCTTGATCCTAAACAAATATCTGAAAACCCTGGGTGCAGAGTTGTAGCTACAGGGGGGCTAGCCAGGTTTTTAGCCCTGAGTGAAGCCTCCAGCCATTGAGCCGTTCAGCCTGTGTGTGTACACAAACGGCATGGGTGGTGCCAAACTTGGTCTTTGACCAGGATGAAATAAAGCCTAGTTTCGCCCCTGCCTGGATGAAGGAATGAGGTCACACAGGTTGAAGCTGAATGGAGACAAGATGGGGTTGGCACAGGGTCTCCAAGCTGAGCCAGACAATGCTCACATTCCACGTTTGATTTCAAGCCCGGAAAAAACTGAAGAGCAATTGATCACTGCTATATCCCTCCGTATTGCTGTGTCTTTTAATGCTTTGGCGGCATCCAGATTCTTTGCTAGCAGCTCCAACTGGAATAACTTGTAATTTGCTGTAACCCTGAGCATTGCTGCAATCTGAATTTTGATGCCATGCATATCCATGCAGGCAGGCAGGCCTGCTCCGTCATACTCTTGTGTGGCAAGAAGTTCAGGGAAGTTTTTAATGTGTGACATCTTAGTGTAATTTTGGTCTTTGTGGAAGCCACCCAGAGTGGCTGGGGAAACCCAGCCAGATGGGCGGGGTACAAATAAATTATTATTATTATTATTATTATTATTATTATTATTATTATTATTAATTATTATTATTATTGCAAGGTAATTGTTGGTTCCTGCACATCTTTATTCAAAAAGTAGAGGCTCTTTCAGGGACAGCTGCCCCAAGTTTTCATATCCTTGTGTCCACTAATCTGTTAATGTAGGCTGGATGTTTTTAATGTATTGGGGGGCAGGTTATAACTCACGTTGTGTTGCCCTGGCAAGCAAAAGTGACTGATAAATTAAATAAATAATGAACAAAATTAACTTATTATTTTTATTATGAACCTCAATTGGCCTACTAGTAGAAGCAGGGAACCTTTGGCCTCTCAGTAATCACACCAGTAGTTACTGGTAGCTCAGAGCTCTGGAATCGATTGCCAAGTCCTGCACAGCAGACCCAGAAGCTTAGCTCTCCTGAACAAGCCCCTTACACCTGAATTCAAGCCAAACATTGTGTTGGTATTTTAGTATTTTGTGGTTAAAGAATAAAAGGAGAATTCCTTGGATGCCTAGATCCACATTTGGGTCAAGTACTCTTTGGTCAGAGATCCTCAGTAGAAATTTAGAATCACAAAATTTGCAACAAAGTAAAACATGGAAATATAGGCTTTAAAACATCCCCTTCTAAGTTTCCTCCAAAGTTTCCTACTTTCCCTAGCATAGAAAGAGGCCACACACTTGGTAAGTGGAAAATGGTTTACTTACAAACTCTTCAAAGGTCAGGTTCATGTGCTGTTCCATACAGCAGCAAGAAAAGACAGGCGGTACAGCTTAGTTTCAAAAAGTGGTAAATGTTTCTATGTTATTTGTACAGTGGTACCTTGGGTTACATACGCTTCAGGTTACTGACTCCGCTAACCCAGAAATATTACCTTGGGTTAAGAACTTTGCTTCAGGATGAAAACAGAAATCGTGCTCCAGCAGCGCAGCGGCAGCAGGAGCCCCCATTAGTGGTGCTTCACGTTAAGAACAGTTTCAGGTTAAGAATGGACCTCCGGAACGAATTAAGTACTTAACCCGAGGTACCACTGTACAGAAACACAAAGATGGCATGTGGTCTATGCTTGGAGCATTCAGCTTCAACATCCTCACTGGTCAGTTCACATAGTGGGGAAAGAAAAGGTGTTTGATATTCCTTCCTCCCAAGGTGAGGGGTTGTGACCTAGCTAAGCCTGGCAGGACAGCTTACTTTACGGTCTTAACCGCTTTGTGCATTACGTAATTAGAGTTAAGCATGTTGGTTATACAGGCTGATTTATCCCACAGATTTGGTGTGGATAATACTTGGTTTAGCTAGAGCTGAAGGCTGGGTTGCAGTATTAAGGATGGACATGTCTATCAATTTCTGTTCCTTGTTTTTTCAATCTCACATTCACTTCTCCACATGTCCACTTCAGTTTGCAATTTAGAAACAAAGCGGGGGAAGGCCTCGTGAGATTTCATCTGTAGCTTCGTGTGAATTTCCTCTGATGCAGTACAATCACATTTTGCGCCGGGGTTACATTCAGGAAATGGAGTATATAAGCAAAAACGCATATAACCTTCCAAGCAAGGCGAAGAGCTCTCCGCCTACTTACCGGACTCTGGGGTGCTCTTGCAGGGGGTCCGAGAGGCTCTCACGAGCTTTTGCACGGCTGTTCAAGATCTTATGAATGCGAGAGCCTCTAGAGTCCTGTAAGCAAGATGGTGAGCTCTTCACCTTGCAAGCCATTAATTTGTGGGATTCCCACCGGCCAGCTTTCAACCATGCAAGGTTGAAATTGCGCAAGTGAATCACATGTAAGCTGTATTGTATGCTCAAATGTTTGTATGCATGTTTGCTTATTACACTTTGTCTCCCCCCCCCCAAAAAAAGACAGTGCTCCCTAACATATTGCAATTTTTGGTACGCTCTTCGCCATTAGATACATTTTCATGCACCCCAGCATATGCAGTTTTTGGATACAGTACTTGGCCAGAGAAGTGCATTGAAAAAAAAAAAAAGTGCAAACTGAGCCACATTTCTCCCCATCCCTAGTTCCAACTAAAAGAAAAACTCCTATTTTGAGTTTCATCTACCGCCCTCCACCCCCAACTGCGAGGATAGTCGCAGCATATCCATCATCCCCTTGCCAGCCTCTCCGGCTTCCAAATTGGATGTCAGCCTTCGGTTCTAAAAGTCCCCCATGATAAGTCCTGCCTGGCCTGTCACCATCTCTTAATTGGTATAATTAGCATGATGGATGGGAAGGTAATTGTCTGGTCAACAAGGAATCCCAGTCTGGGGATCCGTCTGGGTGCATTGGCAGAGTTGCCTTTTTCTGTGTTTGGAATATGAATTTTCCTTCTCCTAGTCGCTCCTTCCTTACCTCCGCTTGGCCCCTGACCTGCAACAAATCTCAGGGAGTCGCGGTATCTTCTTGACCCATGCTGGGGCTAAGCTAAGGAGCTTGATGCGAAACTGCCCGATTTAGATGACTCTGCACCAGCAGGCTGGGGTTTGGTAATTGTTGCAGTGAGGGCACTCTGGAGGGCCAAGGTTGGTGAAGGCTCTCCTGAACCAACAATCTGTGTTAGTTGTTCTTTCTATGATTGAACTGAGCCGCTCCCCCCTAAAAATATCTAAAGAGTTCTGTGTTATCCCCAAACCTGCAGAGTCTGGATCAAATCTAAGGTTGTGTTTTGCATAGTGGGTTATACTAATTCTCTGTAAGTGCTGGTCCGCAGGCACTGTGATTATTAAAGCGATTTATTTGGGTGATGAAAGCATTTAATTTGTCTTGTGTGGTTTTTTTAAGCAAATGGCCCTTGGGAGCAGTTTTGAGTGCTGTTATGCTGACATCTTGTGGCCTATGTCTCTATTGCTAGAGCATCATTGCTGGGCAGTGATATACAGTGGTACCTCGGGTTAAGTACTTAATTCATTCTGGAGGTCTGTTCTTAACCTGAAACTGTTCTTAACCTGAAGCACCACTTTAGCTAATGGGGTCTCCTGCTGCTGCCGCACTGCTGAAGCACGAATTCTGTTCTCATCCTGAAGCAAAGTTCTTAACCCGAGGTACTATTTCTGGGTTAGCTGAGTCTGTAACCTGAAGCGTATGTAACCTGATGCATATGTAACCTGAGGTACCGCTGTATGTGCATACGTAAACAAGCCAAGATGCAGAACCTTCACACCTTACCCACACGCTAACATAAGTTCGGTCAGGTCAAGTGCTTAGAATGAGGAAGCAGGGAATTTTGAAGTTGTGGTAAGTGGAAATTGCACCACGCTGTGGGAGGGGACAGGGGAAGAGATCTGGAAATAGAAAATGAATTAGTGAAGAATCCCCCTGTGTGTTTTGGTTCCACTTCCCAAGTAGATCCCAGGTAATCTGGGAGTCCAAAACCTTGGGAAGAAATCTGATTGAGGAGAGTTTTGATAGCATCTGCATGTTTGAGTTGATCCCACAAAGTGACCTTACCTGGGAGCATCTAGTAACATTTCTCATACCCTCCAATGTTTCTCCAATGAAAATAGAGGTGTCCTATTCAATAATAATAATACTTAATAATATGCTGCACATCTGACTGGGTTGCCCCAGCTACTTTGGCTGGTTTCCAACATATATGAAAACATAAGAAAACATTAAACTTTTTTAAAAAAACAAAAAACCTTCCCTATACAGGGCTGTCTTCAGGTGTCTTCTAAAGGCTGTATAGTTACTTATCCCCTTGGTTTGGGGGTCACATAACTCCATACCCACCAACATTTCTCCAATGAAAATAGGGACGTCCATAGACTTGCTAGCAAAACTCCATGAACAGATTCTCTACACCAGCTTTCCCCCACAGTTGACCATTGGCCATCCTGGCTGGAACTCGTGGAATCCAGTATCTTGAGGGTGCCACATTGAGAAAGACTAGTTCAAATATCAATCCCAAAGATGAGGAGGCTCTTTCTTCCCTCTAGCGGCAGTGGCTGCTTTTGTGAGATACACAGCATGGCGGAAAAGTGCTTCCTGTTCTCGCCTGAGCATCTACAGGTGTCTCACCAGAGATCTGCATTGCTCTGAGGACTCAGCACGTTGGATGCGGGGAAAGAAGTCTAGTAGGGCAGATGGTGGTAAGCAGATGGTGCGCGTAGAAATATTATCTTTCTGTCTACACACAGCCAGAGTTAATATAAGGCTCTAGAGATCCATTCCACACATGCAGCCCTGTACGAGCTCTGGAAAAGGATATTATGTCCAGAATGTCAGCTAGGAAAATGAGAGGGAGGGAGAGATTAATCATCAGTCTTAAAGGGCTGATATTCCTCTGAGATTGTGCAAATGACCAGCTTGGTGTTGGGTGTAGCCTTTGATGCCCTGACAACTTGTGGCTTCATTCAGAGCAAAAGCCATGTTCCTAGTCCCCATTTGTCTATATGCCTTGTAGCAAACCATTTAACAACAAAGCGATCTTGACGTAATCAATGATGCCCATAAATATTCTTCAGGTGTGGAGTTTAACTGATGAACATGCATACGTTGATGAACGCTGGCAAAAACAAAACCATCTTAAAGTGTTGGGTGCACGAGTTTATCGAGAAGTAAATCCGGCAAAAGTCAGTGGGATCTAATTCAGTGTTGGCATGCATAGATTTAAATGCCCAAACAGCAATTGGTAATTCTGGACCAAACAAGACTACAAAAGCCAGCAAAACAATACAATATAATGTGACTTAATACAAAGTGTTTTGTGTTGCTGGTGGCAAAATATGGGCAATGATCCAAAGCCTCTAGAGTAGATGGCTCTGTGGTAGGATATCTGCTTTGCATGCAGAAGGTCCCAGGTTCAAGCGCTGGCATTTCTGGAATAGGGCTGGGAATGTACCCTGTCTGAAATCTTGAGGAGCTGCTGCCCATTGGTGCATCCCATACTGAGCTAGAGGGACCATTGGTTTGATAATATAAGGCAGATTCCTATGTTCCCTGAGTGTTGTTCCAAAACAGTTCATTTACATCATTAAAATAACCCTGGGAGGCAGGCCAGGATTTCGTTTGTTATCACAGGGATGGAAGCAGAATTTGCTTGGTTCCCTTTTAGCAGTGGATTGACCCCATTCAACACTTTCAAACTTATTTGTGGACAAGAACACAGGTTCCTATCGGATTGTGAACTCCTCTGGGTTTTTATGATGCCATTTTGGTACAAAAAAAACCCCACACACAGAAGCAGATATTTTACATAAAAGTTGCCATTGCTTTCCTGCCCTACTTCTGGGATTCCCCAGGCCCAGGAACATCTAACCAGCTGCGGCAGGATGCTGAACCTGAGGAGCTTGAGAAATCTGCTCTTTGAGAGTTTCCATGTCAACTGACTTGCTCAGCACCCGCCAGACTAACGTGCGGTTTGGGATGTACTTGCCCTTTAGATTTTGCACGTCTCCGAGTCTTGCAGTGTGAAGTCATTGACTTGAAAAAATAAATAAATGCATGTTTTGAGAGTTAAAGCAAAATTAGAAATGCATGTCTTTAAAGAAAATATGTTTTGAAATATGCATTTGATGAGAAAATGTATCCAAAATATGGTTTTCATATGCATTGTTAAATGTGCATTAATTCAGAAATGGGATGGAACAGACTTCATTCATAACACATGGGAAATTGATGAGAAATTGATGAACTGATCTGTTCATCCCTGCAGCTTGACTAGATGGTCTGATGCAGCAGAGGCTCTTGCCTTCCTAGGGAGCGAGGCAGATGCATTGTAAGAACTCCAGCTGAATTTGGCAAAGGGAAGTCTCTCTGGCATTTTCCCCATCCATACATTGTGCGTGCTCCAAATTATTAATTATTATTATCACTTTTTATCCACCTCCAGAATCGTTTTGTTCAGGAGACAGAGGCTAGCTTCTGTTGGTCATTCAGCTCAGCAGAAGACTGTGGTCTAGGGTTGGGGTGGTGGATTTAATTTGATTCACATTTTAACGCAAACCCACCAAATGTGTGGGATGCGGGTGGCACTGTGGGTTAAACCACAGAGCCTAGGACTTGCTGATCAGAAGGTTGGCGGTTCGAATCCCTGTGACGGGGTGAGCTCCTGTTGCTTGGTCCCTGCTCCTGCCAACCTAGCAGTTCGAATGCACACCAGTGCAAGTAGATAAATGGGTACCGCTCCGGTGGGAAGGTAAACGGCGTTTCCGTGCGCTGCTCTGGTTCGCCAGAAACGGCTTAGTCATGCTGGCCACATGACCCAGAAGCTGTATGCCGGCTCCCTCGGCCAATAAAGCGAGATGAGCGCCGCAACCCCAGAGTCGGTCACGACTGGACCTAATGGTCTGGGGTCACTTTACCTTTTTATCAAATGTGCACTTCCTGAAACAATGCAGGAACCCAAAGGCAGCGCTACTTTGAAACTGGCACTTCTCTGGAGCAGTTATCCAACCATAAACATTGCACAGAAATGTGTGCATCTGGGGAAAGTGTGCACAAAAATGCATTTTTCATTTAAAAGGGGGGGATCAGTTTTGTGCAAAGGAGCCTATTTTGGCATTAAGGGGCATCTTATTCATTCGTTCATTTTTATTAATAATGTGGTTTGAAAAATGGGTATATTTGACAAACTAGCGTACAAATGTGTACATTTAGTGGTTTATAAATTAAAGAATTAATCAATCAATCACTGACAAATTCTGGTGAGCACTTTAAAAGAAAGAAACACAGCAAACCTTTTACTAAAGATGAAAGCAGAACTGCGCTGAGGATGAAGGAAGCCAATTGGAGGAAAAGAAGAATTGAAATAAGGTATACTGTATACACATTGTTTAATATTTGTTTAGTATAAGTGTTTGTATCTACAGTGGTACCTCGGGTTAAGAACTTAATTCGTTCTGGAGGTCCGTTCTTAACCTGAAACTGTTCTTAACCTGAAGCACCACTTTAGCTAATGGGGCCTCCCACTGCACAATTTCTGTTCTCATTCTGAAGCAAAGTTCTTAACTGGAGGTACTATTTCTGGGTTAGCGGAGTCTGTAACCTGAAGCGTCTGTTACCTGAAGCGTCTGTAACCTGAGGTAACACTGTACTTTTGATATTGCTTTTTGTTTTTAACCTTTCTTTTTTATTTTATTTTTTATTAGTGTGTGTGTGTTTGTGTTGCAAAATCAAAATAAAACGTTTAGAAACGGAGGGGGGGAGAGAAACATAGCAAACGTTACTTAAGAATGGAACAGAAACTGGGAGAAACCCAAAACAAGAGTCATCCATCTTTCCTTAGTCCTCTTTTGCCTGTCCTTGCCTGCACCTTTCCAAATTACACCGCTAGGGAGGACACCTTGGACGATATATATACCCAGCGATGTCCTGCTGATGGCGGGAGGAGAGAGCCAAGTTTGCTTCTCTGCCTGCTTTCAGGTATTGTTGAGCAAAGCCGGCTTTGTTTCGCGGCTTCGGATCATGTTCCGCTTCTGCAGACAGGTTGGACCACGGCAAAGACAAGGAGCCTCTTCATACAGGAGACTGCCGCCTCCCACCTTTGCAGCAGAGCCGAGGAGATAAGGTAGCAGGGTAAAAGTGGGAAGCTGGTTAGGCTGTTCGGAAGTGGCCCTTTTATGATTCATCCCTGCATTTAATGAGAACATCCTGTGCAAGACAGAGGAGGGTTTTGTTGCCTCGTGATCCCTGAATCAGAGTGATGGCATCTGGAAGAACTCTCTGCCTTGGCATGCACTCTTGCACAGCCCCTGTTTACAGCTTCCCCGATCTCTCCATCCTTGTGTAACCTCCCACAATGCGGCTTTCATGAGTTCCCACAGCCAGTCATTTGAATGAGGCGAAGGGGGAGGGCGGATCCTCATGCAGAAGGAACTCCAGAGGAGAGGAGAGCAAACTTTGCATTAGCATTGTTGCATTTCCTGCCGGGCAACCTTCTCTGGAGGCTAGGGGTGGGCGGGGCCAGAGGCAAAAGTGGGTGGAGAGAGGAATGTAAAATTTGCCATTCGGCAGTACAGTGGTACCTCGGGTTAAGTACTTAATTCGTTCCGGAGGTCCGTTCTTAACCTGAAACTGTTCTTAACCTGAAGCACCACTTTAGCTATTGGGGGCCTCCTGCTGCTGCCGCACCACCGGAGCACATTTCTGTTCTTATCCTGAAGCAAAGTTCTTAACCTGAAGCACTATTTCTGGCTTAGTGGAGTGTGTAACCTGAAGCGTATGTAACCCGAGGTACCACTGTAGGCTCATTTGTGTGAGCATGCAGAAAGACACCTCCATCCTCCCTTCAGGCAAAGCAAGAGGCATTATCAGGGTGCAAGGATACTTTCCAGCCAAGCGGAAACATTCAAGGATGCTTTGAAGCAAAGCTAGTGATCATAGGGGCCAACTCCCTAGGGTCCTGGGTGAATATAATAATAATAATAATAATAATAATAATAATAATAATAATAATAAT
>JAXCMG010000016.1:47964320-47979824 GCA_034642415.1 Podarcis siculus | reverse complement strand
ATAATAATAATAATAATAATAATAATAATAATAATAATAATAATAATAATAATTATACCCCACCCATCTGACTGGGTTTCCCCAGCCACTCTAGGCGACTTGCAGCAAAATATTAAAATACAATAATTCATCAAATATTAAAAGCTTCCCTAAACAGGGGTGTCTTCAGATGTCTTCTAAAGGTTAGTTGTTTATTTATTTGCCATCTGATAGGAGGGTGTTCCACAGGGTAGGAACCACTACCGAGAAGGCCCTCTGCCTGGCTTCCTGTAACTTGGCTTCTCACAGTAAGGGAACCGCCAGAAGGCCCTCAGCGCAGGACCTCAATGTCCGGGCAGAACGATAGGAGTGGAGACACTCCTTCAGGTATATGTACTGGGCTGAAGCCATTTAGGGCTTTAAAGGTCAGCACCAACACTTTGAATTGTGCCCGGAAACGTACTGGGAGTCAATGTAGGTCATTCAAGACTGGTGTTATGTGGTCTCAGTGGCCACTCCCAGTCACCAGTCTAGCTGCTGCATTCTGGATTAGTTGTAGCCCCACAACAAAGGTAGTCCCACGTAGAGAGCATTGCAGTAAATTCCACATCAAGGGAAGTTAAGGCTGCATTCTCTCACATAGCTGGCTATATCTTGCACATAAGCCCCATTTGACACAGCAGGATGATCTTCTGATAAAGTTTCAGGTGTAGATGGGATCATAGAATCATAGAGTTGTAGAGTTGGAAGGGACCACGAGGGTCATCTAGAACCACCCTGTGCTGCAGGAATCTTTTTGCCCAATGTGGGGCTCGAACACGACTCATGAGATTGAGAGTGTTCTAGCACTTTCTGCAAACAAAGCTCCATGCAGGATAAAATCGTCACAGAATTGTAGAGTTGGAAAAGACTCCCTTGCAACACCTTGCAAGGCAGAAATCTCAGCACACAGTCCCTTGCCCAATTTGAAACCTGCTTAGCTTTGCAAATGTGCCAGCAATTTCATTGCTGTGCCACCAAATTGTGAGTTGGCCTCTCCACAACTGTCTGGCTGCTCTTAACCAAAGATCTTGAATCACACTGGGCTACTCAGAACTTGCCAAACAAGAGTTCATGACTGGATTGCCCCATCCCTGAACTCATCTCTACAGCAGACTAGGGAAAGGGGTGCAGTTCACAACCAGTTGTCACTCTGGCAGAGGTTATTAACACTGAATGTGTCCAGGGAGTTTTGTTGTTAATAATAATACAAAGGAAACTGCACACTACCCAGCGATACACAGGAGAAAATGAGGAACAGCCACGAGCAAAGAAGAGGAAGGAAGAGGAAAGGAAATAGCAGAGTGGTAAGAGATAAAGATTGGGATGCAGAAAGATGTTACCATTTAGATGAGGAGTGTTTCCAAACTTCAAATTTACGCTCTTTAAATCTAGCCTCTTCTCATTCCTGCACATAATATAAGGCTTATTAAGGGGACCCCAAATTTTGCAGTTCGTAGTTAATGAAGCCCATAAGAACCTAAGGCTGCATTTTAATATTTTAATGTTTCAATATTTTAATTGTTGTATTTTAATCTTGTTTTTAAGTTGTATTCATTCAACTTGTTTTATTATTGCCTGTTAGCCGCCCTGACCCCGCCTTGGCTGGGGAGGGCGGGGTATAAATAAAAATTATTATTATTAAGAAGAGCCCTGCTGGATCAGGCCAATGGCCCATCTTGTCCAGCATCCTGATCTCACAGTGGCCAACTGGGTGCCTGTGGGCAGCCCACAAACAGGACCTGAGCGAAAGAGCCCTCTGCCCTCCTGCAGTTTCTGGCAGCTGGCATTCAGAAGCATTACTGCCTCACGCTGGGAGGGAAAGCATAGCCATCAATAGCCTCAACCTCCATTAATCTGCCCAGTCCTCTTTTAAAGCCATCCCAAGTTAATGGCTGCCACTGCCTCCTGTGGCAGTGAGTTCCATAGGCTCTTTCATCTGTCCTGAATCTTGAACATTCAGCTTCACTGGAGAGGCACAAGTTCTAGGTGGAGAGAGGGAGGAAAGCCTTTCTCTATCCAAGCTTCTCTCACGTCCCCTCTTTATTCGCCTTTTCTCCTAACTGTAAAGTCTCATACGCCGCAACTTTTCCTCATAAGGGAGTCACCCCATTCCTTTGTTTATTTTGGTTGCCCTTTCCCAAAGCTTTTCCAGCTCGACAATATCCTCCTTGAGGTGAGGCAACCAGAACTGTACATAGTATTCTGAACAAAAGATTCCAAATATGCAGTCGCTGGGTTCACCCCCAAATTTCCATTGTCCTTTTTTCCTTTCCTTTCCTAAATGCAAGGCAATGTGGCCTGGGCCATAGGGGCTGATGGGGGGCACTGCCCCCCCCCTGGGACCCCCCCCCCCCCCGCCTTCTTATTTATTCAATATATTGACACCCCGCCTTTCTCAGCAGCTTAAAACATTTAAAGACATCACTTGTAAAATGCAGAAGAATGAAAGCAAACTAGTTAAAAGCAGTAATTAGAATGCCTTTGCCACATATTTGAAAGCAATAATTAAAATCCAGTTTGCCCTGACATCAGCCCACTGGTCAGCATCACCTGCACCTTAGTTTTCTATTATTATTATTATTATTATTATTATTATGGTTTTTATTAAGTTTTCAAAAAAAAATGATTTTGCTTCACATACAATATACTATTTGCTTACATTTTTCTTTTGAAATTCTCACCCTTCCCACCCTGATGTTTTTGTTCCTATCCTTGGTTGCCGTGTTCTACTTGTTACCAAACCCCCTAAGTCCATGTTATCGTTTTCTTTTATTTCTTTTCCCCCCTGCCTCTCATATCTCAAATCCTGCTCATGATTTCATATTGCTATAGTACTTCGACAGATGGGGGGGGGGCTCCAGTTTTCTACAAGCAGTTCATCATTTGGGTCACTTAGTTTTACAGGCCATTTTGGCACAATCCGTTAATTTTGTAAGCCGTTCTTTTTTGCTTGGAATCTCTTCCTCTTTCCATTTCTGCACGCAATGTGTTCTGGATGCGGTTGCTGCATACATGGTTGTCAGCAGGGAGAGTGATGAGTAAAAGGATGTCTCTGTGACAGAGCAGGTGGGGTGAGAGGGCACTTTGGAGAGTGAGACACAAACGCAGAGGGCGTATTCAGGAAGAAGAATTACTTCCAGCTTTCCACCCGTGATTATATAGGGGAAGGCCCACGGCCAACTGCGAGAGCACCCGCTTTGCATGCAGTGGGGCCCGAGTTCGATTTCTGTCACCTCCAGCAGCAGGAAATCTCTTCCCTGGGTTCACCTAGTTCAGTACAGTGGTATCTCAGGTTAAGAACTTAATTCGTTCCGGAGGTCCATTCTTAACCTGAGGTACCACTTTAGCTAATGGGGCCTCCCGCTGCCGCAGCACAATTTCTGTTCTCATCCTGAAGCAAAGTTCTTAACCAGAGGTACTATTTCTGGGTTAGCAGAATCTGTAACCTGAAGCATCTGTAACCTGAGGTACCACTGTATTCTGATTTTCTATGAAGCTGAGGGGTGGGTCCCAATGAGCAACACCTGATTTTCAACTATAGACTGCCTCTGAAGCTGGGGGCTCAATTTTAGCTAACCATTCCCAAACACGAGTAAATCTTTTCCAGGGCTAGATTTATTTTCCTTCTGCTCTACTGGAATACTGGGTGGCAGTGGGGGGGGGGGCTTGGGGGAATTGGAGCAATAGGAACAGGAATACGTGGGTGCCCCAGGTCGCCCAGTGACTGTCAGGGCCAAGTGGGGATTCCAGCAACTGTTCTTCAGAAGCCTTTCTGCCTCTAGCATAGACATGGTGGCTAGAAGTCACTGACAAGCTTCTCCTCTGTGGATTTGTCTAATCCTCTCTCCCCACCCCCTTTTAAAAAATATTTTTATTGAACAAATTTAACAAATCAAATTATAAATCGATAATGTCTAATCCTCTTTTAAAACCGTCCAACTTGGTGGCGACCGCTGCTTCATGTGAGAGTGAGTTCCATAGGCTAACTCTGCACTGCCTGAAGAAGTACATTGTTTTCTCTGCCTTTCAGCATCCCGCTTCATGGGATGTCCCCGAGTTCTAGTCCAACCAGATCGGGGGGCGCAGGATTATTCGGCAGAGGTGGGGATCCTCGAGATGCTCTTGGACTTCGTCACTGGCCAGGCTGGCGACTGGGGCTGATGGGAGTTGTAAGCCAGCGACGTCCGGGAGGGACCCCGCTTCCCCATTCCAGAGCTTAGGGAAGGCTGCGTCGAGCGTTGGCGCAGCTGCCTACCCGCCGCCGCCCTACAAGCCGCTCAGCTGGGCGCAAGAGCCGATCGGAGGCTCTAGGACCCGTCCGGCCCGCGGCTGCTTCCGCCGGTGCTGGCCGAGCGCGGGAGGGCAGGGCGCTGGAGCCGGGGGCGGCCACCGCGGGCGTGACGCTCAGCCACCCCCACGGAGAAGGACGGAGCGCGCTCGGAGCCTTCCGGGAACCATGCGCGGACGCCGGCGGGGCGCAGCTCAGCGCGCAGGTGAGCTCAGCCCAGCGGGACCCCCTCCCTACGCAAACCCGCCCCTCGTGGGGGTGGGCGGCGAGAGCCCCTTCCCCACGCTCGACGGGGGCTCCCCCCCCACATCTGCGCGGTGGGGATTTCTGTGATGGGGCCGCTTCAATGTTGTCCGGGGTTCCGACGTGCGCTTTCTGACGATGGGGAGACTCGGAAATGCCCACGGGGTGGGGTGTTCAGCGCCTGTGGCGCTGCCATCCTCTGCGTGGCTCCCTAGTAGGAACCATGGAGAGAGAGTGTGCGCGTGTTTATGTGGAGCCTCACCCGCCGTCGGTTTGATCGTATATTAAAAGTCTGCGCTTTATTCTTTTGAAGAGAGGGAACCATTGAGGACGGGGCGGGCTGGGCACTGCGGGGCGAGGCAGGTGGCATGAAACCACTTGCTGGCCGCCGGAGTCCGGCTTCTCTGCTTCTCCGTCTGGGGGAGCGCAGGATCCCGGAGGCCCTAATCCGAGGCCGATCCATAGCTGTTTCCCTTTTTTTAAGGGGAATTCCCTTATTCCGAATAGGATTCCTCGCAAGAAAAGGGAAAAGTTGGCAGCTATGGCCGATCTCTCGCTTTGCGAGGGAGCGGCGGCGCTGTGCGTGCCACGACTCCTCGTTTTCTCTCCTCTTGAAAAAGCCCCGGACTCCCGTTTTCTTCAGCGAGGGGCTGGGGGAGGACAAGCCCCACACCTAGCAAACTGGACGTGGGGCCTGCGTGCAAGTGTGTTCGTTGGAGACTCAGTGAGGCATCCTCCCTGCTTAAGGAACGCGGTTAGGATGGCAGCTTTCCTGCCTTCCGAAAATGCGCGCGCATGCAAAGTTGCGGTGCTGCTTTTTTTCTTCTTCTCGTTTTCCTCCCCTTCCTCCTTTCTTTCCACCCTTCCTGCAGCGTCTTCGTTTCCGGGAGGGAGCCCTGCCTCTCCCTCGCTTCCTCTTCTCTCTCCAGTCCTCTTGGCTTTTGCAGGACTTTGCCCAGGCGGGAGCTTTTCTCCCAACTGTTGCGTCCCGGATCTTGGAGGTTGCTCTTACACGCCCGATCTTCTGAGGGAAGGCAGTTTTGCAGACGCGCACACACATATCTTTTGCATTTGATTCTGAATGACTGAAAACCTCTAGGTCCTGATGATTTCTTTATTTTGGGGCATGTAGAGAGTGCCTAGAATCACAGCAGAGTTTGAGCAGCTTTGAGCTTGACTCTTTAGGCCACTGATTTTTAAGTACAGTAGCAGTTACTTTTAACCTGATGTTTTGGACCACAACTCCCATCATCCTCAGCTGGCAGAGCTGGTGGGTGTTGTCCACAAAAGCATCTGGTTTTGGAGAGCCTTATATAGTGTGAAATGTTTTTTAACTGGGCTTGTTGTATTGTTAGTTGGATTTTTATATTTGACGTACCTTGGGATTGCTTGCTTTGCAAAAAGTGGGTGAAAATGAGTACAGAATAGTATTATTACCAGATGCAAAGGGGGACATTTGTTTGCCTTCAGACCTGTAAACTTTGGCTGCAATTAGCTAAAACTTGTTTGTCATAGAGTTATTTCCTATGATTCCTTCTTGCCCTAACAACTTCCCTGTGAGGTGGGCTAGGTCGAGAGATGGAGGCTGAACCAAAGTCACCCCTGAACTTTGAAGCTGAGCGGAGATTGCAGCTCAGGGCTCTACGCTGCCAGCCTCCTGGGATCTTCTCAACATGGTTGGACTCGTGACTCCCACCATCCCTGATCCAGTGGACATCCCAGTTAGGGGCTGATGAGAGTTGTGTTATGACGACATATGGAAGGCCACAGGCTTTCTCCTCCATTCTGATTGGCATTCACTTTCCCACACAGCTCTTAAGCCTTCCAGAAGAGTGGCTGTCGTAACAAAGACAGAGCCTTGCGGCACTTTTGATGGCGTAGCAGATTGGGTGTGTGTGTGTCAACTTCTGTGGACTAACATCCAAGTGATCAAGTGCATGGCTAGCCTCGGTTCTCTCTCACAGGCAGGTGTGCTTGGGCTGAGGGGCCAAATGGCTTTGGAAATTCAAGATGCACAATTTCTTTGGCAGGGAGGGGGGTGGAATTCAAAACATATGGAGGGTAGCTGCGGTCAGTAAGCCACACTGACTCTCCACCACATCTGCAGTCTGTGGCAAATGTAGACCAAGTTCGAATGTATGCACTGATCACTCGCAATAGGGGCATTTTACAGCATCACTAATAATAACAATAATAATAATAATTTATTTATACCCCACCCATCTGGCTGGGCTTCCCCAGCCACTCTGGGCGGCTTCCAAAAAAACATTAAAACACTGTAATACATCAAACATTAAAAGCTTCCCTAAACAGGGCTGCCTTCAGATGTCTTCTAAAAGTCTGCTGATATAACGCCCTGCAGTGGGAGAGAGAACCTAGGTTTCTATTGCGTCCTAGATGAATACAATCAAACTGGCAGAAAAGTTATAACTGAGCAGTTATGGGAGTGGGTGTACTTACTGCAACAGTTAAGGACAGTGGTAAAGACCTTGTAAGCATTGGGTTAGGTTTTCTCTCAACATCCTCCAGAAGTTAGTCTAAAGCAGAGGAGGGAGACCTCAGGTCCGGGGACTGAATGCAGTCATCCAAGTCTTTCTGTCTGGTCCTCAGACTCTATAGACCACTCCCCACATACACACCTGAGTAGTTTGCAACCACCTTGCGTGTTTCTGCCTGGGCGAAATGTATCCTCAAACTTTAATAATGCCCTCTTGCTTCTTTATTGATTTTAAATATTTCTATATGACAATTAGCTAAAGTTCCATAGCAATTAATAGCATTTCAAGCAAAAATATAATTACAAAATTATTAAAAGTATATAATAAAACTGAAGAGCAGTACAGTGATCCAAATAGAACAGGCATAACAGTGTGGTTAATTTCCAAAGGCCAATTGAAACAAAGGTAGTGAGAAGTCAGTAAAGAGAATTTTCCTAAGAAGGGAGTTGCATTAATATTCTACTCCTGAGGGAGGATAATAGTTTTATTTTGTTCTATTTTCATAATTCTGTTTTATTATTTTTGTGTTGTATTTTCCTGTACCACTTAAGAGTTTTTAAAATATTAAGTGGCTCAGAAATGTTTTAAAGCAGCTGTTCCCAAACATTTTCGAGCCACTGCCCCCTCGGTTCCACAAACTCATTCCCAGTGCCCCCTACCCTATTGAAAGTATTGTTAAGAAAAGCCGTTTGCATGACCCATTAAGGAGGATAATAACACAATAAAATTCAGAATTCCAATTAAAACTATCTTATTTAATTAATTCAACAACACCAATGAACTTGCTCCAATGATACCAACTTTTCAAAGTCTCATAGTCAATTAGCAAGAGTCTTACTATGACATTTAGTAACTACAGTGGTACCTCCGATTGCGAACAGGATCCATTCAGGAGGTCCAGCCGTATCCCGAAATTTTCGCAACTGGAGAGACCACTTCTGTGCATGCGCGAGCGGCGAAACACTTCCAGGTTTGCCGCTTTCGCAACCCGAAGTTAACATTACCTGAGGATAATGTAACCCGAGGTTCCACTGTACTTCACTGTTTTGTAAATTCTTAATACGATGCGTGGGCTTAATGAAGTGATACCAGTTTCTCTGCTTTAAAGTCACGTAGCAGGAATCTTAAACCACCATGTTTAGTAATCTGGAGTTGATTTATTTGCTTGGAGGGAAGTTGGACGACCACACTAAAACCACGTTCCACCAAATTGGATGTTGAAAATGCAACAACAAGCTTCTGAGCCACTTTTCATAGTGCAGGATAGCAGATCAGAAATTTCCTCCTGTACCCAGAACTATTGGTATGATTTCTTACAACTTTGGCTTCAGCTCAATGTCGTTTTGTAGCTCAGTTTTTTGTCTGCTGCCCCAGCTCCACTCCATCCCAATGCAATGCTGTGGCGTTTAATTCTCCTAAAAAGCTAAAGTAGTATTGGAAGCATAAACAGGAACGTGGTTCAAGGTCTGTTCCTGAGTTAAGGTTCACTTAAGAATTTATATTAGATTTACGTAATGGTCGGGCACAAAGGAAATTTTTGAGGTTCCCATGACAATTATGGGGGGGTTAACCTATACATAAATCATTACATTACTTGCCACAACAATATAAAGATCATATACCCAATGGGTGGGGTATAAATAATAAATTATCATCATCATCAAAGTTCAAAAGCCTCTGGTTTTCACTGCTGGTCTCCCCCCATCCCACCCCCGTGCTGGATCACACACCCAAAGAAAAACCACTTTGTCAATATGGCTTTTAGCATATTATTACATAATAACTCTTACCAGCAGCCTGTTTTTTGAGCGGGACTAAATGACTGAACGATTGAATCATAGAACTGTAGAGCTGGGAGGGGTCCCAAGGACCATCTAGTCCAACCCCCCTGCAATCCAGGAATCTAGAGGGCCACGTTTGCCTTAAAGGTCTGAAATGCCTCCCCTCTGACTTAGTGTTATGTTGACAGTTACTGAGTCAATTTCACCTTTTCTTTTAGCTATGATTTTTGTGCTAGTCAGGCCTGTGTATGTTAATAATCCCTTACATACACTGGTTGGAATTGGACCTGCATCTCCTTGCTAGTAAGGTGGCAATAATGAGTGTGACCTCCTACAGACAGGTGATTGTGTTGCAGCATCCTGGCGAGCCAGTGGGGCAGCAACAGTTGTCAAAATTTGTAGGGAAGCCGCTATCTCTCTGCTGCTAGGACCAGGTGTGTTCTGCATCAAGTTAAACCAGTTTTTTGAACCTTAAATAGCTTATGTGTGTCCGCAAATATTTGCATATACTGTACTGCAAAAGAAAAAGTGCATTTCTGAAAGGGACACACTTAATGTTTCCAAAATAGTTAATTGATGTTTGATTTTATTTTTTAATGGTTTTTATTGCATAGTTTTATGTTATACTGTAAACCGCTTTGATACATTTCTGTCAATAGCAACATATAAACTATAAAAATATTTTTTTATAGATACAATAATAATGAATGGCTGTGAAACAGATAAAGCTGTGTACAATCACTTTTTAAATATGCAGATTATCATGTATGGCTCTTTGAGTGTGCTACAACCAGTATTATTATTTAATTCGTGTTTTGAATTTGACTGATCCAATGCTAATCCTATTCAGAGCAGACCCATGGAAATCAATGGCCGTGACCAGAATGGGTCTATTAATTTCAGTTGGAAATTAACTTAGTTGGAAAATGCAACAATTTGATTGTGCAATTGCTTGTTTTATTTTATTTGTTCTTTGCTAGTGCTCCAGATAGGGTTCACAACACAACATACGTACAATATAAATGGTAATCAGATATATAACGTAATATGGAATAAAAGCATACATACACTATGAAATCAGCAGTAAATAGTACATTCTGTACCTTTAAAACACAATCACACATCTCTCAAAGAATTCTGGGCACTGTAGTTTGTCGGGGGGTTGCTGCAAATTGTAACCCTTTGATTATCCAATGTGAACTCCAAACAACATTTAAACCACACTGTAAGACTGCAATCCTAAACTCATTTACAGTGGAGTATGTCCCACTGAAATACTTGGTGCTTACTTCTACGAAAACCTCTGCAGGACTGTGTTGTGTCCTTTCAGTGCTGGATTTATATATATGCTAAATAAGCTATAGCTTAGGGCCCCACTCTCTTGGGGGCCCCTAAAAATTTTAAAGAAAAAAACTGGATGTACATTTCCAAAATATAAGATAAAAAACAAATAAAATAAAACCTACATACAGCAACAGTGTTTTGTTTTGTGTTGTGTAGGCTCCTATGATGTAATGGGCCCCCAATCATTTTAAGTTAGAATTTAATAATTATTTCACTATTAATATACGATATACGATATATACAATATACAATATCTTTATTGTCATTGTCCCTTGCGGAACAATGAAATTGAAAAACTACATAAAACTACATAAAAACTACATAAAACTACCACGAAACTACATAAAACTACCACGAAACTACATATAACATAATATACTTCTTCTTAATTGTATTTCACTATTAATATACTTCTTCTTAATTGTATTTCAGTTCAACAATTACCGTATTTTTCGCCCTATAGGACGTACTTTTTCCCCTCCAAAAATGAAGGGGAAATCTGTGTGCATCCTATGGGGCGAATGCAGGCTTTCGCTGAAGCTTGGAGAGCGAGAGGGGTCGGTGCGCACCGACCCCTCTCACTCTCCAGGCTTCAGGAAGCTATCAGCAAGCCTGGGGAGCCCGCGGGAGTTCCCGCAGGGCTCCCTAGGCTGTGGATAGCAGCCTGCTTGCCGAAGCACGGGGCGCCCTGAAGCAGAGCGCCCTGCGCTTCGGGCAGACATCAGGCAGCCCCACAAGCTTGGGGGACAGCGGGGAAGCACAGCGCCGCCATCCCGCTGTTCCCTGACCTGGTTTTGGGGGGGAAAGAAAGGGGGAAAAATTTTCCTTTATTTCCCCCCCAAAAAACTAGGTGCGTCCTATGGGATGAAAAATACGGTACTTTGATAAAATACATATTTTGTTATGTGCAAATGGCTCTAGATACCTGTTAGGGCCATAAATTATCATATAGCATATATTCAACACAAAAAAACAGTGACAATTTGTTGTTGACAAAGCACAGCTGGACATATAAAGGGCCCCATTACCTTCAGTAGCTTAGGACCTCTTCAAACCTAAATCCGGCCCTGTGTCCTTTATTGAACAACAACTCCTAATCAAATATTTAAGTTCAAGAGTTTTTGACTACAGAACCATTTTGACATGCTTAACCTCAAGCGCCCTAAATTGGATTGCAGAAGCCACATCACTACCAAGCACTGCCTGTGTTTCTAAGCATAATTTCATATTTTTACCTCTGTGAGGACTAGAAACATGCATGCATTTTTCTCTGAGAATGTTTGTGTTTTCCACTTGGCACACATGTCACACTTGCCTTCTATAGCTCCAATCTTTTCTACATTAACCTCATGGTTGTTTCTCATGCCCTTTCTGAGAGATTCCTTTCATTAACCTCACTGCTTTTCAAAAGTTGGTTTTTCAAAGCATGGGTGAAAAGGAAGGTTGTGAATGAAAACAGCTAAAATGCCAGAGGCAAGCTTTTGTGACCTACAGAGTTCTTCAAGCTTAGATGTTCAGAGCAAAAACTTTCCCCACACTCTCCTGCAATTGCTAGCTAGACTAGAGCATCTACCAAGCCTGGACTGCTGAACAAGGAAGCAGGAAGTTATTTTATTTCTTTATCATTTTATTATGGAGGTACCTAGCTCACCTTCCAGATAAGCCGACAGAGCGGCTTACACTGTTAAGATCAAAGAAATAAAAAGCATTAAAATGCATATACTCTAAAAGCAGAATGTTTTTTTTAAAAAAAATGCAATTTCATAATTATTAATGGCTCTCTTCCACCTTTCCCCCATATTTTATCCTAGCAACAAGGTAGGTTAGGCAAAGGGACTGACTGCATTAATCACCTTGCAGATATTGAGTGCTTGCTGGTGGAAGACTGAGTTACAAAAATCCTCCCAGAGTAGCCGAGGGCCGCATACTCTCATGGAGAACCTTCTGGGGGCCGCATTACAGCACTGGGCAGGGTGAAGGGGGAAAGCTGGGTGGATCAGTGGTTCTGGATTAGCATTGCATTCAGCTAAGTACTACTCAGAGGAGATCCATTGGAATCAGTAGACCTAAGTTGGTTGTGCTCATTAACTTCAGTAGGTCGTAAGGCCAGCATTGGCTACAACCCTAAAGGAGACCGCATTCCAGCTGCACAAAAATTGGAGAGTATCTATGCCTGCATAATATGCCTCTCTTCGTCCTGCATTCAGGCATTATCAGAATTTGATGACACATTTCACCCGGTGTAAGCGCTTAAAGGGGGTGTGGCCTGAGAAGAGTCCCAAGGGCCGGATAGGGAGACTTGAAGGGGCCTCAGGTTCCCCATTGTTGTGCTTGGACAATGTATCAAGTAGGGTCTGTGTGTGCCCCCACCTTGTTAATACCTGCTTGTTTGTGGTGTCATTTCAAGCATCCAGACAAACTGGAACAGGCCCTCCAGTTCTTGTTTGCTGTGACTAAGTTTCATTTGTACCGCACCCTTCCTCTAAAAGGACACCAGGGTGGCCTTTGTGTTCTTCCCAGTTGCTCCACATCTGTGTTTTTTAAAAATTATTTTCTTCGTGGGATATATGCATTGCCTAGGCCAGAGCCTCTGTGGTGGGCGGCTTAACGACAGCACACAGAATTCCCAAATTTGAAATTTAAAACATATTGGCGACTTGTCCTCTTACGCAGGGCTTACGTTTCAGACCCTATGTGCATAAGTGAAATTGCCTAAATTGGGGAACGCCTTCTAAATATCCTTTAAATGCCCTCTCTGCCGCTCTCCAATCCAGATCAAAAAATACTGTACCAAAAATGTCCACAATTGTAATGGAAGCTCTGGGGCTGGAGGCTGGAGGCTGGAGACTGGACCAGATGGGACAGCGGCCTGATCCAACAAGCTCTTATGTTCTTATGGAGGTGAAGGAGGAGGAAATGTTATCCGGCCTAAAGTCATCTGGAGATCTTCCTGAGTGAGGATTCAAACCCATCTCTCTCCAGTCAAGAGTGTGACATTCATCCCATTATACTATACTTCCTATCTACATCAACCTTAGGGAAATATTTGTCCCCAAACCTTTCACTGGTGACATTTGACGGGTCGGTGAGGCTGCCCACCTATCCATCACTTGATGTTGTACGACACGAGGCCATCCTATCCCAGCCAAAAGTGGCACACCTTGTATTTGGCACCAAATTTTAAATGCAGCGCGTGACAGGTGTGCTTTATTTTAGCCATGGTCTTTAACTAAGACCAGTGGGTTGCTGTAAGTTAGTTTGTCTGGGTCAGACAGTTGGGTTTGGCCGTGCACCCTAACACTTCCTCTTATTGTTCTTCTCAGTTTGTCATGCTGTAATTTCCTGCACAGTCTTTATTTATTTTTTTCTTTGTTGTGTCCTGTCTTTCTGTACATTTCACATTTTCCCCGTCTCCCCACCCCCCAGGTTTTGTATTAGCTACAGCTTCTGTGTAAGAAAAAGATTTGAAGTGTCACCCAGCCTAACTGTTTTTATTATTTTAAGTATTTTATATCATACTGCTTAGGGACGCGGGTGGCGCTGTGGGTAAAAGCCTCAGTGCCTAGGGCTTGCCGATCGAAAGGTCGGCGGTTCGAATCCCCACGGCGGGGTGCGCTCCCGTTGCTCGGTCCCAGCGCCTGCCAACCTAGCAGTTCGAAAGCACCCCCGGGTGCAAGTAGATAAATAGGGACCGCTTTCTAGCGGGAAGGTAAAAACGGCGTTTCTGTGTGCGGCTCTGGCTTGCCAGAGCAGCGATGTCACGCTGGCCACGTGACCCAGAAGTGTCTCCGGACAGCGCTGGCCCCCGGCTTCTTGAGTGAGATGGGCGCACAACCCCAGAGTCTGGCAAGACTGGCCTGTACGGGCAGGGGTACCTTTACCTTTACTTATCATACTGCTTATTTACAGTATTCATGGCCCATTGAATAGTAGAACTTAAACAGGACTGCCTGTGTCAGAAAGGAAATGGCTCCCTTCTCAAACCCCCAGTTGCGATCCCTCAATTCTTTGGAAGCCCCCAGCAGCTTCTATTGCAGGCCCTCAACCTCAGCCCTCCAGATGTTTTGAGACTACAATTCCCATCATCCCTGACCACTGGTCCTGCTAGCTAGGGATTATGGGAATTGTAGGCCAAAAACATCTGGAGGGGCGAGGTTGAGGAAGCCTGTTCTATTGCCTCCCATCCTTTAAAGACCCCAAGCAGCAACACCATAGAAATGAATTGGGGGTGGTGGTGGTGCTTTTGAAAGCAATTGATGATGGGGGGGGGGGGATTAGCACAACATTACCTTGGAGGAAGATCCTCCCCTTCTTCCAGGCTGATTTCCGAGATTTCATCTTCATCGAAATCAAATGGTGTGCATGTGTGGTGTCTTGTGATTGATTATGCATTGACTGGGCCCCCCAAATATTTTATTCAAGTTGACACCCCTGCCAACTTCTCTCTGCCAGTCTTTCCCTGCTTACCCTGTTACCTCTTCAGCTTTCGATGCCTCCCCCCAAATCTTCTCTCTCTGACCACTTAGCGGCATCCCATCACCAATTCCCGGGCTCTGAGCCTTCTTCCCTTGGGAACACCCCAGCTGAATCTTCCCATTATTCCTCTGTGTCCAGCCAGTCCATGACATCGAGGGAGCATGGGCATGGCCAGGATTTATGTTAACTGGGCAGGATTTATGTTGGGGGTGGGGCAGAACCAAGCTATTTGTGAGACGATTGGTCAGTTAGTTGAGTATTGTTATTTACCGTATTTTTCGCTCTATAACACGCACCTGACCATAACACGCACATCGTTTTTAGAGGAGGAAAACAAGGAAAAAAATTCTGAATGAAACAGTGGATGTATCATTTTTGTGCTTCATGCTGTGGCCACAGACATGTGATCTGATGGTGAATTTGGGGTAGCTCAATGCAAAGATCCTGAGGATCCATGTGGATCCATGCTTTTTAACCACATTTTTGCACCATTGCAGCCCCAGGCAACAGTGGGTGTGTGATTTTGGGGGGGCAGGCTGCTATGTGATCTGATGGTGAATTTGGGGTGGCCCAATGCAAAGATCCTGAGGATCCATGTGGATCCATGCTTTTTAACCACGTTTTTGCACCATTGCAGCCCCAGGCAACAGTGGGTGTGTGATTTTGGGGGGGCAGGCTGCTATGTGATCTGATGGTGAATTTGGGGTGGCCCAATGCAAAGATCCTGAGGATCCATGTGGATCCATGCTTTTTAACCATGTTTTTGCACCATTGCAGCCCCAGGCAACAGTGGGTGTGTGATTTTAGGGGGGCAGGCTGCTATGTGATCTGATGGTGAATTTGGGGTGGCCCA
>JAXCMG010000016.1:47889690-47963985 GCA_034642415.1 Podarcis siculus | reverse complement strand
GGTGGCCCAATGCAAAGATCCTGAGGATCCATGTGGATCCATGCTTTGTAACTACATTTTAAGTGGGGAGTGAAGGAAAAACACAGAAGGGACAAAAGAGCGGTCTGCAGAGAAGCAGCTGGCTAAGAAAGCAGGAGAGGGATTTTACGGGAGGGAGGAAAGAAAGGCAAAAGTTTCCACAAACCCAAGCCAGCTTTCTCTCTCCTCCTGCATGTTTTCTGGCTGCCTGCGAGGAGCACCGAGAGGAAATAGAAGGAAAGACCTCTGCTTTCCCCTCTGCTTGCCTGGAGGGGAGGGGATTTGCCTGCTCTTTGTTCCGTTTGAGCAAACACAGCAACGAAACAGAGGAGGGTGGGCAGTAAGACCCTGAGGCAGAATGCAGGAAAGCAACCACTTCCTCTTTTCAGGTTTCCCTCTCGGAAGCAACGCACGATTGATTTTTGCTGATTTTTGTTCCTGTGCTCCCCTAATCGGCTCCAGGGACCCCCCACATTCGCTCCATAACACGCACAGACATTTCCCCTTCCTTTTTAGGAGAAAAAATCTGCGTGTAATAGAGAGAAAAATACGGTATTTATTTACTTGATTTGGGGCGGCAGCTGCACCCTGCCTCCCCGGTCACGCCCATGCGAGGGGGGCAATGCTTTTGAATGAATTCTCCAGCAGCCCAATCCTCCTGCTGGTTTCCTCAGGGCCACCCAAGACTTGGAGGACCTATGCAGAGTGAGGAACAGGTGGTAATGATGATGATCCCTTGCCCTGCTTCTCATTAGACATGCACAATTACAGCTCAAGAGGAGGTTGGGCCAAATTAATATTGTTCGGCAAAATGGCTTTTATCAGGAGTAATTAACCTCCGAACGATCACTTTATCTGCTTAAAAGCAGCTATGAGCACATCTCTGCCATTTCTCTGTAAACGAAACAGAGGAGCAAAGACAATGTCCATTAGCTTTGTTGGGTTAGCAGCTGATGAGTTACCGAGAAGCACTTAACTTAATGGAAATTCTCCCACCCACCTTACCTTGATTTGGAGGGTTTTAGTATTTGCTAGGGTGCTCCCGACACAGAAACCTTGTCAGCTCATTTGTTTAAGAAATTACTCTATTGAAGTTAGGGAGCGTTTTAATGCAACGGTGGCTCCAGCGTGGTTTAGTGTTGCAAGGATGAACCACTGTAAATATGACGTTGCACTCTCCTCCCTCCCCTCTTTTCCTTCACTTTCATAGTAGATTAACCACAGTGTAATGTTACATCCAAACCATCAATTGTGGTTGGTGTGAAACAAGCCAGCTTCTCAGACTCTGCTTTGAAGTTGATTCTTTTAACACACCATGGTTGTTGCTGTTTTTATCAGACTGCAAAGTAAAAAAATTACAGATCTGTTTGCCAGCACCAAAAAAAAGGGGGGGGGATCAATTCAAGATGTGGATCCTCGTGGATTTTCATGATATTTACATGAGTTGAGAGAGCAAAACCACCAGCAAATCATCAAATGCATCTCTGAACTTAGCAGTGACCTTTGATTGATTGATTGATTGATTGATTGATTGATTGATTATACTGATTGATCCCTCCCAAAGGTACCATGGTGCAGCCTACAACACTTACAACAAAGCACCATATTGATAATAAAACTATTTTAAATAACCAACAATTCAAATAAAACATATTAAACAACAGTGAGTGCAAAAACTATTTTTATGACTGCACTACAAATAACACTTCAGGTTCCAAATGCATGGACAAACTCTACAATTCTATGAAAAAATGCCTGGAACCAGTTTCTCAATAACTTTTGCAGTGGGAGCAGATGAATTATCCTTTGGAGTAGAATTCTAGGGTTTGGGGCTGCCTGAAAAAGCCTGGTTTTGCATCACTGCCTTCCCATTTGATGATGGTTTTGAGGGGACCCTTGTAAAATTATGAGGATCCATAAAGATCTAGGGAGGGGGTGACTCAGATATCCTCAAGAGCACCATTGTGCCCAGACACCACATTGGTAGCTTGGGTTCTAACCACTACCCCATGCTACCATTCGGCAATAAGCAGTGCAGCGGACAGGAATTGGAGAGGTGGGGATGCGTGTCTATTGGCAGAAGGGCTGTTCCAACGCTCCTCCCCTCTACCGCCCCCCCCCCCAAACCTAAACAGTGAGCAAGTTCTGCTTAACCACAGCCATCTGGAATTGCACGTGGATAATGTTTCTTTCTTTCTTTTCCCTGAATGCGTCTCGGCTTGTCTGCCCTTTCTCTGATGCCAGTGCCAAGCCGTTCACTATTTACGCGCTGCAAACATGTTGGCTGTCGGCATTTTCGAAGATTTGAGCACTTTCTGCCTCTTGCTCTGCCACTGGGACCACACAGTAGGCTTCAGTCTGAGTGTGATGGGAAGCTTAATTAGCAGTGGCAAACAAGGAAGGGGGTGGGGCGGGGGGGAGTCTCTAAGGAACCAAAGCGTGCCGCAAGCAATGCCAGCCTCTGTGATTCTCATTTTGGGTTATGCTGGATTCGTCATCGGTTGTGCAAACCGGCAGCGACTTTTTGGCTTCTGTTTCCAGACGCACCATAGAACCATTAGCAGTTGCAAAAGAGGTGGGGTTGGAGGTGGAGAGAACGCAGTGGCGTAGCTTCTTAACTGGGTGAGTTCTCTCGTCGGGGCTTCATTTAATGGGCATAACTGGCCTGAAGGCAGGGTTCACTTTTGCTACCTCCCAACGCCTTCGCATCTATGGGTTAAATCACTGACAGGGGCAAAAGATTCAGGGTTTGTCTGGTTGGTTGTTGTTTTTTTTAAACCCAATGTAGTCATATTAAAGCTCAGCAGAGTTTATTGTCTGAGATTGCAAAGGTTTAATCCAGAGATGATGGAACAGGTGTTCAGTCTGCTCTGGAGATGACCATGTTCCCCCATAGCTTTGTAGTCTTGGGAATCACAGAATTGTAGAGTTGTAAGGGACCTCAAGAGTCATCTAGTCTAGCCCCCTGCAAAGCAGGAATCTCAACTACATCATACATGACAGGTGGCCATCCAGCCTCTGCTTAAAAACCTCCAAGGAAGGAGAGTCCACAACCTCCTAAAGAAGGCTGCTCCATTGTCAAACAACTCTTAGTGTCAGAAAGTCCTTACTGTCAGAAAGTCCTTCCTGATGTTTAGTCATAATATCCTTGTCACTTGAATCCAAGGTCAGGGTGGATAAGAAGTCTAAATAAATACAGCCAGAAGCTCTCTCTCAATCTTCTTCCTTTTTTTTTTGCTTGACAATTGAGAGTGAGTGACTGAATCCCAGGTAACCTTTGTGACGACCGAGTTTAACAAAGTTCTTTAAATGTTGGCACACAGCCAGATTGCTAATCCTGGGCGTTGTTCTTAAGCGTAATGATTACTGGCCAGTTCAGGTTCAAAGATCCGGATTGCTTAAACGGCTCTTTTTAACCTAGCTGATTTAAGCCTGAACCTTCACTTCTAGTCTAGGGAAGGCAGAGTTGGAAACGGGCAGAGCAAGGTATATTATTGGATCTTGGGTTCAATCAGACATCTGCACAGAACTATTGCTGAATGTGCTGCGGAAGGGCTGTAGCTCTGGGACAGCATCTGTGTTGCATGCAGAAGGTTTGATCCTTGGCATCTCCCAGTAGGGCTGGAAAAGACTCCAATACTTGTCCTACTAAGAGTTCTTGTTGGCATCCATCTATCTTGAGTTAGCAGCACCAAAGTGGCCTCCATGGGGCACAAGCATATGGAGGTCCTGGGCTCCTCAAACAACAAGACTCCTGTCTCAACCTCACTGATGTGGTCCAAAGAAAGCAGAGCAATATGTTTGGCACCAGCTTGGCTGCAGGAGTTGCCAGAAGGAGGTGTACAAGGCGCCATCCAACTGTCTTAAGGACTCTGGGTTTGTGTAGGATTTACTCCTTAGCCTTCTCCTGAAGATATCCCCTCACTTCCCTCTACAGCACATGCAGAAACCGCTTTCTTGGCTGTTGCACGTACTGGTCTCATCTGCTCAATCTGCCAGAGCCTGCAGGGCAAGTTCCTAACTCACTGAGACTTTGAGACCCATCAGCTACCCTCACCTGGTTTAGCCAGCCAGCCAAAGCCATTCCCGGGGTGTGGCTGCTGCTGCATGCCGACAGCTTCTAGGAGCCACAGGTGGGGACCAAAGGTGGACAAACTACCCCAGAAGGAGCACACCATGTCATGACTTAGGTTCATGGGTTTCAGTGAGTCTACTCTCAGTAGGACTTAGTTGGATTGAACCTCGGGACAGCCACTGCTAGTCAGTGTGGGCAACAATTATTCACTAGTGGTCTGGCTCAGTGTAAGGACAGGTTCTTCCATTGCTATGCTCTGCTTCATCTATATATAGGGAAGGGCTTCGTTCAGTGGCAGAGTAACTGCTTTGCATGCAGAAAATTCTAGGTTCAAATTCCAGCAACCCCAGGTTGGGCTGGGAGACAACAACTCTGCCTGAAGCCCTGGACAGCCTCAGCTAGTCAGGTAGTTTCCTATACTAATGTGGTGCTTGTTTATACTCTTACATTCAAGTTTAAAATGTTGTAGATCTTGTCTGGCATCTGAGCACCATACTTGGGTGGATGATGTGGGATGTGAATTATTACCAGAGGGACTAGTAACAAAATGTTGCAGCATGGGTTGGCCCTTGTACACAATTCCTACCAGGCACTTTCCCAGGATGCTACATTCAAATCTCCCTTCCCCTCTTGCTCACTGATCATGTTCAGCCCTTGCTAGGCTGTTTTGCAATTAAAAAAACCCACAAACTTCTGTGACTGTTGGGGTATCCCATAGCTTATTGATACCTCCCTCTTATGAGTGGATGGTGCTGTTTTGGCTGCCCAGAGCACTGGTACTCACAACAAAATGTAAAAAATAGAGGGCATTTATAGATAAATGAGTATATTGTTCTTGCATTGGTTTTCCTTTTATTATAATGGTGTTTCATGCACCATTTTCGTGGCCTCCAACATTTCACAGGTATAAAATAGGGACATGTCAATGATACCCACATTCCCAAAGCCCCCTGCTCGAGAGAAGGGAGAAAAACATTATTTGTTTAATATAAATCACTTTTAAGTCATGAGATCTGAAACACGGCAGTCCTTTGAAATTTGCACTTCTCAGAATTTTGCCACTTGTTCAACCAAAAAATGTGTTAATAGTTGTAAAGTGGAGGTAAAAATGAACATATTCATGAAAATAATATACAAAACTATATTCAGCAAAATTGCATGTAAGGGACAGGACTGTGTGCCTCAGGGCAAAATGCTGACGAATTTTTGACAGGTCTTAAAAATTGGAAAGTGGTAGAAATCCCATGCACCAATGGTGGAAAAAAACGAGATGCCGAGAGACTGTGAAATTGACAGATTTGTCCGTCCCTCCGTGGAGCACATGCCTAGGAACGTCTTTGCTTCGATTCACACAAATGCAACACCAACAAGCAAACTGGAATTATCCTGAGTTTGTAGTTTTCCATCAGCTCTCCCTTTATAGCCCTTAAGACTTGCCTCCTCTCTGTTATACTCCCATCTTTAAACAGTGGGTTGATGGCTATTCCAGGAGGAGCAACTAGTGTTGGGTGTTTAGCTAAAGTGTATTTACCTTAGCTAGCTAATTAGCAGATATGCAATTAGTTACCTCAGAGGAAGTGCCAAGCCTGTGGTAGTTTTTGAAGGTGGCAGCAACAGCTGCTGCTGCTGTTATCAGTGGGGGTGCAGCTCCAAACTCTCCAACTTCCTTCAGATCCCTCTCCAAAATACGCCTTTTCCACAGAGCCTTGATTGATTGATTGATTTACAGTAGAACCTCCGTTTTCGAACGTCTCCGTTGACGAATGATTCGGAACTCGAACACCATAAACCCAGAAGTAAATGTTTCTGTTTTCAAACTTCGACTTCTGAGACATCTTCCGTATTGAGTTTTTCGTATTATTTTTTTCCATTTTGAGGCTTCCGTATTGAGTTTTCAGTTTTCAAACATTTCAGAACTTGAATGGTCTTCCGGAAAGGATCACATTCGAAAACGGAGGTTCCACTGTATTTATTTTTTAAATTAAAGTACTTCAGTCCTGTTTTTCCCAGCGCAAAAAAATTCAGGCAGCTTTGCAGAGTTCAAAAGAGGTTGCCAGTGTGGGTCCCATCCAGATGTTTTCAGACTCCCAAATCCCACCAGCCCCAGCCAACATGGCTGAGGGTCAGGGATGATGGTAGTGGAAGGCAGGAATAAAAGAAAAAATTACTTGGCCTGATTTGAACTGCTCAGGTCAGTGTGAAGTGAAGCAAAGTGCAGGTGTGCTTCTGAATTCATGCTTCTCCAGATTTTGCAATACAGCTCTACTGCCAAAAGCTGTGTACACAAGTGTGTATCAGTGAAATGCACATATTAGTGGAAATTATGCAGAAAAATAAATTAAGTTGAAGAAAATGGCTTGCAGAAATCACCTAACTGATATGGAAAGGAGGAGGTAAGATTTTTCATTGTAAATGATGTCATTTAATTTTTTGCTTGCTCCTCCTTTCTTTCTCCAGGTCTCATTTTAAACTCAGATATTTGGAAGGAACCCAAACTGGAGCCATTCCTGGACCTTGTTCTTTGATTTATGGAAGATATGCTCTGAATTGCCCACACACACCCCATCCCCGTGCCCAGATCAAGGGGGCCCAGCATTATAACAGGATGGCCCACTCCAGGTCAAACGGATCTCACTATGCTTTGACGGCAATAGGGTTGGGGATGCTTGTTCTCGGGATCATTATGGCTGTCTGGAACTTGGTCCCCGGATTTGGCCCAAGCGGGAAACCACACTCAGTTGGAAACAGCAGCAAGCCCGACGGTGGTCGAGGAAATACATATAAAAGCAATACTTTTTCGGTGGCTTACGTCCTGGCTGGTGCTGGGGTCTTGCTCTTGCTTTTCTCCATCTGTTTGAGTGTCCGTGACCGAATGAAGCAAAGGGAAAGTGACAGCATCTCTAGGATACGGCAGCAAGTCTCGGTTGAGCAACAGCCACAGGAAGACAGGTGAGAAGATTGTTGCAAGTCCAGATACGATCAGGCCTTGCAAGCAAATTAGTGATATATGGGATGGAGAGCCTGTGGCTCTCCAGATGTTGGCTACAATTCCCATCAGCCCCTTCCAGCATGACTAGTGGTCAGGGGTGATGGGAATTACTTTCTTCAAAAAAAACAGGGTGGCTTTGTTAGGGGGGGGAAATAAGGTGGGGTGCTACAGGGGTCAAGAATGAGAGAAGGCAAGAGGGAGAGGGAGAAGGAAAGACACGCACACATTGGATCCCGTAAGCCAATATTGAAATTCATTATTTTTCACAGGTCCCCTCCCCCAATCTCATCCAATCGCAGATCCCATCTTTCTCCATGGGCTGAATCATAAAAATGACATGTTTCTGAGGCACCAAGCCTCAAAGTTCCAGTCAAATCATATCACCTCTGTATTCGCAGATGGAACCATAGAATTGTAGAGTTGGAAGGGGACCACAAGGATTGCCTAGTCCAACCCTCTGCAATACAGGAATCTTTTTGCCCAACATGGGACTCAAACCCATGACTCTGAAATTAAGAGTCTCGTGTCCTACCAACAGAGCTATCCACTTGCCCATGTGTTCTGTGACTTGGTAGCTTTGTTCCCATCTTCTAATGTTAAAAAATAAAAAAGGAAAAGCTCGGTGAGGATCTTTGCCTCTGGCCCATGTTTTTGTGGTGCTGGCAAACAGCAGAACTGCAGGGGGTTTTTTTGCACAGTCTTAATAGCGTAAGGATTAATACGTTAGTGAGACGTGCTGGATAAAAAAACTTTGAAATAAAATAGAATACCAGCCAGTGAGTTTTCTGGCTTTGGGGGTATCGTAACCTGAATGAGGTAGTGCTAAAGCGAGACAATGATTACTTCTGAATTCTCCCTCTGCAGCCAAGAAGAGGATGAGGAGACGCCCTCTCGCTACTATGTGCCCAGTTACGAAGAGGTCATGAACACAGGGCACCCTGAGCTCAGCGACATAGACAGAAGCGCAAGGATCAGTATGTCTCTGCCCTCCTACGAATCTCTCACTGGGATTGACGAAACGACGCCGACCAGGCCCGTTGCTGCCGCCGAAGAAAGGCCCAACGTTGAACGTCAGCCCAGCAGACACAGTTCCCGCCTGAGCAAAAGACTCAAACCCTTGAAAGTCCGGAGGATCATGTCCGAAAAGCTACACCTAAAAAACCTCAACTTAGACCTCCCTGCTGGAAATAACACGGGGCGGATAACAATAGAGCCTCTGACCCCTCCGCCCCAGTACGATGAGGTTCCCAATAAGCACACAGAGAGCCGGGAAGAGACTTGAGGCAACTGTATGGACTGCTGACCAAACACATAATTAAAAACTTGATTTCTGTGGCAATGTCAAGTTTGTGGCTTTAAAAAAGGCCGGGCCGAACCGCACACCTAATTTTGGTGACTCTTTGAATGAGGTGGATCAGTCTGGGACATGTCAAGCTAGATCCTGAGTCTTGTGTCAAATGTTTCCCCATTTTAGAAACTAATTTCCTTGTGAATATAATACTAGTCTGCCAGAGAGAGGATTCTTGCCTAAGCTTCTTTTTGACATGCTAGAGGTTTTTTATATGTAGGATTTTATTTTTTCTCTTGGCATGAGAGCCTTGTCCTGAAGTGAAGCCAGGCGACCGGTCTGCTGCCTTGGTGACAACAAAGCACAAATGAATCCTCTTATGTCCAATGTAATGAAATTCAGATCTGGTCGGTGGGCTGGATCCTTTTCAGTCCCACTCCCTGTGGGGGAAATTGTGACAGGAGGGAGAGGCTGCTCACCTGTCAATCATGTGATATCACAAAATATGCCTAGTGTAGGACAGGTGGGTATGGCTTGACTGTAATGGCGCCAAGGGCCAAATGGGGAGGTCTCATATGCCCGCCTTAGTCTGGGCTGGCGGTTTCCCACCCCTGCACCAGGATGCACCTGAATTTTAGCAATAGGGAACTTTTATTATATAAATTATGACACATTTTTGTATGCCTCTTTCGGCAGTCATTTTTAAACGGTTTCTCCAGATGCTTGACATGGTTACATCTTTACTTCGGCAGTTTCTGTTCACTGAGATATGAAAGGCTCTCTTTTCACCAGATTTTAGATTATGTGTAGAATGCACAGGTGCCGTATATATCCATCCATCACAGAGAAATAAAATGTTAAAGAGACAGAGGGAAGTTTACTACTGCTAAAGGAGTAAACTTTAGTGCCCCCCCCCCCAAAGCAACCAAAGATACTTCAGGTTCCCACAGGAAGATGACAGTCTGGTTTTCTAACACACAGCCTTTTTGAATTTTTTTGCTACTGTATTGTAAATAAAAAAATTTTTCAATATGTAATATGTCAGAGTTGGGATGCTGTGGGTGGGCTTTCTTTTTATTAAAAAAGAATGTGTGTGATGTGTGTGTTGTCTAACCTGGAGTTTCTTTTAGCAATGTGTAAAGGCATCACACATTTTGCAAAGTACAATAATAAGCATGTGCTCCTACAGTCCCTGATTTTCTGATCTCTGCCCCAATATAGCACCCTTCATTTTATTTTATTTTATTTTATTTTTATTTTATTACGGATGTGAATTGGCCAGAATCATCATTTCCTCCACTTCCCCCAAGTTTAGCCCTCTGTCTTTCCTGGTAGTTCAATCTCTGAGGCTGGAGGGAGAGGCTGTATCCTGGGCTTCATGAACATAAACACTAAGGCACAGCTTCCCATTTTACACGCTGCTCCTGAAGAAGCTATAATATTTTGCTTTTTGGTCTCATACTGTAGTGGGCCTTGGACTTTCCTAACTACTGGAGGTAAGCATAGACATCAGCTAGTAGCTCTAGTTCAACTGCTTTTCTTTATATATGTGTCATTGCACCTGTCACTGCATTTTGCTAATGCTATGAAGACACACAAGGCTGCAATAAAAAAAATCAAGTTCTATGTCTGATAAATGCATAAATCACTTACTTGGTGCAGAAGAGGCAGTTGCAGCATCAATACAGCTTTCTCAGCAGTATGTAATACTGAACAGGAGACAATCGGCTGACAAACCTTTTTTTAGAATGAAAACTGGCATTAGAAGCATGTCCTAGAATCATAGAATTGTAGACTTGGAAGGGATCTCAAGGATCATCTAGTCCAACCCCCTGCAATGCAGGAATCTCAGCTAAAGCATCCTTGACTCCTGATTTTTCATTATGGGGTATGGGAAAGCACTAAACATAGGAAGTGGTAAACAACATCAGACTTTGGGTCCATCTATCTTAGTACAGTATTGTCTACACTGACTGGCAGCACCTCTCCACAGTTTCAGATAGCCTGTTCCCGGCAACACCTGGAGCTGCTGGGGTTTTGAACCCAAGACCTTTGGCAGTGTAAGCACGTGTTCTACCACTAAGCTATGGGTGCTGGCTCATCTGGCTCACTGTTCATAATAATTGTTCATAAATAGATTTCTTACCCTCCCTTCAGCACAACCTCCCAGGGCCGGTCACATATACAAAACTACCATATTAAAAATAGTTCATAGCTGTTTAAAATCGAGTAATAGGATAGGTCCTAATCATAGCTGCCAACTTTTCCCTTTTCTTGCGTGGAATCCTATTTGGAATAAGGAAATTTCCCTTTAAAAAAGGAAAACGTTGACAGCTATGGTCCTAATATACATCATAATGAAAGCATCAAAGAGCACTTCAGAAACATGCTTTGCTGCAAGAATTTTGAATTTCTGTTTTGCTAGACAGTGTTTTCCATTGACTAGTTGCATCTCTCAGTGCTTTCAGTTATGGTTCGTCCCCATCCCGATGGGGGCAGTTTCTGCCCACAAACCAGGATGCTTTAACATCCTGGCACCACTGAATTTGAACCGTGAATGCAACCTGCTTCACAGTGAAATTACACCTGTCTTTAAAGCCTTTTCCTGGAACCTTACACTAAGCTGCACTGTAGTCACTTTATTGTGGCCACTTTGTTGGACTAGAAGTGGAAAGACCCAGGATCGAATCCCTATTCAGGTTTAAAGCTCCTGCCTCTCAGCTTAACCCACCTCGCAGGGTCGTTGTGAGGATGAAACTGGGCGTGAGGATACCATGCTGGGCTGGCAACTTGCAAGGGGAAAGGGGCGGGGAATAAAGGCAAATGAAACGCACGTGTGAGTGCAGATGATCACTGTGGAGAGGTGGGGCTTGTCAAAGGTTTCCCTTATCGCAAAGGCAGTTTGTCAAGGCGGAATGGGGAGAAACGAAAGCTCGCCGCGCGGGGGATGGCGCGGCCTAACCCAGCCTTCTTGGTTGCCATGGAGACGGAGGCGGTGGCCTAGCTGGGCCTATCCGGTTGCCATGGTCACCGGAGGGCTGGCTTCGCTCCTCCTTCGCATGCTCTGCCTCCAAGTGGAGGCCGCGGCCTAGCTGGGTTGCCATGGAGACGAGCCCGGCAGCTACACAAGCGCGCACAGGCCTGAAGGTGGCGGCTCTGCTCGACTGGATTGAGGGGGAGGTTGGTTGGGGTCGTGGCGTGGCTGTGGGGGGGGTCGTGTGTGTTTCTTTGTGTGTGTTTGTGTTTTAATTTCTTCCAAGCTTTAGTCCGACCACATGCTTTCAACCCCTGGAGGAAGAAAGCTAAAGGTGAGAGCGTTACTCCCTTAAGCATGTGCAGAGTGCATGGTTTAGGCATACATCTGTAGAGAAGTCCCTCCTCCACCACCTCACCTCCTGTGCAACTGGGAGGCAGGGAATTGGCAGGAACAAAAGCTTATTTTTGGCTCCCTTCATTTATTTTGCCTGCTTGATCTTAGGGTTTGTTTTCGTTCATTCTCTTAAGAAATGGATGTAAACTTAAAATGTAGAGTGGGAAGGAAGCTAATGCAGAAATCACAGCTAAATGGGATGCATCCATCTAAGTTCTACTCATTGAAATTAATGCACTTATTATTTATTAATTTCTATGCCACCTTCCATCCGAAGATTACAGGGTGGTGTACAATATATATCAAAAATATCATACCAATACCATAATAAAAAATACACCCTTATTGATTGCATTAGGTCTCCTCCTCAGAGTATGCCTAACATTGACAGAACTTTATATGCTGCCTTTCTATAAACAACAGTATTTAAGGCACCTAAGAAAAACCCTTAAAAGGCATTTCACGAGCAGGTGCTATCAAACAACCTTTTGTTTTATCGGCATTACCACAAAGCAAAAAATGATATTCATGGCTGTGCTCTCTCCTATGAGCATTCAAACCTGCTTTTTGCATACATTTTACAGGCAACACCATGAAGGCTTTTCTGAAGAGTCCTGATGGCATCTTGGCACTGAGGCCAAAGATAACGACTATAGGAAGGCATGAAGACTCTGACATCATCCTGAAGGTGATTTTATCAGATTAACTGATTCTGCTTATTGTATTTGCTGTTAAATGTCTTACCACGTTTTAGAACCGTCATTTCTTAGCTTGTGCAGAATTGCCTGTGAGGTATGGTGGTTGGAGCAGGGATGGGGATGCTCTGGCTGTCCAAATGTTGTTAGACTACAACTCCCACCATCCTTTGCTGTTGACCATGCTGGCTGGGGCTCATGGGAGTTGGAGCCCAGCAACATCTGGAGCACCTACAGGTTCCCCACACCTTGGTAAAAATAATGGACCTAGGACATGGGCATAGCCAGGATTTTTGTTAGAATGGGCAGAACTAACAGGGTTGGTCAGTTACTTAAGTATTTCTATTGTTTTACTTGATCTGGGGGGTCAACTTCCCCCCCTGCCCCCCTTTGGCTACACACATGACCCAGAACCAGAGAGATACAGATTCAAATCATTGCTCAGCCATGAAGCTCACTGTCCTGTCTCCCTCCAGATGTTGTTAGGCCCCAATTCCCATCAGCCTCTGCTAGCATAGCCAGTGACTAAGGATGATGGGTTGGCTTTCAGACTGTGTTCTGGGGTAGACTTCTGTGACTTGTGGGATCTATTTTCTTTTTGTTTTCACTTTTTACTAGAAATCCCAACTTGGGTTCACCAACTGGAGCCAGATGCAAAATAGGGGAGCAGGGAGTGGAGTGGGGAGAGTGAGAGAGACAGAAAGAGAGAGAGAGAGCAAAGCAGAAGCATACCCTGGAACATACATCTTAGTTACTACAAATTAGGGATTCTCACAGCCTTATTTAGGGGATGCTCACTTTACCGCCATAGAGAGCAGTGAAGTTGTTGTTTTTCAGTGCATGTCACAGTTCTTCCCCCCTAGCTGTTCACATCAGTATGGTTTCATTAGTGTCAGAATTGTACACAACAGGGGAAGCTGACAGAGCTGGGATGTCTATGCAAAGGTGTTTACACCTTGGCTAGAGGTGAATTATGAACTGCTTAATGACTCCAGTAGGCGTGAAGCTGGTTTGAGAAACAAGTATCAAGCAGTAATATTGAACAAGTCTGTTTCTCCAGGAAGTTTTTATGCTGCTGAGTTTTGCAATGTAACTTTCAGTCTCTAGGGATTGAAGAGCACCATGCAGCCATCGAATTCAGTGATTCAGAAAACAGCTTCATTCTCCGGGATTTCAACTCGACCCATGGAACGTTTGTTAATGATTGCCACATTCAGAATGCGGCAGTGAAAGTGAGCCCTGGAGACATTTTGCGGTTTGGCTCCAATGGAACAGCCTTTGAGCTTGTGCTAGAAAATGGACCTCAGGTAAAGGTGATGTCATTCATTTTATAAGGTCACTGCTTAATGCTTTTCATAGGCCCCTTTATACCCTGCTGTTTGCTTCTAGCACTTCAGTCTTAAACATGTACAATAACCTGAGTTGTATCACAGTGATTGCCATGTTGCTCAGACAGCACTTAGTGCATTGAATCCCAAGTACACTTGAAGCACTTAATGCCAGTTTTATTTATACAGCTTTCCATATTATGCCTGAGGCAACTGAGACCTATTTGAGATGGATGTTTCTCATATAAACTAAAATGATAAGCAGAGTTCTACCTATCCCAATGGTCTACCTGGTTGGGAGAGGGTCTTTATCTGAAGGTGTGTGTGTGTGTGTGTGTGTGTGTGTGTGTGTGTGTGTGTAAGATAAGTAAAGGTAAAGGGACCCCTGACCATTAGGTCCAGTCATGGCCGACTCAGGGGTTGCGGTGCTCATCTCGCTTTATTGGCTGAGGGAGCCGGCGTACAGCTTCCGGGCCATGTGGCCAGCATGACTAAGCCGCTTCTGGCGAACCAGAGTAGCTCACGGAAACGCCGTTTACCTTCCCGCCGGAGTGGTACCTATTTATCTACTTGCACTTTGACGTGCTTTCGAACTGCTAGGTTGGCAGGAGCTGGGATCGAGCAACGGGAGCTCACCCCCGTCGTGGGGATTCGAACCGCTGACTTTCTGATTGGCAAGTCCTAGGCTCTGTGGTTTAACCCACAGCGCCACCCGCGTCCCGTATATAAGATACTATGCTATAAATACATGGAACCTGTTGTTGTGGTTGTTTTATCCATGTTTCTAACAATAAGACTTTATTGGGAGGGTTTGATTTATGCCTACATTTTATTATTTTAATGGACTTTAAAAAACTTATCCCCCCCATAGGTCTCCCGCCCTCCTGTGAGTCGCCGTGTAGCCTGGCCAGGGCAGCTACATTTAGTCACAGAGACAAAGCCTCCTTCACCAGTGGCTGCTTCTCAGTTTCCATCCCTTCAGTCTCAAAGGTCCCCGCCCATTAGCCGCAGCTGGTCCTATGGTGGAAGTGGGACTTTGCCACATCCACCGCTTAGGAAAAGGCCTGTAAATGCTTGGGGCAGACCGGTTGCTTCGCCTTCTTTCTCTCCTGATGCGTTCATCAAGCCTTCAGCACCAATACCAGGTATTGCCCTAAGCCTCGTGTCACATTGCTTGGAAGGCTCAGTAGTGCGGTTCTAGGTATCAATGGTTATTTATTGTGTAAATGGTGGCATTGTGGCGCTCTGCAGACCATCGTAAACAAAAACACAGGTCCCTGCCTGCAAGGAGTTTGCAATCTAAATGTCATATGTGCAAGAGAAAACAAAGGGATGGAAGAGTATGGAATAGAATGTGCAATAAAGGGAGAGAGAAGAGTAACAAGAGGTGAATGGTTCTACGTGGGTTGGGAGTGAGCCCAAATGCTTTACAGAGAATTTTGGGGAGGGATCTGAAGGGTGAGAGAATTTAGGACACACACACACCCCATTCTTGTGAATGCTGTAAGTTTTAACTATTTTTCTGAATTTTAAATTGTAACCCACCCTGGGACCAGCTGGTGATGAGTGAGTAATAATAATAACAACAGGTTGTTGTGCACTATTTGATTTCTGCTTAATAGCAGCGACACAATCCAAAGTCTACATATTTTCAAATTTGCAATGTGTAGTTGTGTGCAAATGTCAAATCTAGCATTTATTTCAACTAGCAGTCTTGTACCCAGCATTGCTCAAAAATTCTAAGAAATCAAGGAGTCAGTGCAGTTTTGAAATCAGTGCAGTTTTGAAAGGTGCAGTATCCAATTGTATCCAAACATAGACAAAAATCTGCTACCTGATCTCAGGAACGAGCATGCAAAATTTGTTTAAAATATCTTAAGATGTATCCAAGCAAACAAGCAGCTTTCCAAAATGTATGGTAGATAAGCCTGGAAGGTGTCAGCTACACTTGCTGGTATATTTTAGTTTCCATACTTTAAGCACTTAAAAGAAAACCAAACAGTGATTAATAATAATGGAGCATTGTACTTCCTCCCCACCCTCTCTCTGGCACTTCTGTCCCCAAATTGCTATTGTCTAATGAGTTGGCAGAAGTGGGGGGTGCGGTGGGGAGACTGGCTTATCAGTGCTTGAAGGAAAGTTGCAGAAGTGCCTTGGCAAGAAGCAGCAATAAAAATGCACCATCAAACTCACGGTAAGATTACTTTTTCACTGTCACTCTCTGGGTGTTTTGTTCTGTTCCAGGAAGCGGAGCTGCTATTGGGCCTTTGACAAACGTTCATCAAGGGGATGCACTTCTCAAGGAAAGGGTGAGGTTCCTATGTGGAAGTGTACTATTATCTATAAGTGTTTAAAGTAGTCTTCCTCAACCTGGTGCCCTCCAGTTATTGTTGGTCTCCACCTCCCATCATCCCCAAGTCCAGCTACATCTGGAGGGCATCAAGTTGGAAAAGCCTGACTAAGAACATTTGTATCCCACCTTCCATTGAATTCCAAGGCTGCTAACACTTTGAAACCAATAAACAATTTTGAATATCTTGTTGCAGTTCCCCGCCACTGCCCCAGTTTTTTTGATGGGCTATGAATATGTTGTTTTGCTTCTGGTGTACTACCAGCGTGTTCTTCTGCTGTTATGGGGAGTTTTTGGTCTATTTTTTATGAATTGCTTGTGTTTTTATATAAAAAAATAAAAAATTGTCTAGTAGCACCTTATAGACCAACTAAGTTTGTTCTGATATAAGCTTTCGTGTGCAAGCACTTCTTATTTCATGGTGCCTGAGTACTGGTTTGATAAGAATGTTACTAGAGGGTGAATTTTAGGGAATAGGGCAGGATAGCAAATTTGTGGCTATCCAAATGTTCTTGGACTTCAAATCCCACCAGGCCCAGCTAATATGCCCAGTAGATAATGGAAATTGCGGTCCCACAATATCTGGAAAGCCGCAGGTTAGTCACCCCCGGTATAGGGCAAGTAAATTTCATGCAGATAACTGCTTCAGATGGTGAAATATGTATATATTTAATAACTAGAATAGATGGATTTGGCATATCGTAAAGAATCCAGTGTTCACTTTGTTGGGGAATAAGAAAAAACAAGCTACTCAGGAACAAAGGCATATTATGGTCCCAAGCAGCTGTATTCCTCTACACAGGACGAGGTAATTCTGAAAATGGGGAATGAAATCAGCCGCCTCTCTGTCTTTGAAAGCGAGTGCAGTCGCAAAGACACGGTGATAGCAAATCTTCAAAATGAGATTGCCATGATGACAGAGAAGATGATGGCAGCTCTTGCCAAGAAGGACGCTGAGTTTCATCAGAAGCTGGTGGACCTTGAACAAGATGTTTCCGCAAAGACAAAAGAGATTAAAGCCTTGAAAGAGGAGGTATGGAGGGACAGGGAACAGTGATGGACCTGAGGTTCAGAAATATAGGAAGCTGCCTTCCTCTGAATTAGCCTGATATTGTCTACAATGACAGCATCTTTCCAGGGTTCAGACAAGGGGCTTTCCCAGCCCATCTGCAGATGCTGGCATTTGAACGTGCAACCTTTTGCCTTCAAAGCATGTACTTTATCACAGAGCTACAGCTGGGCTTGGAGAAGAATATCTTCGGTTCACTTTTTTGAAACGGACCAACCCAATCCGACACTCATGAACTGGCTTGCAGATTGGAATGCACCTCCTGGTTGGATTGCACTCATCTTCAGATTTTGGAGCCCCTTTTTTGCTGCGCAAAAAGTGCACCAAAAAAGGTGTTTTACATAACAAAATGCTTGTTTTACTGGTGAATACATTGAAAAGTATGTCTTTTATGTAAAATGGGAAAGGTCAGGATGGATTGGACCAACCTCTTCCTTCCATCTCTTTTTTTATTGTTCCTTCTGACTTACTGATCAGTGGCAAGCCATGGTTTGTCCAGTTTTGATGTAGCGGTGAGCAATAGTTTGCCATTAATCAGGAAGTCAAGGAGGGAACTGGAGCATGTAGATGGAAGAGGGAAAGCAACTGCATTTGGCTCTTTGGGTTTAGCGGCTTAACGGTGCTTCTTTCATCCGGCTTTTTAATGTTAATGGAAAACCTACATTGGCCAGTATATTCACTCGCATTCCAATAACCCTCTTATTTATTAACAGCATGTGTGTGAATGCTGCAAGAGGCACTCAGGCAATTTAAACTTGATGTATGAAAACAGACAGAGCTGTTCTCGCCACACTCGGCCCTTTTCCTGGGCTGCATTTATTAAAGTTGTAGACATTCTGCCCCTGGGGGCTCACAGGGTATTTGGTGATCCAAGGATGTTGCCAGTGAGACAAGGATAAGCATATAATAATGCACAGCTGTAGAGATCTGCCTGGATGTCTGGATTTAGAACAGAAGAGCCAATGCGTGGGGTTCAGGCAGCCTGACAGCAAAATTGGAGAGCTGGTGATGGAGATACGTTGTAGGAATACACATTGTAGGAATAGCTGCTCCGGCACCCGGAGCGGGGGGGGGGGCAAGCCGCCCACGGGGGCGCTGTGGCAATCTGCCCAGGGGGGCACCGTGGCAAGCTGCCCACGGAGTCTGCCTGGCAGATGCAAGCCCCCGCTGCCGTTTCGGGCAGTGCGGGGCCCCGAGCCACCGCGTCACTCCCAGGAGAGACATGGGGTTTGGGCGCACTGCAGGCCAGGCCCCGCGGTAAGTGCCGACCCCCGCAGTGTGTCATTTTGTCACCCCCCTCAAGGATGACACCCGGGGCGGGCTGCACCCCCCTTCCTATGCCCCTGGGGATACAGAACATGTGACTCTCCAACTCCCCATCATCCCTGACCATTGGCCACGCTGGCTGGGACTGATGGGAGTTGGAGTCCAACTGCACCAGGAGGCCCCCAGACCCCCCACCTCTGCTCTAGAAGGTAATGAATGAATGAGGAGGAAATGAAACAGTTCTGCAGCAGCATTAATGTCCATTGCAGCTACACTACTGTGATTCCTGAAATGCCTGACCAGGGGCCACAGTCACTTGCCACAGTGAGAGTGCCATCTCCCTTTGACTTGGCTTTGTGGAGCTGCACAGATCCTGTCTTCTGCAGACTCCCCTCCCAGTGTAATGTGACTGTAGGATCACTGCATGCCTGCTTCACAGGGGTTTTGTTGTCTGCATTGGTGCTATAGAAATGCACAATTGAATCCAAATTGGTGTGAACTGGCTGTGTTCTATCTTTTGTTTCCATAATCATGTTTGCAATAGGTTTGCAACTTGCAGAGTAACACGAGTGAAGTGTTGTACCATTCCCTTTCTGAACGAGACCTACAAATTGCACACTGGAAGCAAGAAACTGAGGCGCTGAAGAAGAGCTATTCTCTTACAACAGGTGTGCTTTGTCCAGTCAGCAATAACTTCGGGATCAGTTGCTCCTTATTTTGTACAGCTTGGGTCAGTTCTTTCCCTCGCTGCCTTATATTTGGGAAGCTCAAATTGGCTTTTAAGGGCTGCCTTTTTGCAGTCATCCAGAAGAACCTCTACTGTTTTAACCAGCATTACTCCTACTCAGAGTAGAACCACTGTGATTTATGAACATCACTAAGTGAAGTCTACTCATTTCAATGAGTCTCCTCTGAGCAGGTTATTTATTTATTTCATTAATATTCTTTAAGACATCATTTTGAAGATTTTTTTTTTAAAAAAATATCTATGCCTTATTATTTCTTCCCGCAGGACTGGTGACCAGTTTGCAAAAAGACATTACATCAAAGGATCATAACATCCAGCAATTGAAAATAGAGGTGGAGAAGTTTAGGAGAGAAAGCAGGGAGAAGGATAACCAGCTTGCTCAGGTTTCTGCCCAGGTGAATAATCATGTTTTTTAAAACCCTGCTTGGATTCTAGTATGTGGGGTGCTACCCCACACAATGCACACACCCGTCCATTATGTTCTTCCCTTTTGAATAACTAAATTGTAGGAATATAGGATTAACGTTGACAAAGTGCATGATTAGAGCTCAAGGACACATTCCAGAAAAGAAAAGAAAAAAGAAAAAGAAAAGCAGAGCCAGTGAAGGGTGTGGCTTAAGGGAGAGTTATCCAGATACAGAGGGTTGCATTTGGTTCCTGAGGTTCCCCACCCCTGGAGTAGCGTTTTGCACAGAGTTGCCAGGGACCCCCAGCTCAAGACCTGTGACACCTGTAGACTGGCTCCACTCACTGTAGAGGGAGCTGTAGGCATTTGCTGACCATCCCTCAGAACTCCCTAGAGAGTCAGGTGATGAAGTAGAACCAACCCCTCTGCACGGCCTGCTATGCCGCCTCATGGCCTCCTACTGCTCTTCCTTGCTCTGGAGTAACCAGGAAAGGCCACCTGGTTGCCATTTTGTGTTTCATGGGTCATTCCTTCTACCTTCTTTCCATCGGTGCACAATGCTGTGCCTCCCGTGCTCACTTTCAGGTTGGTTCTTGAATTAGTCTGGCTCTTGAATTCCACTGTGACTCATTAATGCACTTCCACTTCTGTTATCATTCCTGATTCTTATGTGTGTCTTTGAAAACCATTCAAGTCTCTTTATGTTGGATGCCTGCCTTTGTAACAATAAGGCTCCCTTTCAGAGTATTTAAATTCTGGGGCAGGGTAGGTGTTAGGCGACCTCTTACGAACTACACAGTCTCAGCCCCTAGTTCCAATTTTAGCCAAATCATGCCCCCCTGTAGTATTTTAAAAGAATAGGCAAAGGGACATTTAAAAGAGTTAGTTGTGCATCTCTGACTGATCAAAGCCCTTTCTAAGAACTGTAGGTTTGACTTGTGCTGCTTCGTGCATTGCTGATTCTATCCCAGTCTTTTGTAACGTTCTTAACTAATGAGTGCTCTTACAAACCTTCACTTTTGCACAAAGGTCTGTACCTCTCCTGCATCTATTTTTCACTAGTACTCCTGCAGTGATTTGATACTTGGGGGATGTATTTTTTAAGCCAATAAATCTCCTGATCATTACTATCACAGGAAATGGCTAAGATCCAAAGAGGTCTTCATGCCTAATGGAATATCTGACTTTCTCAACACGGTATTGCAACGTGTTTTTGAAAGTCCCTTCACACTGTTGTACCTTCAGAAGTTACCTCCCTGCATTTTACTTGCCCCATAAGTAAACATGGCTTCTCACGACCTTTGCAGATCAAATACTAACTCGGTTGCAGGACTGGCACCAGGCTTGAGTACATATTTACCAGCTGGACACCCACTCACACCTAGCATCAGCAATCAGGAACCCCCTGAATCATTAGTTCCCCACTGCTATCCAATGCCACCATTGCTGCTGGTGTCCACCACCACTTGCCCTCCCCTGGCATAACTGTAGTCGCCTGTCACTCTCTAGACAGGTTTACCCAGCATGGTATAGCTACTGTTACGAACTGAGCAGCTTCTGCTCCACTTAGTGCTCAGGACTCCTGTGCTACAACCTCCACAGCTCGTTGCTAATCTGGGCATTGCATTGTTGGAATTTTAGCATGGCATCAAGTCAAGAGCTGAGCCGTCACCTGGCTCCTAACAGAAGCTGCACTGCAGCAGGTAATGCTTTTTGAAGGGAGGGGGTGACTGGAGGCTGTAGCACTGCCAGCACCATAAGCAGCAGCCGAGGCAAGGTGATACCAGCCCTGGCGAGCTCTGCTGGGGCTCATGGGCCCTGGCAGCTGCCCAAATATGCCAGGTGCGATGCATTTCTTCCCCCACCCATCCCCACCTCCACTTCAGGCAAACTACTTGCAATTTTATAAACATTAATTCAAATGCAATTTGGAAGTTTATCCCAGTGCTCAACTCCTTATTTAAAACACACACACACACCATCACAAGCTGTAGACAGCCGGCATGGTGCACAACCAGCTTCTGCTCCAAACATGCAGAACCAGTTTTCTAGGCATGAGCAAAAGGCAGTGTGGATGCTGCCACCCTCTGTTTCAATTAGTTTCGGTTAAAAATACTGATTCAGATGCTTTGGGGCTGACTTGTTTTATCTATATATTCATACTATTTATACACTTAACCCTAAGGCAGTCTCTTGGTGGTTTACACAAGGACACATACACAATCTGTCTATACACCCACCCATATATCTATCTATCTATCTATCTATCTATCTATCTATCTGTCTCAGAGGTCATGCCTGGTCATTGGGCATGTTTGCTGGGACTGATGGGAGTTGTAGTTCAGCAACATTTGGAGGGCCAGCTGTTCCTCACAACTGATATATAAGGGGTGGTGGTGGTGGAATGAAACAGGAAAACAAGATATAATACAAAGACGTAATGCAATGTAATGTAAAACAATAAAATCCCCCATCACATTTTGAAAGCGCCTTAGCAGGGACCTCTTGCTTCTTCAGCCTCTGTCTTGCCAAAGGCAAAGCATGATTCAAAATATGCATCACCAACCCCACCACACCTCTCATCCAAACTCTGCCATGCATTTACACAAATCATATGGTACGTCCTGCTCATGCAGTATCAATCATCCACCAATCCACACAAAGACACCATCCACCCAGTCACTCCCATACTCTACTAAAAATGGAAGACAATGAAACCATTCACGGTGAGTTGTGTGGTGCTTTGGTTTCCAGCTGGCAAGGTTAATTCAAAACAAATGTTTTGAATGAATATGGCCCAGGGCTGCATTCCTGCAATCAAAGTACTCCAATGTAAATATATTGTATTTGGGGCATTCTTTTCATTTGGCCATCACCTCACCTGTTTTCAAGGAGCTACTACTAGTTCTTCCTTTGACACTTGGCTTGCTTGTCGCCTGGTCCACAGTACACATGCACCCTGGTCTGGATTTGCTTGCCAACTTTTTTACCCACCTGTCCCTGTTCCTTTGAACAGCTGGTCTGCTGCTGAGAGTAGCACTTCCCTGAAAACGGCCTGTGGATTGTTGCAGACCAGGCAGCTGTTTCAAGGCAGAGGAGCAGGCCAGGCTGCTTTTTATCTTGTTAGTTGAAAACTGTGTTTGGATTTATGGGAGATAGCTGGGAATCGCAAGTGGCGACAGCACTGCTGCGCTCAGGACCTGCTTGTAGGCTTCCCTTTGGGGCATCTGGTTGGCCACTGTGAGAACACTATAGACTAGATGATCCTGTGTCTTGATCCGGCAACTAAGCTCTTCTTTAGCTTGCATGTGAGAAAGCTCCTGCTACTTATAAATACATGCTTGTATACTTGATGCGTAGCTCTGTTGAGTTTCTGTATTTTGGATATGCTAGTAGTTATTATGATCCCTATATGTTGACTGGTTTATTTTATTTTATATTTTATGGCATACCTAATTGTTGTGCTGTGGCTTCAAAATGCAGGGTTGTGTGTGTGTGTGTGTGTGTGTGTGTGTGTGTTGTTGTTGTTGTTGTTTAAAAAAACCCTTTTGGTGGTATTTTTATGATGCTGTAAACTGCTCAGAGCTTTCTCTGAAATATGGAACAAATATAAACTACGTAAATAAATCAGAGAAGGGTCACCTTTCCCAACAGAATGCTCAGGGTGGCTTGCAGCCAACATGTAAACAAAACAAAAAAATGACTAAAAAGAAAATCACCTCCCTTAAATACAGGCTTTGCAAACTTTGCACCCTTTGGTCCTGTTGCTTGATAAAATCTAGTATATCAAAACCAGAAACAATTTCTGGGGGGGGGGGGGGGCAGCCATGTTATTTTGTTGCTTCCAAAATAGCAAGAGAGTCTTCTTGTGCCACATAAATTTGTTAGTCTTTCAGGTGCTACTGGGCACTTAGAAATGGGCGTGAACATTATAAACTCCCTGGTTATTGGCCACATATCGCAAGCATATCACAAGCAATAAACTCATTGTTTTTTCAAAAGTTATGGCCGAGGGGACACTTGTTACAAAAGAAATCTGAGATGGGAAAACCACATAGTTTCCATATAATGCTGGAAATTATAAATATGGAAATCATCTATTGGTTTTAATCTCATGATATTTGAAAAGCCTTTTTCATCCTGAGGACCACATTCTCTTCTGGGCAACCTTCTAAGGGCCGCATGCCAGTGTTGGGTGGACCAGAGACAAAAGTGGGCACATTGACGAATGTGAACTTTACTTTTGTGTATCAGGCTAGTTTCTACACTCACTCGCACACCCCTCTCTATCCTCTGTCCAGGCAAGCAAGAAGCACTATCAGAGTTCAGGGACACAAGGGCAAAAATATTTGGGGTACAAAGCAAGGCCAGTGAGCTATAGAAATACAGAATAGCATACACCATAAATACAACAGAGGAGCATTAAAAGTGGCTGGATGAAATCAATGTTCTGGAAATGCTTGCTGAAATAAAAATGTTTTTGCAGCGTGCGAAAAACCATGCATTGTCAGCATCTGCCTCACCTTCACTGGTGACTTTGCTCGGTGACTTTGTTGAACAATACCTTCGAAACATAAAGAGATTTGATTTCTGGGACGTGAGCCACTTCCCAAAAACTCAGGGTCTGGTCAGCCTAAAAAGAGGTGAAGTGCTCTTTATGGTCCCCTGGCTCAAGTTGTTTATGGCTTTGTACACCAGTTGCAAAACTTTGAACCTGGACAGGTAGTATATAGGCAGCCAGTGCAGTTCCTGGAGCACAGGTATTACATACTGTTGGAAAGTTACTCCCATCAGCAACCAAGTTGCCATGCTGAAAATTCTGGACCAGGCCTAAGGGAAGCGCCACATAAACACATTGCAGTAATCAAGTCTTGAGACTACCAACACATGGACTACCAGTGTGGTGTAGTGGTTAAGAGCGATAGACTTGTAATCTGGGGAACTGGGTTCGCGTCTCCACTCCTCCACATGCAGCTGCTGGGTGACCTTGGGCTAGTCACACTTCTCTGAAGTCTCTCAGCCCCACTCACTTCACAGAGTGTTTGTTGTGGGGAGGAAAGGAAAGGAGAATGTTAGCCGCTTTGAGACTCCTTCGGGTAGTGATAAAGCGGGATATCAAATCCTAACTCCTCTTCTTCTTCTTCTACTACTACTACTACTACTGTATGTGTGATCACAGTCCAGGATACCTTATGTTTTAAGTGCCAAAGAAAAGGTCGTCTTCTCCTGCTTCCCCCAAAGCAAGCTGGCTTTGACTGGCAATATAGCTGACATTTTTAAATCTGTGTCATTCTTGCTCAGATTCCAGTGCTCATGGCTCTTTTGTTTTTTCTTCCTTTGCTGTAAAACTCTTGCAGAAGTCTTTAATAATCAGGGAGCTGGTTGAAGGCGCCTGCATTTAGAATTGATATTTTGCTTTGGGGGGGGATTATGTTTTTTTAAAACAACAACAACAACAAAACATTATTTGTTGTGAAATTTGAACTTCCAAATGGGAATAAGGTACCTTTCTATATACCAGAAGCGCCAATGTGAAGATGGTAATGCCTCTCTTGCTTGATCATGTTTTCCTTCGATGCTGTTCGTTGCAGTGTGCTAGGATTAAAGAGGAAATGAAGCGTGAATTCAGAGAGAGAGAAGTAAATGCTTATCAGAATGTGAGTTAGCCTTCAGTTTACTTAACATTTGCTCATGAATATAACAGCCATGCAGACTTAGAATGATAGATGGATTTGCTAGCAGTTTAACCCTTTATTAGTTTTAAGATTGCCCATTGCAAATGGGGGGCTGCAGCACCTGTCTTGCACTGTGTACTTTCCTCCTAGCTGGAGTGCTCCTCTTGAGCATTCCAGCCCCATTCTCTTCTAGGAAACTCTATCCCATTTCTCTGCCTCCGCCCCAAACTTTCTATTTTCCTTTTCCAGCTGGCAGTAAACATTCTAGGCTGATTTAGGGCTACTCCTACTCAGAGTATAAAGGTAAAGGTAAAGGGACCACTGACCATTAGGTCCAGTCGCGAATGACTCTGGGGTTGCGGCGCTCATCTCGCTTTATTGGCCAAGGGAGCCGGCATACAGCTTCCGGGTCATGTGGCCAGCATAACTAAGCCGCTTCTGGTGAAACCAGAGCAGCGCATGGAAATGCCGTTTACCTTCCCGCCGGAGCGGTACCTATTTATCTACTTGCACTTCGTGCTTTCAAACTGCTAGGTTGGCAGGAGTAGGGACCGAGCATCAGGAGCTCACCCCGTCGCGGGGATTCGAACCGCCGTCCTTCTGATCGGCAAGCCCTAGGCTCTGTGGTTTAACCCACAGCGCCACCCATGTCCCTACTCAGAGTATACCCATTGCAATTAACAGACATGTCTGATTTAGGTCCATTAATTTCAGTGGGTCTGATTTTGAGTAGTTTTTAGTTGACTACATTTAAGTTTTTTGCAGATAGTTTTGACATACTTTAATGTCCATTAATTTCAATGAGTCTTACTCATAAGTAGGACTGATTTTAGATACAATCTTTTGTGGCCACTGTGCGTGCTCAAACTTCATTTTTTTTTGGGGGGGGGGGGGGAAGTAAGGTTGCTCCTTTTGCATCTATCTATAGTTTGTACTTCTGCAAACCTTGAGGCTCCCCCAAGCAGGCTGCCCTTCCTTCTTGTTCTTTGGTGGTTCTGTGTCGGCTGCAGTTCCTCTCAGCACACACCAGTCGTGTTCAATATTAGGAGGCGTGACTTAAGTATTACATGTTTAAATATAACTGGAATAGAAATCGGATCCGGTCAGTAACTAACCACATTAACTGCCTGAGAGGCATCAGTTCTGCTTTGAATAAGGATGGAAGCTGTGACCACAGTCCGCTAGAATTTCTTACCACCCATAGCTCAGAGGACCTCTGCTTGTGTTTCTTACATACTAAAAAAAATCCTTGGGATAAAGGTTGGTGTGATTTTCTACAACTGATCCTCCCCACTTCCCTCTGGTGCCTACAGCAAATCAGCGAGCTGGAGCTACAGGTGAAGAGATACAAAGAAGACATAAATAAGTTCCGCACGGAGCATGGAATGTTAACCAACAAACTTGCTGAAAAAACAAAGGTACAGTAAATGGCTATTTTCTTCACAGTTTTCCTTGAGGGTAGCTTCTAATACAGGAGTTCTGGGAGTGAGGGTACCAGCCTCACATCCCTCCTGTAAAAATAAAAATAAATCATTATTTAAATGTCTATTCCATGGGTCCACCCAAAGGAGCCCAGGGCAGCAAACAGAAAAATAAAACACAATTAAGAGCATTGGTGAAAGTGGCCTTTCTGTGCATATCCTATCTCGCCACTAGATGGCAAAGTAACCACAGGTAAAATGTTCTAGTCAAAGACTGCCCAGTCCAGAATGGCACATTCCAGTCAAACACACTAACCATAGAGGATTACACTGATCGTAGATTTGTTGTATCAAAGAGTTGGAAGGAATTAGCTACGATACTTGTGAAAAGGAAGCAGCACTATGACTCACTTACACCAAGAGTGGGCAGTAGATAGAACGTGATCTACCGGTAGATTTTGGGGTGGTTTGCAAGGGTTTCTGACTCCAAATTGTTTTAACAGTAGCAAGAATAAAGCGGTTTTTTGCACCTAAATTAGGCTCCTGAAAAGCTAACTGGGAGAGACGCATCTTGTCCTTTGCTTTTGTATCTTTTGCAGTTTGATCTGGCTGGTAGGTCTTGCATTCCTTATGAGAAGCAAAGCAGATGCAGTAAGCCTGAAGTCTGCCCTCCCTCTGGCCCCCACCCTATTTTTGTACAGCCTTGCTATCCCCAGACTTTCCCTGTTTCAGGCTGAAGGGGACCTGAAAAAAGAGTGTGAGAGGCGATCCCAGCAGTTACAAGAAATGGGGCGCAGGGAGCGCCTCATTAAGTCGGATCTGGATCTGGCAGCAACTCAGGTAGGGGCAGCTGAAACATCAGTTATGGTGTCCTGGTTTGCACATGGTTTAATTAGCCAAAGTGTGGCTTGCTTGCTTGCTTGTTTGAATGATCAAGTGGATTCTGGTCCATTAAAATGTATACAATAAGAAAATGTTTTGGGTGCCACAAGATTCCTAGTTGCTTTTCCAACCCACTGTATTTCTCAGCAAGGAAGTTAGTGCACTCACTGGAGGTTTGTAAGCACAGGTTGGATGGCCAGCTGTCAGGGATTCTTGAGCTGAGATTCCTGTCTTGCAGGGGGTTGGACTAGATGACCCTTGGGGACCCTTCCAACTCTACAATTCTGTGGTGGAAGGGGGGTGGTCCCTGCTGTCAGTTAAGTTTTACCATCAACATTTTTTCACTCTTGGTTTTCTGCCATTAGGCACAGCGCTTTAGACACCAACTTACCGAAGCTCTCTTTTCACAACTTCCAGAGAAGGCGCTAACAGATCAGCAGGTAAGATCTTCACCCGTTAAACGCAGGAATATTAATGTTGTGCTCTGGACCATTCCATTGCCCACTGCCTTTGTTGAGTTCCTTGCCATGCCATGGGCACTACAAATTTATCTAAATGATTTATATGCCTCTGAAATACAAGAGTCCCTAAGCGGTTTACAAAGATACAGTACACAAAATAAGTTAAAACTATAAAATTGAACCTCAGTTGAAATGCCTTCCATAGGTGCTGGAAGTTGCGTAGGAAGGAGGCCTGTCTGACCTCAGCTGGAAGGGAGTTCCAAAAAATTGGACCCACGATACTGAACACACAACTCTTGGTGGATGCAAGCTGTGCCTGCAAGCCATAGGGGACCACTGAAAGGTCCCCCAGCAGGCCAGCCCTGATTAAGAGCATCACACACCACACACACACACACACACAGAGAGAGAGAGAGAGAGAGAGAGAGAGAGCGCCTTATGGGGTGGAGGTGTATGATGAGAATTCACCAGATTCCATTATTGTTGTACTGATACAAGAGGTGAATTTTGAGCAAAACAGGGGGTGGGGACATGTGCTTTCAACACGCAGCTTTACTTTTTAATGAGGAAATGAATATTCAAATGTATTTCAGGTGGGAAGTGAAGCATAAAACCCAGGAGTGAGCAGATAAATAATATATACTGACTTTTTCTTTGTTAACCCACACATATCAGATTGTTGAGAAGATAGAAGAAATCCAGGTGGCCAGTGAAGAGTATTGCCAAAGGGAAGCACTGCTGAAAGAGGAGTTACTTGCCAAGAACTCTGAAATTAAGGAAGTGTCTGAAAATGTTGAGCTGTTGAAGAAAGCATTGGATGGACTTCAGGTAATGCCTTTAGACACATCTTTATAGGATATTAGCTTTCTCATTTTGTTTTGATGAGTTATGGTGGAATTCTACACATGCAGGTTGCACAGGACTGGTCTGCAGCAGGGGCAGGAATGCTCAGGGCCAGGGGCCACATCCTGCCCTCCAGACCTCTCTGCCTGGTCCACAGGACTCTTCCCAGGCCCTACCCCTCACCGCCCCTGCTCCATGCCCTCCTTGAATGCTTTTGCCTAGTTGGAAGTGTCCCTGAACTGCAGTAATGTCACTGGTTTGCCTGATCGGAAAATGTATGGATGTAGAAACCTCTGCCATTTGCACCACCAGGATGAAGCCAGCTGTACAAAGTTGCACCTGTTGCTCCACCCAATTTGTTCCTCTGGCCCCACCCATCACTGTCATGAAAAAGGCTCCACTGGTCATCTAAATAAGTCCAGTTCAGATTGCTAAAACGACTCCCTAAAATAATCCGTCTGTGTGCCCCCTGCCAGTATCCAGTTCATCAGGCTTATACTTGGGAATTACTTTTTTTTAAGAAAGAAAAATAATTGGCCTGGGTGGTTGCTCTGGAGTGTTGAGAGATGACTTGGGGGGATTGTTATCTTTTCTGAATTCCTTCCTTGTAACAGGAAATGAGGGCTGTTGAAACACAACACCAAATGATTTATTGCTAGAGCAACTAGATGTTTCAAAAACAGCCGAGAATATTAGGTGGGGAAATGAGTCTTCACTGCTGCTTCAAGATAAGAATGACCCACACTCATGTCTGTGTGGGTTTGCTTCTTCTCTTCCCTGTTTTCTTGCCAGGATTTCTTGGGAACCTCTTACTGCAGCAGCAGCTTGAAGAAAGAGATCTGCAATCTCCAGAATCTGTGCCTGACCCCACCTGCCTTGGGAGTCCAGACCTCAACAGCCGGAATCCTCTGCAGTTTGCTGGGCTGGGTGGATGCAGTGGAATGTCTCCTTCGGGATGTGGGGCTTGATGTGTCTGGCTCTGAAAAAGGTTTCTTTGCCTCTCTTACATTTTGTGTGCACATTAATCATACTGTAGGACCCTAAGTGAGAGTGCAATGCTGCCCTAGGTTCACTGCCCCAGCCAAAGTACCCCCTTCCCTGCTCATCATAACCAAAATCCAGCACCTGCATTGTAACCATGATCCTCCCCACCACCTGCCAACAGTTTATAATGGTTGATAAGTTAGTAAGTATGAGCTTAATAATTTTACTTTTCGTTTTTAGTATTGTACATTGCTTTGTGTGCCGTTTTTGGCAGATCTGCAGTTTACAGATTCCTAAACAAATAAACAGAACCTGCTGTAGCTGCTTTTTGTAAAATAAAAAGACATTGGGAGTTCCAACCATGTGTTTTTTGATCCTGAAAATGGAAGACATAATCCAGGAAAGAGAAAGATTAATTGTCCAGGTAGAAGACAATGGCATTATGTAGATTCAGACGTACATGTGCGAGCACACACCCCTTTCAATCCTGAACTTCCTCCAATGAGCACAGGCCAGTGTTCATGATCCCACCCACCCCATTTCATTCTCACAACAACCTGTGAGGCTGAGGCTGATGGGAGTTGGAGTCCGTCAACAGGATCCCTAGTCCTGCCCTAGTCCAAAAGGTTTTTCACTGCTGCAATAGAATGAGCTCCATTTAAGGAAACCTGGCTAAAGAAAGGAATTTTCCAGGAAACAGGAGAGAGATGAAGCCTGGTCACTCCCTTCTGTTATCATGCTTGTCTGTTTTTGTCAGGAATGGCTTCCTACATGAAGAAGCTGCTGGGCAAACACCATGAGACCATGGCCAAACTCCAGACGCTGCAGGTAAAAGGTGTTTTCCCTGAAGTGAGCTTCTCTGGCCGAGGCCAGTAGCCCAAAGCAGGCCTGACGGTCTGAATCTTTTACTATAGAACCAGCTAAAGATGGCAGAGATGTCTCAGGATTCCCTCCTGCAGGAGAAGCTAAATGAACTGAAAGAAAAACTCGAGGAGCAATTTCGAGACAGAGAGCGAGAACTTCAGGAGAATGAGAAGGTACAAAGAAAGCTATGGGGTGTTTTAAAAAGTGTTTGAACCCACCTTCTAAATGGAAGTGGCAATGGGGACATACTAGACCTACATAGTAAGAACTGAAAAAGGTGGAACAAGATGCCCTGATCTGCTATCAGGGAGGAGCCCACACAGCAAGGCAGGTCAGTTGTTGCGGCATCACAAAGTAATAATAATAGTAATAGTAGTAACAGCATCAACAATACAAAAATGCAATTACCTAAGTCTACCCCCTTTGGAACAGGTATCTTAATAATTCTGGTCCTCCATCCAATTATGCTGTGAACGTACATCTCAGTAGCTCATATGCTTGGTATTTTGTAACTCCCCCCTCCCCCAATGCTGTGCCCAATGCAGCTAATTATTTTTTAAGGGCCTCTCCCACCAGAATGTTAACGTTTATTCATCTGCCACCAAGCTGTTTCTGCCTAGCAAATTTCCTTCGTTTGCTTTAACCATGTTAACAAGAAGAATTAAATTACTTTCCCAGGTTCTGGAGGGGCTGGCTGCCCTGGAGGAAGCAAAATTAAAGGAGGCCATTGATGAAGAAAAGAAAAAGGTCCGAGATTTGGAAGCTCAGATGAAGCGATCAGCTGAGGTATGTAGAAATCTCCTCATTGCCATCCCACAATCTCCTCTAGCAGACAGCTAGAGAGATAAATATTTATATTGTGCATTTTGAGTGTTCAAAGGAAGCACTTCTTCCTACATTAAGTTACTTAATAACCATAGGTCCTTTTCCACTTTTATATCACACCATTCTTCTAAGGAACTAAAGGCAGAGTACATGGTTCTTGCCTCCCTTCACCTCCACATTTTGCCCTCTCAAAAACAAACAAACAAACAGGCAAACAAACAAAAAAAACCCTTGGAGCTAGACTAGGATGAGAAGGCATGGATGCCTCAAGGTTACCAAGTGGCTGAGCGGGAGTTTCATACTTAGGTCTACCCAGCCATAGCCTGACACTCTGACCATTCCACTACGTTGACTAAAAGCCAAGTATGGTCTGTGTTGCCCTCTCCACTACAATGGGCATTATGGTTTGAATGTGGCTTCTGATCCTCATTTGCAGGGCAAGCTCAAGTAATCCGGATGTCTGAAACAGTGTGTCTCAAAGGGAGTCAGATCACAGAGGAGGAGGTGGTGGTGGTGAGGAGGAGGAGGGAGGCAAACTGGGCTCTTGACTAGGATGCTGGCAGCCCAGATTCTAGCCCCTACTTGGCCATGAAGCTCACTTGGGTGACAATGGACCAGTCACTGTCTCTCAACCTTCCCTGCCTTCCAAGGCTCTTTGTGAGGCTGCAGTGGAGAACTAGATATGCTGCATTGAGTATTAAGGCAAGATATAAATGCAAAACACCAGTTAGTAAGCTTTGAAGCATGTTCTCCTTTGCCGTAGCATGGCAATATATGTGAACTAAGTTAGGACTGAAAGAGGGATAAAATAAAGTGTCATTGTCATTGCTTCCCCACCCCGCCATTCTCATCTGAAGTTCTCTAATCCAGACTCTTCCTGGTGTCTGATTTCCTGCAGCACAGTTATTGGCAAGTTAAACTCTGGTCTGCCAGGCTTTTAACTAAGACAAACCACACTCCATTCTCTGAAACATGGGTTCTATCTTCTCACTTATTGCTAATATGTTCATTACAGGTAATTGAACTTAAAACAAAATCAGAAGAAGCTCTAAATGCCAAGATAAGGAAGGCTCTGGAGAGCCTAGAAGAGGTTACGAGAAGAAAGGTAACTGGTGACAGAGGAGTGCAAGCAATTCTGCTTGAGGGTTCAGCAGCTAGAAACTCCTAGCCCCAGATTTGGCCCTTTGAGGAGTGACAGCTGCTCCCATGTTTTCAACTTGGAGATGAAAGACAGCAGCTGCTGGAATGGGAGATTTGTGAAAGGCCATTTTGGAGGGCTGGAGATTAAGGTCTGGGCTCATCCACCTCCCACATCTCAAAGCATGTCTCTGAGATAAACCAGTTACTGATTTAAGTACTGTATTAAGAAAGTTTTCTAATTCAAGTGAATCATAATCTCCTCCCTCCCAACTGCCCCCAAAATTTGTTAAGAATAACACACCCTGGGAACAAGGAAACTGATGAAGGACAAGATGCAAATTGAACAAATAAATAACTAAACATGAAGGTTTGCTGGTTTGATTTTCTCCTAGCACCCTTGACAATGGCTTTATCTGAAAAAGTCACCCATGTGCTGAGCGAAATGAATGAGTTCTGTTTGGGGGTTTGCTTGTTTTTAGACAGTGGCAGAAGAGAAACTAACCGTCTGGGAGAAACGTCTGAAGAGCATTGAGAATGAGAATGAGATGCAGAAGCAGAAGCATCAGGAGGAGATAACAGAATATAAGGAACAGATCAAGCAACACTCAAAGACAATAGTGGACTTGGAAAACAAATTTGTGGAAGCTGTCCAGAAGCTGAAGGCGGCAAAGGAGGAAAATGCAAAGCTTCAGAAGCAAATAGAAGGTCAGCAGAGAAAACAGAGAATGCTCTTGTCTGGTGCCCTTGGCATATCCTGTAATACTTGGGGCCAGTTCAAACTGCACTGAAGTTTTCTAAAATAACCTGCTGATTGATTAACTCAAGGTGTGACTTTTTTTCTTAAATCAAAACGTTTTAATCAGTTACCCTAACTGAGTAAACAATTAATTGTTGATTTAAATCAGCCTTTTCTAAGCTAGTGGCCTCCAGATGTTTTGGACTACGACTCTCTTTACCCCCAGCAAACACGGGGATGATGGGAGTTGTAGTCTGAAAAACGATCCTGAGAGTATCTAACCATCTTAGGGACAACTGATTAATCTGAATAGTTTACTGATCAAAAAAGCCTTTTGTTGAACTCCAGACAGATTTAAATGTTCTCTTAATGCTTTCAGTTTCTTTTTAAAATGTTTTAAGTAGTTTTTTTTATTGTATGGTTTTATTACTCTGCTGTTTGCCATTCTCTTCTTGAGAAGTCATCAGGATAATAATCCAGATGTGAAACCTTACATTTCTCAGAATATTTTTATATTTTGGGGTGTCTTTCTTTTTCCTCAGACATGCAGAGGGAATCTTGCAAGTTGTTGCCAGCTCATCCACCAGAAGTTCCTTGCCCGGAAGGGTCTGATGTTTTCCTGAAGTAAGTCACTAAATTTCCTATCGGTTTCCTATTGCTGCTTTCTATAGCATAAATTACTCAAAAGCTGTGGGAAAAGGAAGTCTTCGAAATAGCAATATATGTTTGTGAGAATTCTCAACAGGGGTAATGAGTCATATTTCCAAAGTGCATTATAATATTTTGCGGCTTGTCTAATCAGTCTCCCATTCTGGTGGCATAACTTGACAGTATGCTAATGAGCCACTTTGATGAAAGCCATCTGCATTTGTATCCCCCAAATACGTATTGACTCCTATCAAAACTGGAGGGATTTTTTTTTCATAATCTTCCTCATGATAGACTTAAAAGGTTTTAAAATAATCAAATAAAGAATGAGAATCTCAAGCTGTGTTATTCAGACTGAATTTTTTGCTTCTTCGTTTTTGTTTCACAAACTTCAGGGAAGGATTAGCAGCTGCAAAGCATGAAATCGTGTCCAACCAGGCTGTCATTTCAGAGTTAAAGAAGGAACTCTCAGAAGCCAGAGCAAGGGTGTCTGATGTGATTGGTTTGTGAAATGGCATCACGTAACTTAATATGTTTTTTACCACCTTCCCTCCTATCCTCAGCCTGGAGCCTATTAGATGTTTTCCAACTGCAACTCCCAGCCGGCTGGACCTGATGGGAGTTATAGTCTAAAACACCCTGATCACACCAAGTATGCTCTGTCCATAGCTATCTGGGAGCAAGGCCTATGAAACTCAGCCAAACATAGGATTTCACTGTTAAGAACTAAAAAACTGGAACACCTTAATAGAAAAGGGACAGTGGATCAGTTCAATCAGAGACCAAATTTTTGCTTGCTAATACAGAGAAAGATACTGCTAGGAAAGTGTCTTCCTTTGTCTGGGCTGCAGCAAATACATATATAAAATGTGTGCCAGTTTTTATGGTGCATGATGGCCCTGTGGCTGTTTGTTTATGATGCTTTGCTTTTACTTTGTTGGCAAGCATGCATAGGTGCATACAGTTTGGAAAGTGTTTGAGAAGAGGGAGCTCCATATTTATAGATTTGGGGTGAGCAACCTGTGACTCTCCGGAAACTGTTGGACTCCAACTCCCATCAGCCCTTGAGCTTTGGCCATGCGGGTTGGGCCTGATGGGAGTTGAAGTTCAGCAACATCTGGAGAGCTGCAGCTTGCCCACCTCTGTGGTAGTCAACACTGTAAATGGCTCTAGGATCCTTTGCTGTGCTAATGCGACACAGAGATGCTTTTAAAGAAGATCTTCCTTCATTGAACAAATGCCCCTATGGAGACCAAGTTTCTAATATCCAAAGTTTGGTTAGGATAAAATGCAAGCACCTATCAGCTCCTTCCTCCCTTATCATGCACAGAGCTTCCTTTTTCTTCCTTTTTGTCGGTGTTTCACCTACGCCAATGTTTATCCAGTTCGCACTAGAATGTGTGCATCCCCAGGTTGTAAACCCAGGTTTGAAACTAACCATGGTTAGTGTTAAAATCGCTGCAGGTGTAACATTGCACAAAGCTAGCACAAAAACAGAGAGAAGGTGAACAGTCACATGTACCAGAGGAAAGAGAAAATGAAAAGTATTGTGGGAGCCCACAGTGCAATCCCCCTCTTCCGAGTCAGGGCTAGGAAGTGAAGCCCTCTTAGGTGTATTGGGCCAAGGTACTGAAAGTTTGGTCATAGTTCATCATCTCTGTCTTTCCTGTTCCTGGGTGTGTGTGCCTGCATCAGGAGTGGCAAACCTCTGGCCCTCCAGATGTTGGACCTCCAGCCAGCATGTAAATCTATAGGATCTACAGCTAATATAGCCCAAAACCACTCCGTACTCCCTTTGTGCAGGAGAACTCAGTGAAAAACAGAAGATGGAGCTAGAGCAGAAACGGCGTCTTGTCCACAGCCAAGCCCACGAACTCAACCAGCTTCGAGAGAAACTCTTTGAGATGTCCAAGCTTGTGGACCAGAAAGATGCAGACCTCAAAGCGCAAAGCGAAGAATTAAGGTAGGGGGGTTGTTTGTATCACACTTTTCATCCAAGGAGCTCAAGGCAACGTTCATGGTTCCCTCCCAGACCTGCCCTCACAACAACCCTATGAAGTTGGTTCGGCTGAGAGATAGTGACTAGCCCAGGACCGCCCAGGAAGTTTTGTGGCAGAGTATTTGAACCCATGTCTCCTCAGTCCCAGCCTGATTACTCTTAGCACTATGCCAGCCTGATCTCTGGTGTGAGGCCATTGCTGCAAGTGGGGGGGGGGAAGGCTCCCTTGGATGGGCTGCACTAAATACAGCTGCACCAGAACAATGTGTTTTAAAAACACTTTCCTGGTGATGGTGGTAGCTCTGGGAGAACAGATGGAAGGTCCCAGCTGTAGCCTCTTGATATCTCAATTTTAAAAAGTGGAGTCAGAAGGGATGGAAAAGCCTATAGAAAGCTGGTCCCAGACCCAGTAGATGTTGCTGGGCTTGTTCAGCCAGTAGGTTGACTCTGCTGCTTCCTCCTAACCTCTGTTCTTCACTAGATGCTTGCTAACATCAGCCTTTGGTGTACCCTTTGGTCTCCACCACCCATCATTCTCCTTTAGCAACAACTTCTCCTCCTCCTTCCCCTCTTTCTCCTCTTCCTTTTTGGAGTCCAGGAACATCAGAGGGAATCTGCAGGAGCTGGCGACAGAGAGGAAGGAAAAGGCAGGTGAGCCCAAGAAAATTGCGCAGCACAAGAGCGTGCAGACAAGGTCCTCCACCGCGGACGAAGCCCCCACAAGCAAGAAGGCAAGTGGCACTCGAAGCAGGGAACACTGCAGAGCACTCTGGTAGTACTGGTGGGGACCTCTCCTGTATTTGCCTTCGGAGCATTGCGCTGGGAACATGGATGCAGAAGACTTGGTGCACCAAAGCCCTGTCAACCAGATTGACTGCGGTGAGCTGTAAAATGGGGATAATAAGATGGCTCAGCTTTCAGGATCATTGTAAAGAACACAGGGAGATCTGTATGCGGAGTCCAATTACGGATCCAGTTAGTATTGTCTTCACCAGCAGTGGAGAACCTCCAACCCACGGGTCTTATGGCTAAGCCTTGCCCATCTACTCTACCCTGATGCCATATATACAATGTCAGGTGCCAGGCAGCTATAAGGTGGAGCTGGTCTACACTCACCAGTGCTGAAAGGTTTTAGATAGGGGTCTTTTCTAGCCAAAATTTGGTATGCTGGGGATTGATCTTGTCTTGAAACAGCCACATGACTGATTGGTTTCAACTGCTCGTCTCTGTGTCAGCAGGACAAAGGTGGAGGACTCTTTTTGGCCCAAAGGTGAATTCCTTTGTGGGCAGGTTTTCAGGGGCTACTTGTCAGAGGGGAGGGATGTGGCTTGGGAAGAGGGTGGCATGACTTGGCCCCTGGGGCTGAGGTTCCCCACCCTTGTGTCACAAGAGCACGCAGGTCAGTAATCACACAGTTCAAAGTTGGAGTTAACTCTTTATTAGCAAACACATGATCGCCACAGACATGGTTGAGTGTCAGGCCTATTGAGCACAGCAGCTCATTCTCAGTGGTCTTCCTCTATGAAAATCAGTTGCCAAGACTGAAAGTCCCCGCCTCTTATCACCTAAGTCCCCACCTCTCCAGGGCTTTTCCAGGGAACCAGAGACTGCGCCTGCATGCAGACACCGTCCCCTCCACCCTTTTCATGCCTCTTCTGGTTCTGGGAGACCAGGGGAGAGGGAGCTTGTCACAGCACAAAGGGGAGACCCTCATGACTCTTCTCCAGCGTGACTCATCTCTGTCTCTTGGCCTCCCTCCTTCCATTCTCTTGCTTCAGCTTCTGCCTCTGATTCTGGACTTTTCTCTGCCACAAACTCTCCCGGCTCACTAAGCCCTTCTACCTCTTCAGCTTACAAAACCTCTTCCCCATTTTCTCCCCCTGACCACTCATCATCGTGCCACCACCAATCCCCAGGCTTGGAGCCTTTTTCCCTTCGGTTTTCCCAGCTGGTTCCTCCCATAATTCCTCTGCGTCCAACCAGCCCATGACATCTTGCTCCAAAAGAATTGTGCCTGTTGGAAGCAAACGAAATGACTGAAGATTCCCTTTATGTTTAATTGCTCTAAAGCTGTTGAATGAGTCAGCATTGCCAAAATGTCATTTTGTGCCTGTAATGATCCATTGTAACCTAGAAAAATGACAGCATACCCAGAGCCTGACTAAGTGAGACCCCGCATATCTCACCAAGCGATGATCTTAACGATGAGCGTTCACATAACCTACACAGTCTCATTAATATTCAGGGAAGGGAGGCAGCCTGTTTGGAATGTGACAGGTTGCATGTGCAGTCCCTGGCACCTCGAAGTTGGGCTAGAAAATGCTTCTATCTGAAGTCTTTTAGTGTTGTTGCCAGTCAGTGTAGACCAGCTCTGTCTTTTCCCTGCATTATATATGGTGTAAGGTGCAGAGCAAGTGGGCAAGGCTTGGCCAAATCAGGGGCCTAATTTATGGTCACCAGATTTTTCTCAATGAATCAGAGGGCACTTTTTTTTTTTGAAGCTGAGTAGCAACAGGGAGTCAGTAGTGGGGATGGTGAGGCAAAAGACACAAGCATATTGTATAAAGGTGCAAATCCCTTATTTTGCAACCTGTGAAACATAAATTCGCAGAGTTTTTTAAAAACTGGGCAATGGCGTGCCGCCACCCATGACTCCCGAGCCTCCCCCGATCTCCTGCCCCCTTCCTCCTTTGTTTTGACTGATCACAGGAGGCTTGGGAGTCACGGGTGGGTGGGCGTCTGTTGCCCAGTTTTTTTAAAAAAAAACCTCTGCACATTTATGTTTCACAGGGTGCAAAAGAAGGGCTTTGCACCTCGACTGGCAGAGAAACCACGCACCTTGCACCCCTCCTGGGCACCGCCCACCCACCTGTGACTCCCAAGCCTCCCCCAATCTGTCAAAACAAAGGGGGAAGGGGGCAGGAGATCTGAACCACCAGACATCCCTGGTTCCCCTGCGGCAGTGGCAGCGGCAGTGAGCAGCTCCTGAAGCCAGCCAGAGCCAACTTGCGCTACCAGGCTGGCTCTGGGCTGCTGAGGCTGCCACTGCCACATTTCCCGGGGACAGATTTGCAATTCTGGGGGCATCTGGTAACCCTAGCCTAATTAGACCCACGGGCTGGAGGTTCTCCTCTGCTGGTGCAGATAGTACTAGCCGCACCCATGAGCTGACTCTGTCTGCAGCAGCTTCCTGCATTCCTTATGATGATCCTGCAAGCTGAGCCATCTTATTATCCCCATTTTGCAGATGGAACTGTTGAAACTGAGTGCTAGTGGCTTGCGCATAGCCAGTTAGCGAGAGTTGAGATTTGAACTGGGCGCCACCACTTGCACTGTTAACAACAAGCTGTGCCAGCTCTCACCTGTAAACTGATACTTGCTCAGGGGAGCAGATTGGTCATGTCGTAGCTTAACCACTCTCTGGTATTCATGTGGCACTTTGCATTCATGCAGCCTGCTGTCTTCCCATCTGGTGAAGACACGAAACACAGAGCCTTTGCACAGTAGGTAGGTCAGCTTGCCCTTCAGCTCCAGTAATAGGAACCAGCCCTGTCCGGGTTGCTAGTACAAGTAACTGCCATTGATGCTGCAGCATCAGGGCTCCAGTACAGCTGCTGTGAAGCCCAGCTGAACTGGGCAAAGAACTGGGCAAAGAACTTCTTCATCTTGGGTGGATGGACCCAGAAGCCTATTGTTCTTTCCAACAGAACCTCCCTGGAGCTGTTGCAGGATTGTTCCCCAAGAGGAGGCAACCCCCAGCAGCTCAAGCAACAGCACACAACTTTGCTAACATTTATCTCCTGTCCCATGTAACTTGATTCTCATTAAGTACCTATCATCCAGGCATGTTGTGATAGGTAACTGGCAAATGTTTTTATAGCACTTTGCAAAATGTGAAGTCTTGTTAACTGCTAAGTGTGATTGTAATTGCTCATTAGAGTTGGAAAGGCAGCTTGTGGGAGAAAATAAAAAGGGACGTTCTCAGGCGCTCCCATTTTATTTCACAAATACTTGCAGAAGTGCACACAAAGCAGAGTGGTCTTATGGTCCTAGGTCCTTTGCAAATAACGGTTTTCTCCACCCTAAGGAAAGCCACGAGCAAATTTTCCAAGTCTTTTCTGGGCCATATGTAGCAGCAACTAATTAGATTGCGTCTGCTAAGCAATTTGGACAAGAATAGTTCCTTTTCATTGGGGGATTAGGGTGGACTATGGGGTTTCTTTCTCTGATTTTTTAAAAGGACAGAGAAATATATATATATTAATTTAACTTGTTCATTACTATAATTTCTGTATACAAAACATCTTATAAACTATTTCCATTTGTATACTCGAATTCTGAACACTTAAAAAACTATATACCTATAAAATCAATAATACACCTCTGCTTTGTTAAAAATGTGTCAATTTGGATTTTTTTAAAAAGAAAACTTTGATAAACAAGGTAAAAAATAAATGGGCTCTCAGAAGAGCTAATCGAGCAAAGGATTTGTTTAAGGGAGAAAAAAAATGTGTGTGCATGTAGAGTGGAGAGAGGGGGGGAATTGCAGAGATAAGGAAAGATAAAAACAGGAACCAAGCTTAGCTAATGTTGTAAAATCAAGATGGTGCCCTGAGGTTTCTGTCAGTCTCTGTTCCCTGTACTGTGAGCTGGAACATTGCCAAGGCATTTTGATGCAAGAGAGCTACTTCCCCGTTTTTAAAAAATGGAACTCTTTGAGGGTGACCTTCTTCCCCTTTTCATGTAGCGCCTTTTGTAATTTCTGCATTGAGGAATCGACATGGAAGCGAGTTGCCCAGAGGGGCCCCTTATCACCTTGTTGCCTCAGAAGAGAATTATTAACCTGAGCCTGTTTCCTTCAGGTATCATCCGTGAGCCTGGCTGATCTGGGAGCAAGATGCAAAGGCTCCAGACACGAGGAAATCATCAGTCGCCAGAAAGGCGCCCTGGCTGAGCTGCGGCAAAGAGTCAGAATGCTAGAAAGGGGTCACCCATTGGGTGAGTGCTACATTTCATGGAACGCTTGCAGGCAGTGATTTGTGCAGGTAGCTTTTGCAAGTTGCGGGATGAATTTGGGTACCTGAGAAACAGCAGTAAGAAATCAAGCATTGCTGTAAGGCTTCTCTCCTGCAAGCACCAGCACAGGTCTAGTGTAAAACACACACATGGTAACAAGTAGCTTGTTAGCGGAGCTACTACATGCCATTAAATTCAGGTACAAATGCTCAAAAGGGCTAAGTTCCACCTCATGAGGAGTTCTTCATAGCACTGCAACACCTGCCTTGCTCTGTGGACTCTTCCATGGGCCCAGAATAGACATCACCACATCCTTGTGTCAGAAACTTCGATAGCAGGGGTGGAGATCCTCAGACCCAGGAGCCAAATGTGGCCCTCCAAGCCTCTATCTGGCCCTTGGGGTGCTCCCCAGCCACACCCCTTCTCCCCAAGCTATGCCCCTCACCAGTCCTGCTTTGCACCCTCTTGAGTATTTTTGCCTGGCGGGACTGAGTCTTTGAAGTCTGATAATGCTCCTTGCTTGCCTGGGTGGAGAACGGTGTAAGTGTCTGCAGAAACTCACAGAGGTAAAAATTCACATTTGTTGCTCCACACCCTTCAGCCTCTGGCTGCACCCACCACTGGCAGGTGGCCCTCAGACTCCCTGCATCGTTCTGTGAATTAGTAGAAAGAGAGCAATTTAATGAATTGTCATTGTGTGTGTAAAGGATTAAACACCTGCTCACCACTTCTCCAGTTGAATTTTGAGTTTCATGTGAGATAGAAAGGGTCTAGTCCAGATCACCAAGTGAGCTTCGCAGCTGAGCAGAGATTTGAGCCTGGGCCTGTCCTGCCCTAGTCCCAAGCACTCCACCCCATAGTCTTCGACCTCCGTCCCTGGAATCTTTCATCCCGTGCAAAACGTGTTTAATGTGAGTTTCAAGTGAAACGGCAAGTGGCACAGTACGACGACTTCTCTTTCTCAGGTTTTGAAGAGAGAATTGGAGAGCCACTTAGAGTGCTTAAAAAAGGCCCAGCTGAGAAGGGAGATGAAAGAACAGAGAAGGAGCAGGTGACAACCCTGATGACAGCAGCGGATGCTAATCAGGTAAACTGAACAATGCACGGTATCCTGGTGATGCTTTCTTTAGAAAACGTGTCATGACAGGAAGGAAGGAAGAATATTTGTTGATGTCTTTTTGGTCGTAGCTCGATAATCTATTCTGAATAGTTCAGAATACATTATTTCACATTAGGAAGAACTTTCTGACAGTAAGAGCTATTTGGCAGTGGAATGGGCTCCCTCAGAAGGTGGTAGACTCTCCTTCCTTGGAGGTTTTTAAACAGAGGGTGGATCAGTCATCTGTTATAGATTCTTTAGGTGTGATTCCTGCATTGCAGGGGGTTGGAGTCTCTTCCACAACGCTACAATGCTGTTCCCTTTTCCCTCCTAGCTTCAAAGCAGTGTTTCCAGAACAGATCCCAACTTGACCATAGAGAGGACTGCGAAGCTGGAAATGGCTGACGCTTTAGACCTCAGTGAGAACATGGTATGAAAATGAAGAATGTGTTAAAGTACTTTGAGGGGGCCCCCTTTATGTTGCAGAGGACATCACAGCATGCAGTCCTCTCCTGATCTGTGTCTAGGGGCAGAGATGTGCTCCCAAGAGAGCGTGCTACAAATACTGTTATTACCATGCGCTTACATCAGCGATGGTGTCAGGTTTGAGCCCGCCCATCAGCAAGTGCCCTCAAGTACCCACCCCATCCCCTGCCTTCAGCAGGCTTACCCTTGCCATGGTGGCAAGACTGCCAGCAGGCAGCCGCATTGCAGTCTGCAGGACGTGGCTGTGAGCAACCTGAAAGTTTTTTTTAAATCTACCACAATGCCCAGAACCATCCTCTACCACCATGGCTTGGGGTAAGATAGGCTTCAGCAAATTCCCAAAGGGGCCAGAAGCTGACACTGACCTTCATTTGCATCAGGACTGAGAAACCTCGGACTCGGGGGGCCAAATGTGGCCCTCCAGGCTTCTCTTACCTGAACTCCTGCCAGGCCACCTCCGCTTCCTTCCTCTGGCTCAAGTGTGTCTGCCTGGATGGACTATACAGGGAGGTGTATGTAGGGTAGGCTGTGTGTAGAAACCTCTGACATAACAAGGGTAAGAGTCTTATCTGTGGCTGCACCCAATTCTGCCTCTGGCCCTACCCATCGCTGACGTGTGGCCCCCAGAAGGTTACCCATGAGGGAGTATGGCCCTCAGGCTGAAAAAGGTACCCTGCCTCTGGTTTATGAGGCTACATAGTACTGATCATAGCCCTCCTATGGATTATAGGAGGGTGAATCAGGAACACGAGTGGGTTGTTCGCTTAGCTCTGCAGCTTCAGTGGTAATGCAAAGTGAAGACATCCGCTTGCTTTCAGAGTGGGGGTTCTTTTTCCAGCTTGGGGAAAGCTTGCCATTCTCGCCGATAGTTTGCTCCCTGCTCTTTCCCTCCAGTACCTCAATCTGATCCAGGATCTCGCCAACCTGGTGAACGTCAAGGAGCTGACGGGGATGCAGACGGTGAAGCACCTTCCTTATGATGAGAGGGAGAAGCTTGGGGTGCGACGGCAGAAGGACCTCGGGCTGCTCTTTGACAAGATCAGGAAGCTCAAGGATCGCCTCGAGAGGAAAGAGTCGCTGCTGAAAGAGTACGAAAGGGACGTCGGGCAGTTCAGGTACAAAGGTGACGCACGCACACACTGTCTTTGGGCCACCTTTCTTTTTCAAAGAGCCTTTTGTATTGATTTATGTCCCGCCTTTTTCCTCGATGGACTCAAGTCAGCTTACAGATAAAATAAGAACTGCTAAAAACATAGGGGAGTGGTAAACCAGTCATTCAAAAACAACTAAACGTTAATAGAATTAAAACTCTCTCTTTATCTCTCTCTCTCTCTCTATATATATATATATGAGAAATATCTATTTTTTAAAAAAGAGATGATTGCAATAAAAATGGCATGGCACCAGCCCTTTAATTAAGGGGAGACTCTTAATTAACTCAGTCTGTGTCTGTATTGGATTTGAAATTATTTATATATATATATATATTTATTCTTCATCTTTTAATTAATGATTTTATCAAGTTTCTGTTAATTTTGAACTGTTTCATGGAAAGGGATTCAGAAACGAAATGAAATAGATAAGGTAGCGCTTGATAAATTTGTCATGATTGAAGCTCATTCCATTTATTATCAGGGGTGTATTCATGTATTCATTTTTTCTGGGTGTTTCTTTACCATCCACTCAGCGGTGTCCTCAGTGCAGTTAAATATAGCCTCATGCCTAAACATTGTCTATAGGCGAGTAAAGAGTGCCTGTAGGTGACCAAACAGGAGTGCTTTTGGTAATTCCAAGCACTGGTTACTAAGTTTTTGTTGATTAGTAACTTCTAATGACTTGCAGATTTCACTTATTGTAAGCTTCAGAGTGATGTTTCCCTTTTATAATGCGGTTTGCAACACACCAACTTCCAGCTACCCTGTCTGTCTCATCGCACAGGACAAACAAGCAGACTCTGCAAGCCTGCCAGTCTGAGCTGGCCAAATTGGCTGACAAGATCTACCGAGAAGCTGAAGAGAAGGCTTTGCTGAAAGAAGCTCTGGAGAGGACTAAATTGCAGCTGACTCAGGAGAAGAAGCTGAACAGGGCTCTCAAACAGCATAAGGTAGGTAACAGAGATCCACCGCGCCACTGGCAAACCTCTGCACAGCTACACTGCCGGTGTGAAGGCCGTTTAGCAACCTCTGCACTTGGCCAGGTGTCATTTGACAGCATCTTCCAGGCCGCTGCTGTGTTTGTATTTTGCTCGCCCCTTGGGGAGGAGAACTGGCTGAGCAATGGGGAGGGTTTGTGTGCCACCCCCAGGGCCAAATCTTGAAGGGTCGCCATCATCCCAGGAGAAAAATCCAGCTCAGCTTCATTCACAGGGCGAAAGGAGAACAGAATGCAGTCAATTGGGGATAGGAGGCAGGAGGCAGAAGGGACAGAGAAAGTCTTTTCCACATAGGGACCCTTTTCACAGAAGCTAGTTCAAGCAGCCTTGTAAGTAAGCCCACCCCCATCAAGTTCCTTTTTCTACGACTGCAGAAAAAGATACTACTTCCCTGCTGGGGGCTAGCAGAAAGGGTAATGGAGAGCTGTGTACTGCTGGGTGCCTAGGAAGGGGCTTTCTTTTTCTAGGATCCCACTTGGTTTCCACATTGGCTATAGAGGAGAGATGGAACATTCTCCTGCCAGCCCCTCACTCTTCTGCATGGAACTCTGTGTGCTCACCCACATGCTACCCCTGGCCGCCTATGGCTACCAGGCTAGCGCTTAAATGTAAGGGTGAATTTTAGGGAGAGGAAGAGTCTCCTGGTCTGCTCGTCTTCCATGGCCATGAGTATCAGGATTGGGGATCCTCCTGGTTGCACGAGCCGCCATCTGATTTTCAGTTTCAGGGGCATGTGGGCTGCTCTGCCCAGTCTAGACCACCTGCCCACCAAGCAAGACTATGCCAGTTAAGGCCACTGTGCAACAGGTTGTCTTACCATTCAGCAGCTGTAGGATATAGGAAGCTATCGTATGCCAAATCATATTATGGGTGCACCTAGTTCTGTATTGTCTGCCTTGGCTGGCAGCAGCTGTCCAAAGTGTCAGACAGGGCTCTGTCCTAGTCCTACCTGAAAATGTCAGGGGTTGAGCTTGAGACCTTCTGCATGTAAAGCACTCTGCTGCAATCAGAACTGCCTCATCTACACTAGCTGTTTCAGCTGAAATTACTACCCATCTTTCAGTCACTTTTTGCAGAAAAGTCATACAATGTCATCACCAGTATGTTACATTCTGTGTCTCTTTCCTGATCTGTGATAACCAACCTCCTTTTAAAATGCAACTGCAGCGCCTGTTGATTAGGAAAGTGCTGCTGAGGGCCTTCAGGACTTCTGTGCCTCTAATTAGAAACTTCCTTCTTTCAGCTTCGCCCCCTGTAATTGCTTCCTGTTCATCACTAGTTGCTGCTTAATTAATGAGCTCCTGTTCCCCGGAGAGTGGTTTTATTGGTCTGCTCTCCTTATTTATTTCCTTCATGCTGTTAAACTTGCTAATTAGGGGGGAATTGATTAGTAATCCTGCGGCCGCACTGAAGCGAGTAACAACACAAGCAGGGAAAGCTTTTAATTTAAGTTGCAGGCAACCTTTGGAGAATGGAACTTACTTGTGAACTTACTTGTGAACGAACATGATAGAAGCATCTTGGCCACCAGGATAGACATTTCCAGATCTAATGGTGCTATCTTAAGTGCCATTTTCCTTCCAGGTTGAGCTTGACTGCTGAAAAGCATCTCCTCCACAGCATTAAGGAGACCTTAGTATGGAAGCAGCCTTTCTATTTCTGTAGGGTGAACAGGCTTGAAGGCATCACTTAGGAGCAAGGAATGAGAAATCCCTGTACTTGGAGAAACCCATAGTCACACGCCATCGAGTTCTGTCCTAATCCCCGATGCTAGAGATGGAGTATTGTTAGGGCATCTCTCTCTCTCTCTTATTAAAGGCAGCAGGTTGCTGGGGCTTGACTTGCAAACTGAGTTAGGTGACAATTATATACACAAGTGCACATTCCTAATTGCTTTAGGCTGCAGTCCTTCACTGACTGACATCCCTGCCAGCTTAACTGAAAACACAGAGACTTATTCCAGCGCACTCAACCAACACAGCTCGGAGAAAAGCGACGGCTGCATTGTTTCTTAGCTCTGTTGCTTTGCCAGAGAGAGATTTGCCATTTGTTCCCTGCTGTTTCCACCCTAGAATCAGTTAGAGGAGAGGAAGAGTGAGATTTCGTCGTGTTACGCCTGCACTCTGAAATTCAGGGATAGCAAGGTAGGAAATTGCCCGGCCAGTGTAGTAAGAGTGCCTCTTAGCCGACAAGACATAAATGAAGATAGCTGGATAATACAGTGGTACCTCGGGTTACATAAGCTTCAGGTTACATACGCTTCAGGTTACAGACTCCGCTAACCCAGAAATAGTACCTCAGGTTAAGAACTTTGCTTCAGGGTGAGAACAGAAATCGTGCTCCGGTGGCGCGGCAGCAGCAGGAAGCCCCATTAGCTAAAGTGGTGCTTCAGGTTAAGAACAGTTTCAGGTTAAGAACAGACCTCCGGAATGAATTAAGTACATAACCCGAGGTACCACTGTATAAGTGGGGAGTGGGAGGTCCTGAAGAGCAGGGGTATCATTGGTGGAAACCTGCTTGCTTTTTCAGAAAGCCCTCAACTTTGTTTTGTGTCTTCTTGGCCCACCAGGCCGTTTTCCCCAAACCACACCATTTGTCCCACAACTGGCATCATATGTGATATCCGGTGTGGGGCAGGTAGGAGTGCAGCAGCAAGATTGAGCTCCTCGCACATCTTCTGATAAGCAAGGATTTTGGTCCTGCTTGGTTTGGGTGTGTGAGCATGTTCCCTGGGAGGAGCCTGTTGGCACGCCCATCCCTGAGTTCATCAGATGATGGGCAGAGAGTTTAACCCTTCTTGCTTTGAGTACATCCACAGGGAAGTCGCTAGTGTGCTGAGAGCTTGCAGAAGGCAGGACTGAAACCCTTCCAGTCACCCTTTGTGGAGAGTTCAATCCTACTCAGTTGCTCTTTGCCCCCACCCCGCAAGCTGGTTTTTGACAGGCATTTGACTCGCCGTTTTTGCTAAAGTATAAATGTAGAAGCACACACATGTGTTTTGCTCTGTATCTTCCCTTCTCTGTCTTATGCAGATGGCAGCCCCTAAGAAACCATTCCCTGAAAAGCAGGTGGTTGCGGGGCCAGGAGCAGCCTGTAAGAAACGAGTGCACTGCAGCACCTCTGCGTAGGAATAATCCTGCTTACCCAATGAAAGCAACAGAGGAGGAAGATTCTGGCCAGCTCCTTGTCTAAGCTTGTAAATAGAAGATGCTGCTACAACATTGCATAAAACACCTGGTGTCTTATTATACAGAATTTATTTATATACATATATGTATATGTATAGACTTATTTGTACAGATGATACTCATATATGGTACATTGTATCTTGATTACGAGAAATGTATAGAGACTCAACTCAAAATTATGTATAAATTCTTAAGATCTTCCAACACCCGTAACAGGGGTTTTTTTGTGGGGGAGGGAAGAGAGGTGGATTGTATCCAGTGTTAGTCCTACTCAAAGTAGACCCATTGATGGCGGTAGTCATGACTAACCTAGGTCCATGAATTTCAGTGTGTTACTTTTGAGTAGGACTTGGTTGGATGCAACCTTTTGTCCAATCTGGAATCCCATCTTTTGGAATCGTGGACCTGGTTCTTTTGTACATCCTCATTTGACAGATTTTATTTATGCATGCATGCATGCATGGTGGGGAGATTGCGCTAGATGATCCTTGAAGTCTCTTCCAAATCTGCCTCCCATCTTAGACGAAGGTTTGCGGGAGTATTTCGGCCAAGCATGGGAAAAGGCACCAAGTCAGACAGCAGATAACCAGGACCACAGCTAGCAAAAACAGGAGATACCAAGCACCAAGCTCACAAAGGAGTAACTTTGAATGTTGGCTAAATGCTGATCTGGAGTCAACTGAGACTTTTAGTAAGTCCTGCAAAGGGAAAGTTTTTCATTCAGAGGCATCTCTATATAAAGTTGAGAAAGTCTTTTGTCCTCAACCCTGAAGAGCCACAACCAGTGCTTTTTTTTCTAAAGAAATTATTTAGGGGTACTCTCATTTTGACTCCAGAAAATCACCATTTTATAGTTCAAATCAGGAAAAATAAATACAGTAAATGGACAAAAGTACAAAGATTCACAAAATGTTTAGGGGTATGCGTACCCCTGCAAACCCCCAGAAAAAAAGCACTGGCCACAACCATTGTAGGCAGTCCTGAGCAAGACGAATCTACAGTGTGACTTGGTATAAGGAAACTTCCCATGTTCCTAAACTTTGCAAAAGGTGGAAGGGGTTAACTTCCTGTGTTCCTATGCAGGTCTGAGCCTGGTCAGTGCTTGGACGGGAGACCACCTTGGTACCACGATAAAAGACATGTGGCATACAAAGCACATATAAAAGATGGAACTGTGTCACTGATAACTGTTGCCTTCGCAGTTGGGGGGAAGACCAGGGAAAGACCAGGGGAATTGATCTCCTGGGAGAAATCATCAGGATGTTTTACATACAGATGTGCTGATAACCAAGAACCTTTCTGGTTTACTCCAGAGCCCCTTTGGCCACATCTGCGTTCTTTCTGCAATATACAAGGGTTTATTTCAGGACAGCACACAACCTTGCACGTCTCCTCTGCCTTGGAACATTTTGCAACAGCCATCCCCATCTGTTCTGCGAAGACTGGTTGGCATCAGATCTTCCCAGTAGAAATTCTGGAGTAATTTGTTCATGTTCCGTTAGCATTAATTACACCCTCCAGAAATAACTGTTTGCTAGCCCCCGTTAGTTCCCAGCAATTCCGCGAGCTGACCTTGCCAGCAGCCAACTCCTGGCATCTGCGTCTTGAGGCTCTAAGTGAGACGTTGACATCATCTCCCTCTTTTGCTGTAGATGAGTTTTGCTCTTCTAATACCATTCAAAATGTTCTCTGATAATTCCGCCATCCATAAAACAATCTGTTACATTAATGAAAAGCGTCACACTTTCAAGCACAGAAAAGGGTATTCTTCCCATTTTCACCGCCACCACTCCCAGTCATCCATCAAAACCACCATCCTTAAATAAAATAAAATATAATCCCCCACTCATCCAGATTGGCCTCCTATCATGAAGACAGGGGGGCTTGTTTTCTTAGGAAATCACTGCCATGTGGAACCAACCTGTTACCGTCCTCGGTGTTGTCAAAATAGGCAGCAACAAGCACAGATCAAAGCTATCCAAATAATGCATATTGCCAGGAATCTCAAAAATACAGCGCCCAAGTTATGAACATTCTGTGAAATCCAGAAAGCCATCATTTAGAAGAGCACGTCTCCATCTGGACTCAGATCTGTGCGGGTACAAATCTTGGTTTGCCACGATTGCGAAGGGATCAAGCTGTACGTTTACAGGGTTGAGCATTTTGCACAAGTCCAAAGGGGATTTTTTACTTTTTATTTGCAGATTCCTAAACTGTTTTGCAACCAAAAGTTACCATACCCATGTATAATAAAGCCAAGATAGACTACAAAAGATTACATAGTAAATTACCTAAAAGCAATAATACTATCTCTACAGTTGTACAATTAATTCCGTAAAATGACTAGGCCGTCCTTCAGGGAAAGTCTTCTTAAACAAAAATATCTCCAAGAGATGTCAAAAACACCAGGTACTCTCCCCCTTTCCATTGGTAACTGATTCCAGAGGGCTGGAGTGGCAACGCTAAAAACCCTGTTTCAAATCACCTCAGGGCAGTACTCATAACGCCTTATCAAAGGCTTGCTTCCAGCACAGAGATGGAGAAATATGTCAATTTCATATTATTTCAGTTTCTCGGTTTTTCAGTTCAGTTCTTGCTAAGTTCAGTTCTCCACATTTCCACAGCAATTTGCAGCTTTCATTTTTCAGTGTGCACAAAAAAAAAATGGTCAGCATTTTAGAGCACATTTCTCCCAAAGGCCTCAGTGTAAAGGCAGTTTCCTAAGTTCCTATGTTCTTTCCCCACAAGAAGAAAAGAGGACTTTTACTTTAAGGCTAATAGAGGAACCAGGGGTGGGTGGGTTGTTGGGATCCCAGCTTTGGAGGGAAGACATAAACTTCCCCTCCATATGCACTGTGGTCCCAAAGAAAATGGCACCCCTATGTATTTATTATTAATTTTATTTATTTTTTAAGCCCCAATGAAAATCTCCCCTTCTGCACTTATGATTTTTATTTTAATGCACTTTCTAAGGATGCATTTAATGTCCTGTCTTATTCTGACACACTAACAAAAACATAACAAGGGATTCAAAAAGACAAAAGAGAGATTTCTCCAGAGACGAGCATTAAAAAATCAGGGCTGTCGCTGTCAAATAAGGACATTGTGCACAAACAGCCTCAACTATGGTTTTGAACCCTCGAGGCTGGCAGTGCCGCTTCTCCTGCATGACCCAGCTCTGCCAGGGCAATCAGTATTAAGAATGCCAGCGCTGGGACGTCTTAATCCCTTGCACAGCAAAGGCTCCTGTGTCACAAACGGAGGATTATGACTGCTGCAGGGGATTCCAGCGGAAACAGAAGCTGAGCTGGAAAGGAGAAAGCTCATCAGAACTCAGATGTCAGAGGCAGTGGATAGACGAAGCAGAATTTAATGCAATTTGCCTGCCTCTATTTTGTGTGTCCCCCCCAGCAAAAACACTTCCCCATCCAAGGAGCCCCCTGCGATCATTACCACCATATGCCCTAATGTCACTAAAAAGCCCTTTGTGTGTGCCCAGATCCACAGCAGAGCATGTATCTGGCTGCCTTTGAAGGAGGGTTTGTCACCCTGCTGCATATCTGCAGTGATTAGACGCTGATACCACTCCTGATGTGGCGACCACAATGACCCCGCAGAGGGTGACTGCAAGCCCAGAGCAGTAATGCATGCAGAGGCTCAACAGCCAGCCTCCTCCTGAGCATGTATAATTGTGCTACTGTTAAGGATTATTTGGAAATAAATAATAAAAAATACTGTATGTAAATGTCCTTATTTAGATCTATGATGTGGCCACATTTGGAACAGACTGTGTGTGTACAAGTTTGGTTGCTGCCGCTTGAAAAGGAAGTTTATCGTTATTCTTATTGAATTTGCCGTTTGCTTTATCTTGCCCAGCAAGATATACTAATGTGCACACAGATGACTTCAACTGCTTTCTACAGAGTAGTTCAGGTGCATCTGTCAGACTTTGATATCTAGAAAAACACCTAAATACCCAGTCAAAATACTCATCTATCACAAAAACTGCAAGCAAGATTTCAATATCTCCAGAACTCTTCATCAGGAAAAGCAGTGAAGAAAGGGAAATAGGCAGAAAGCTTTCTTGCTGTTGATGCTACGACGCCTGCATTTTCTCAGGGTCTTAAGACATCACGTAGGAGGAGATTGTAGTCTTAACTGGATTAGTCCAGAATCCATAGTAGGGCAATACCTTTACAGTGGTACCTCGGGTTACAGGCGCTTCAGGTTACAGACTCCGCTAACCCAGAAATAGTACCTCGGGTTAAGAACTTTGCTTCAGGATGAGAACAGAAATCGTGCTCCGGTGGCGCGGCGGCAGCAGGAGGCCCCATTAGCTAAAGTGGTGCTTCAGGTTAAGAAAAGTTTCAGGTTAAGAACGGACCTCCAAAACGAATTAAGTTCTTAACCCGAGGTACCACTGTATTAAGCTAACACTACTTCCTTTGCTTTTTCTGTTACCTAGAAGTTAGGTGTCTGTTGTGGCGTTAATCTGATTATTTGGTGAATTAATCAACTAAACTAACAGGGAGCCATCGCTGGCTCCCACTCAGATGTTTGACAGCAAATGAGGGAGAGCACACTGAATCCAGCCCCCCACCCCACCCCAAATAACCAGGTGAGCAAGTGCGGGGGGGGGGGGCTCCGTACTTCCAGCCACTTCTCTCCCTGCAGAGAGACATGTAAGAGAGAATGTAAGAAAAGCACGCAGATACTTCATTTATTCTGCAGTTCCGAGTGGAAATGGGTTCTGGCAGAATTGGCCTGAGCCTCGAAGAGCACATTGCACTGGAAGAGGAAGTGAGAAAGGGTGACAATCATCCAGGAACCTTTGTGTGCACAAGTATCATGTTAGAATCACATAACTGTAGAGTTGGAAGGGATGCCATGGGTCATTTAGTCCAACCCCCTGCAATGCAGGAATCTTGGGGGATCCTGCACTAGAGTATGGAAGCTAGAAAGCCGTGCCAGAGGCTTTAATGTTTAGCTGCCCCTCCTCTCAAAAAAAGCACTGATTTTTCAAGTACGGTATTTAAACTGAGTCCATGACTCTGCAAGCAATCAATTACCTTAACATTTTTTTAAAAAAATTGTTTCACAATCAGGACTGAGGACTCCATTGTCGTTTAAAAGAAATAATTTTTTGGGGGGAGGGTGCACGGACAGGGCTTGTAAGCAGTTTTACATCTCTGCGTACTAACATCTGCCCCATCTTCGCCACCTCCCCCCCCTCCACAAGATGCCCACTGATGATTCTCCAGACAGATTGTACAAATGTCATCAAGGAAAAGGTCAGCGGATGGCGCTGGCTTGATAATATCTCCTACAAATCTGCTGCTGCTGCTGCATCCCACGGGGCATCTGGTCCGCCACTATGAGAAAAGGATGCTGAATAGATGGGTCATTGGCCTGAAGCAGCAAGCTCATCCCGTGCTCTTAAATGACCTCTGACACTTGTGAATTGCAAGGGACATTCCTCTGAGATTCTCCAACCTGGTTTCCTCCAGATGATCTTGGACACCATCATCTTGACAAATGCCCTATTGGGGGGGGGGGTATTCTTGCTGAGTCTACATGAAGGTTGAGGCCTGGGATGAAGAAGGAAGAATGAATACCTCTCTCCCCTCCTTGATGGTAGTGCAACATAGACCAAGATCTGATGGAGAGGATTTCCTGGATGTTCCATCTATACAGAGGCAGCTGCTAGATTGGGCAAACTTTAGCCCATTTGAGTGTCAGCTCTGGCCCAGCCCGCTCTTCCAAAGAAGCTATGGAGGGACACTGTGACCTGCCTCCATCCTGACCCCCATGCTGCAACCCTCCTCATCAGCCTGGTGGGGGGTCAGCAGCTCCCCCAAATCCTTGCATGCTCTGCCTTGCAAAGAGGTAATTCGTTACTGCACACCTATGGGGAGCAAAACTCCAAGACAACACCCACTCCAAGCACTGCAGACTGACCCCTATCCACAAGCCCTAGCGGGTTGTGTGGGGCTCCCCTCCATCTTGCACCCGGATCCTTTGCACATATACTTGGGAGCATGCCTGACAGAAAGCCATCACTCCCAAGCAATGCATGTTTACTAGGGAAGCAGTCCCAGAGAATTCAAGGATGGAGCTCCCTGTCTCCAGAGCCTTGCACTCCATCCCCTACTACACACTTACTCGGGAGTAAACCGCAGAGGACGCATTGGAGTCCATCCCCTAAGCACTGCTGCCCATAAGACCTGGTGGATTCTATGGGGCTCCCCAACCTTGCACCCCTACCCTTACACGCTTACTCAGGAGTAAACCGCAGAGGACACATTCTTGTCCATCTCCCAAGCACAGCTGCTCCCAAGCCCTGGTGGATTTTGTGGGTCGTCCCCCTCTTTCCTTCCCTCTCTCCCTCCCTCCATGCACCGCGATCCCCTACACGCTTACTCGGGAGTAAGCCGCAGAGGGCGCATTGGAATCCATCCCCCCAGCACTGCTGCCCACAAGCCCTGCTTTCCCCCTCCCTCTCTCCCTCCTTGCACTGCGATTCCCTACAGGCTTACTCCCGAGTAAGCCTTAGCAGAAACCCCCTCCTCCTGCTGCTGCTGCCATGCCCGCCTGTCTGGGCGTCTCCTGCGCAGGCATCGTCCGGCGGCCGCCCATCCGCGCCGCGGCGCGCCCAGTCAGCGGGTCGGGGCGGAGCCGGCGGCGGGAGGAGGCGCGCTCAGGTCGGATCAGCTCGTCTGCTGCTCGCCTCTCGTCCGCGATGGCCACCGACGAGCTGGCCGACAAGCTGAGCCGCCGCTTGCAAGTGGAGGAGCACAATGGCGAAGCCGAGCAGCAGCCGCCCGAGCACCAGCCGGAGGCCGAGCCGGAGCCCGAGCCGCCGGCCTTGGACAGCGGCGCCGACGGCGAGCTGAGCGCCAAGTTGCAGCGGCGCACCGAGCTCAACGACCCCTCGCAGCTCTCGCCCGGTGGCGGCGCCCAGCACCGCGTCTTCAGCCCCTACACCGAGTTCCGCGAGTTCTCCCGGAGGCAGATCAAGGACATGGAGCGGCTCTTTCGACAGTGAGTGGCAAAGAGGTCTCTGAGCATGAGCAGAGTGCCTTCTCGCTTTTGCTTTCCTTTCCCCACTCCCGGAATCTGGGAAGGCTGCGATGGGGGAATTTCTCTTCCTGCACCCGCCCCACCCCTCGCTCTGACCCCGGCAGCCTTTTCCCTCTACAGAAAAGCACTCTGTACTAGCTCAGGAGCCTTTCTGTTTCGTGCGTTCCAGGGGCTGCTTGTCTGCTTTGGTATTTCTGGTTGCCGAAGGAGAAACCCAGTTCGATTGGATGGAAGGGGCTGCCTTACATTTTATGCTGGTCCCCACAGCGTGGGGGTGGGGGCGTTAAAAAGATCGAAGGGAGAGGATAGGATATGGTTAAAATTAGGGGTTAAAGTCGGGGTACATAGACACACCTTTTCTTCCACCATGTGAGATCTGCCCTTCTTTGTACGACATCAGCATGTCAGAGGTATTTTTAAGGTTATACGGAGAGGTTGCGGAGACCCCCCACTTCTAGAGAAATGGGGTGTTTTGTTACAGCGCTGCGTCTGCAAGTTTCAAGTCTGGGGCAGTGCTTGGATTCTGGGGTTGGGGAGAGGTTGAGTGACAATAAAGAAATCCCCAATGACCCCCATTCTCTTCTCTCCCCCCTCCCATGGTTCTGTTCCATTGATGGCTCCCCTCTATGCCTTCTCTAGAACTTCATTTTTTAAACAACAACAACCACTTGTAATTCAAGTCCTGGTCTGGGGGCAAAGATTTCTGGGTGCCACCATTTCTCTCAAGTGCCCTCTTCTTTCTCTCTCCCTCCCCCACTTCACCAAGGTGCCAGGGCTTAAGACATTTGGATGCCAGATACAGAAAATCTAAATCCCCCCCTTCTGTATGCACTCCCCTTGTACACTCATGAACATGGGTGCACTTGCACCGCCCAGTTTTCATGTATGAATGGAACCTGCCGAGACTGCAGCCGTATTGTGGGGTGGGTGGGGAGCACGGAGGGGATTTTCCCTTGTTTTCCTTACCTGTCTGGAAACCTTATTGCTCCTCCCCCTTTCCCACCACCACGTCACCACCACTAAATTCTGCTCCCTTTTGACAGAAGAAGGGGAGTCATTAGTATTCTGAGCCACACCAGGAGCAGGGAAATCCAGGCAGGGGTGGGCAGAGGTTGGCTGGGTGAAAATGCGCTGCCTTAAATCTTTCCGGTTTTCCTGCAGCGCTGCAAACCCCGAACTGTTTTGTGCAATGTGCAGATCAGAAAAATAAAATGAATTCTCCCTCTCTCTCTTTGCAAAGAAAGAAAATCCAGAAAACCTCCACACACACACACACACACACAATAACATCAGGAGGGTGTAGTTGCATGTGGGAATGAACCATCTCAATTTCCTGAAAGGCATGCTTGTGTGTGAGGGGAGGGAGGGAGGGGGGAGACTAATGTGAGCCAGGCCTCAGCACTAGATTTACTGGAGATGGGGCAGGTGGGCATGTACAGAGTGCTCTTTGCTTACCACTGAGGGAACCATAGCTCGCTGCCACACACCTGTAGTTAGAGGCCATGAGGGCACGGTAAAGGTGACCCCCACCCTGCAAAGGCTTTCTGTGTAGAAGAGACGAACACTTGGGCAAAGTCGGCCCATGGGTCCATTGAGCTCAGGATTGTCTGCAGTGACTGGCAGATGCACCTTACCTGGAGACGCACCTGAGACCTGCATTCAAAGCAGAGATCCTCTGCTGCTGGGCTGCAGTGCCCTTCCCCATGTAAAGGCATTTCCAGACAGGAACACTTCCAGCTTAGTGATGAGTGATGCCCACCAAACCAGTCCCAAGGGGGGAGACTGTGCATCTCTGCGACCTGGGCAGCCCCAGAGTAATAAGCCCCTATGATGATGCAAATGTAAAACCAGAGACATCTAGCTCCTATTTTCCTGGCAGACATGACTTTTCTGTCTGTAAAGGCATTTCCTCTTCGGAAGAGCCGGGTTGCAAGAGGCAAAGCGACACAGCAAGGACCGCCGTACCTTTCCCAGCTCCCTGTTTTTTTCTTCTGCCACAGCTCTATTCTGGGCTAGTTTTGGGGTGCAAGAATCCCAGGGGGACTGCTGTGCTTTTTTGATCCAGATGAGTTTCCTGCATGTCTGATAAAAATGGACATTCCCTTGAGCTCTCTGCACAGTTTCCATTTGTGCAGGCCATGTGCTAAATTCTTTAGTAACTTGCTAGCCCCAGCCTTGGGTTCCTGGATGTTGGACTACATCAGCCAATAGTCCAACATCTGGACTATGGCCAATAGTAAAAGGTGATGCAAGCTGTGGTTCAGCTACAGATTGTACATCTGTAGAAATGGTCATATAGATTTTAATGTCGTAATGGGATTCTTTCATTGTGTGTTTTTAATTATCCTGAATCTTAACAATGTTGGGTGATAGGTTTTTATGTTTTTATCTGGGCAGTAAGTAGTAAATAATAATAATAATAATAATAATAATAATAATAATAATAGCATAGTTAGTAAGAATGATAATCACAGAGGAGCAATAATTGTGGAAATGGTTTTGTTTTTTAGATTGTGTACTTTTTTGTCTTTTGCTTCATTGTTACCTTTTCTTGTGCACTCTTTCAAGAGCTGTGAAGCAGTTTATACAGTTATCAAATAAATAAACAAACCCAACATCTGAGGACCCAAAGTTGGGAAATGTTCCAGGAGAATAAGTCATATAGAAGGACAGCTCTGTCAATGGCTGTTAGGTGTGATAGCTCAATAAAGCTCCCTTATTAGGTGCAGCAGACCCAGATTTTGGGGGTGAGCAAGTTGTGACAGCTGTTGTCTTCTTGCCATAGATCTCCATCTGATAATTGTTGGAAGCAGATGGACCTACCTTGACCTGTTTCAGCAAGGTTGCTCTTAACAAATGGCACAAAATAAGACCTTGGCTTCAGGCAGGAGTAGCCAATGTGTTACCATCCAGATGTTGCATCTCCCTTCAGTCCCAGTCAGCAGTCAGGGATGGGAATTTTAGTCCATAACATCTGTAAGCTGCCTATGAAGGCACAAGCCCTCAGGTCCCTACGCAACTCGATCACAAATTGTCCTTTTCTGTCCTTGTGCAATGCAGTCACAAGCGCACTCAAGCCCTCGTGCCTTGCACAACCTTTACGGCTGATCTGCAGTGTTTTCTTATGAGAGGCTATGAAATGTATTTTGCTTTAGATCCCTGGCCTCATCCTTCACCTCCCCACCAAAATAACCAACCCCTCACCCTCTAAACTCAAAGCCACTCATGAGATGACTGGCAGAATCCGTGACCAAGGAAGAGAGACGGTGGAAGAAGACTGGAGGAAATTTAAAGCTTATCTTAAAAACTATTATAAAATTAATGAATGCTAAAATGTCAAGGGCAATGTAAAAAAAAATAAGATTCCAGCTGTAAATGATTGGGTAAAAGAAGAAGGAAAGGAAAAGAGTTTAAAAGTTAATAGAAGTGAGGGGTTGCTGAAGAAAATTATTAAACAGGGATGCAGAAAAGGGAGGCATGGGGAAGTCGATGAAATGAAATGAAAAAAAGGTTATGAAATTATACGTGTTTATATGTTTGTTTGTTTATGTATTGTGTTGTGTACTGTTTAAAATTTATGTTGGAAAATCAATAAAAATTTATATTAAAAAATAAAATAAAAAATAAACTCAAAGCCACTCATGCTGGTTTGCAGTGAAACAGCTTAACGTTCCATGGAATAGGAAGTGGTCACTGCAGACTCTTCTCTGTCTGGGCTAGAATGAGCTAAGATTGGGCTTGGTCAGATGGCTAAGGATTTGATGATGAAACAACTATATGTGTTTAAGAAAAAGACAGACCTGTAAAGGGAAAATTTAAATGTTTGATGTCTTACTGTGCTTTTATACTTTGTTGGAGTGGTTAGGGCAACCCAGTCAGATGGGCAGGGCGCAATTATTATTATTATTATTATTATTATTATTATTATTAGTTCATCAGCTTCAGAAGCTGAGATAGAACAAGTTTTGCTGTCAGCACAGTCCATTTCTCCACTTCCTCTCTGGCATGTGCAATCAGACCAGGAAGTCTCTTAATTCCATATCGGTTCCTGTTTCATCCAAACCAGGAAATTATAGTTAGCAGTTTCAGAATAAGCCAGGATATAAAACCACAGTTTGAAATTGGCTTAATGCCTTGGCTTGTTCCTAAGTGGGTAACTCTTGTTTCCCAGCATAGAAAAATACAGGAAACTATATTTAATTACAGGTTTATTAGTTTGATTGCTTGGTTGCAGCAGGAAGAACAGTTGTGGATGACGATCCCCAAAGCCACAGCAGCATGGCTAGTGCTCAGGAATTATGGGAGTTGTAGTCCACAACATCTGGAGGGGTACCACGTTGACTCTCTCTGACATGTGAAGCTTTAACCTTTTCACTGCTGCCTTCCTGGTGCAAATCCCACCCCTCCCATGTTGAAAATCAGGAGTGCCCCACTCCAGTCACTTGCTGCTGCTGCTGCTGCTGCTGCTGCTATTGCTATTTCTGTAATTATTATTTTATGGGTGTTTAAACTGGGATGTTTAGTGCCGTGTCTACTTGGAGCCTCAGTGTTGTTGTTGAAACATAAAGCTCCAAGTGTTTTAGTCTTTCTTCATAGGGCAAGAGAGGTCCCCTGCCCCAAGGAGGCTGCAGTTTAACCCAGACTTATAAATGACCGCTCCAGCTGGGGAAAGTAGAATATGCTGCGGGAGATGATCTTTCTGGTTTAAATTACAGAAGCTGCAGAGAGACAGCAGGCAGGTGAACCGTGCTTAGTGTTTCTCTTTTGAAATCCAGCCTTTTCAGCACCTGAAATCTGGTATCACGCTGGAGCCTGCATTGGGTCAGAATCTCTTGCTGCTAAATTCCTCTACCTGTGTCTGTTGCTGATGTCAAGCCAAGGTCCTCTGTGGTGAAAGAGGCAGCATCTGTCCTTAGCAAGGGAAATATAAAGCAGGCTGGAGTGCTGGGGGTGTCCCAGAGCACTTGAACCACTCCCTCTGAAGTTGCCTTCCTTGTTTGAAATGCGTCCTTGGCTGCAGTGCAGGGTTGAGAGTGCGATTGCAGATGAGAGGCTGGCCAGGAAAGGAGAGAGGAAGTTGCAGGCTGATGCACCCAGGAAGCTTGTCCTAATTCATTCACCCCGTGCTGTGAAAATGCAGCAGAACAGAGAGGAGCATGCACAGATGTAGCAAAGCAGCAGAGCAGCGACTGTGTCACCTATCTTTTGCAATCCTGTGCTAGGAGGGAACAATCAAATATTAGCTGAACAGGAACGTCCTGCGAAAGTTAGTTGTGTGAATGACCCAAATGCTGCAGCAAATGATGATCAGGTAGCCCAGGGATCATAGAATCATGGAATTGTAGTGTTGGGAGGGATCGTCTCGTCCAACCCCCTGCAATGCAGGAATCTCAGCTAAAATATCCATGACTGATAGCCATCCAACCTCTGCTGAAAAACCTCCAAGGGAGGAGAGTCTCCCACCTTTCAAGCCTCTGTGAAACAGCTCTTATTGTCAGAAAATTCTTCCTGATGTTTAGACAAAATATCCTTTCCTGTCACTTGAATCTGTTTGTTTGGATCCGTCTGGAGCAGGAGAAAACTAGCTTGTTCCATCTCTCATGTGACAGGCCTTTAGATATTGGAAGATGGCTATCATATCTCCTCTCAGTCTCCTCTTATCCAGGCTGTGCGTACCCAACGGCCTCAACCGTTCCTCATCAGGCTTGGCTTCCAGGCCCTTGATCATCTTGGTTGCCCTCATCTGCACACGTTCCAGCTTGTCAATATCCTTCTTAAATTGTGGTGCCCAGAAATGAATGGTCCAGGGTCCTCAAGATCTTGGATAGAGTGAGGTGTGTGAATGTGTGTAAGTAAAAATGTTCAGGCTAGGCTGATGGGAGTTGGGGGGGCAACATCTGGAGGTCCATCAATTCCCCACATCAAGTTTAGGATCATTAACAGGGAGCGTGTGAAACCATGGATATGCTTTGAGAAAGATCTCAGCAAGAAACAGACGGGCAGTGGGACTCCACATGGCGCCTGCGAGGCTGCAGTAGTAACAATACACTTGATGTAAAACGATTACAGGGTTCCATTACGCTTCCTTGCAAGGGACAACTCAAGTGGAATCATCTATGGTGTAGGTTTGCACTTCAATGCGAAACTACCTCATTTCCAACAGTATGCGGACCAAAACACAGCCGCCTCTTAAAATCCTCACATCCCCCAGTTTTGCCGTGCGATTCTCCCATCAAAGGCAGGAGTACAAAGATGCATCTGTTAGGGGGAAGTGTGCACGGCAGGGCAAATCATAATAAAAATAAATGCATTGGCGAAAATTGCTTGCAGAAATGTGTATATAAGCCAAAATTGCACACAGAAATGTGTTCTTTAGGAGGAACGGGCGATAAAATGCTAGCGGGTTTTTGTGATGATCTTTTTAAAAAAAATAAATCACAAACTGATGTCGAAAGATGGTATATGGAACTTAAGAGAGGAATAAGAAAAAAAACAACCCACCACTTTAGTGAAATCCCAAATTGTCAGATTCTGTACATCTTGGCTACAGTTTACTAGGGCAGCCAGGAAGACAGATAAAGATGGGGTCAGGCTGACCCTGCTGACTATTCTTGAACCAGGTGTAGGGAACCCATGGTGGTTGAACTAGATGACAATTTGCTTACAACTCTACAATTCTATGATACTATACTCCTCCAGATTTTATTGAACTATAACTCCCATCTGCCCCAACAAGTATAGCCAGTGGCTAGGGATTATGGGAGTTGAAGTTCAGCAACATCAGGAGCAGGTGGGGGGGAGAGAAAGTCAATTCAGTTCACATTTAAAGCCAAACTTTATCTAATTCACACTTTCTGAAACAGAAAGAAACCACCCTTCTTCAACCAATATTGGGGGGGGGGGAGAGAATGTGCCTAAAATGAATATACTTGTGAGAATAACATACAAAAACGCAATTTATTGGGGGAAATTGCTTGCCAAAATGTGCACGTTAGTTAAAACTGCATACAAAGTTGTGTTCCTTAAGAGAGATTTGCACTAAAATGCTGAAGAATTTTCATGAGGATTTTTTTTTTAAAAAAAAGGTTTAGAGGGCCACAACAAGCTCACCACACACAGCATGCCTTAATAAACCAAATCCACATGATACAAAATTTGCTGTTTTATGGACAATGGTGTGACAAACCCGAAACCGCTTTCCCTCTGCATCTGACACCACGAGACGTACCGCAACTATCAAGTTTCCTTGCTTCCTGTCTCTTTGTTCCCGTAATATGCATTTTCGCCTTCCTCTTATTGCGACCTGTTCCTTTTCTGTTATTAACATTGAGTTGTTGTTTTTTCTGGCTGGGGCCAGTTTGCAGTATTTCCCATGCCGCCTTCCATACCTGGAGGTCCTCCCCCTTGTTGCAATTGCTTTTCCTGCTCAGACACTCTCAAAACAGCAACCTTCTCCCTGCAAGAGCTCTTAAGTATTCGGCTCTCACTTTCCGTCACTTATCATTGCTTAGTTTGCCAAAGCAGAAAGAAACTATTATCTAGAGGAAAAGGCAACAAAGTGCAGTGGTACCTCGCAAGACGAAAAACTCGCAAGACAAAAGAGTTTTCCGTTTTTTGAGTCGTTCCGCAAGACGGATTTCCCTATGGGCTTGCTTTGCAAGACGAGTTTGTTTCCTTTTTCTTAAAGCCGCTAAGCCGTTAATAGCCGCTAAGCTGCTAAGCCGTTAATAGCCGCTAAGCCGTTAATAGCCGTGCTTCGCAAGACGAAGAAACTCGCAGAACGAATTAATTTCGTCTTGCGAGGCACCACTGTGTTTTTGTGGCACCTTAAAGACTGGCAGATTTATTATGGCATAAGATTTCGTGGACTACAGATGCTTGACGTACAGTGGTACCTCGGGTTACAGACGCTTCAGGTTACAGACGCTTCAGGTTACAGACTCTGCTAACCCAGAAATAATACCTCGAGTTAAGAACTTTGCTTCAGGATGAGAACAGAAATCGTGCTCCGGCAGCAGGAGGCCCCATTAGCTAAAGTGGTGCTTCAGGTTAAGAACAGACCTCCAGAACGAATTAAGTTCTTAACCCGAGGTACCACTGTACTAGCCTGTGTGGCAGGGGTTTGTGCTCTCTCTCACACACACTAGGGACTGCTTTGCCTGCTTACTCTCCTCGCCAAACCCACCTACACCTTTGCCATCTTTTCTTCCCCCACACTCGTCCCTTCACAGCTCACCCTGATCCCTAACTCCTTTTAATAGCATTGTTTAACACAGAAAAGGAGCATGTCGGAGAGCGGTTTGCTGAGACATTCTCTGAAACACACTGTCTCCCTCCTTTAAACAGCTTGCCTGGACTACTTCTTGCTTGCTTGCCTGCTGTTCTGTCATCCCGCTGTGGTTGTCTATCGGCGGCCACACACACTGCAGCGTGATGACAGCCTTACAATATTGTTATATAGTAAAGACATACACGAGTATGTCTGATCGTGGAAGTGGGGGTTGTACATATGTAATTGATTGGGGAAGATGTAGTTCAAGGTACAATCAAGTCAGAAGGGAAATGAAATGCAGAAAAGTAAACATTCAGTGGCCATTCATTAAAAAAAACAGGCCAGCATTGGTTAGCCAACAAACACAAGTGATGTGATAAAAATCCATCGTCCCGACTCAGTGATAGCATAGAACCTCCTGACTTATTGCAATTCACTGGTTTCACACTCCACACTCCCTTTGAAGTTGCCCTGCTTTAGTCTGCAGCCATCTTTAGTTTCAGAATTTCCTGGGAGGTTGGAATGTTTTGCCACCGAGTTTCTTGGATATTGCCATTTGATGTCAGATTTGTGGCCATTTATCCTTTGCATAGAACCTGCAGGCCAACAGATGTTGCTGGACTCCAGCTCCCATCATCCCTGACCATTGGCTGTGCTGGTTGGGCCTGATGGGAGTTGGAGTCTAGCAACATCCAGACTGGTTGCCACTGGTTCCCTGTGCCTGTTGTAGAGATGGTCCTGTTTGCCGTACGTAGAATGCAAGTGATAGCACATTGGAAGATGAGCTGGGGAATTAACCCCTGATGTTGTGGATGACATTATTAGGTCCTGTGACAGTGTTGCCAGAGTGGACATGGAGGCAGAATTGGCATCTGGGTCTGTTGCAGATTATTTATTATGCACTCTAGTATGCAGCATTGTCTGGGAGTTCTAAGAAGCAAAACAAAAAATCAGTGAACATTTGAAATCAGCGGATAATATCAGTGCAGTTTTGAAGGTTCAGTTCACCACCTTGATTCAAAATGGCATCCAATTGTGTCCCAGAATAGGTGAAATCCTGCTTTTCAGTCCCAGGAACTGAAAAAAATGGTTACAGTATCTTAAGGGATATCCCAGTGCATAGCAGACAGACAGATGATTTTCCAATGTGTAATATAGTAGTCTAACAGACAGTACCTGGCATTGATTGGGAATTCTAAGAATCCAAAAACTACTAAGATATATAAATGGAAAAATTGTTTTAGTTTCAAAATGGAAAGAAAACCCATGTTTTCATTCTAATGCTACAGAGTAAACTATAATCCTGCCCAAATTTGGTAAAAACCAATGCAGTTTTATAAGTTTCCATCTGCCATCTTGATTCAAAATGGCGTCCAGTTGTATCCAAACATGAATGCAAACCTTCTCTTTGATTGGAACCATCATGCCAAATTTGGTGCTGATATCTTGAGTCTGAATGCATAGAGAATAGATGGACAAATAACTTTCCAGAATATAGATATCGTGGGAGGAAGAAGATGATGGAATTACAAATATGTTTGTGAGTATTTTGAGATGTCACAGGGTGCTTTATGACTTTCCCCTCTCATATAGCTCAGTGAGACCTCCCTCTGCCTACCCCCCCACCTAACACAGAGCAGACCTGAGATGATAATTGTTCTGATTTTACAAAGCACCTGAATCTGTCCGCACATAGATTAAATAGGCTGTAAACCTGCAGCGATGCCCTTCTGTCATCCTGAGGAGCGCAATTCACAGGAAACAAATCTTGTGCAGGCTCCGCAGAGATGGACCTCGCAAATAATTTAGCCGGGCTGACGCAGGAGGCTATCGGAGCGAGGCTTTTTCCACCCGACATAAAGATGCTTCCAGGCACCCCCTACGGCTGAAACTCTCCCTGTGGCTGCCGTCCAACTTGGCTCCGTAATTGATTTAGTAATGCAGTATGTCACATGCAGCCTGATTTTAGCTGAACACTTGAGAGAATATTTCATACTTTCTTTTTAACAGAGAGGGGGTGGGGGGTGGGGCGTGGATTGCACTGTTTTGCCAGGACATAGTCTTGTCCCAACTGCAGTCTTTTTCTACTGGTTTGGTTCATTGCAAGTTAGTCGAGGGAAGAATGCTTGCATGTGTGAACTAACATATACTAGCAGAACATGGGTGGAGGGGAATCCTCAGGCCCAGGAATCCAATGTGGCCCTCTAAGCCCCTCCACCCGGCCCTCAGAAACCTCCTCTGGCCACATCCCCTCCCCAGTCACACCCCTTAATGTGATTTGTCCTTGAACTCTGATAATGCTTTTTGCAACCCTTGATTTGAAAAGAGGTCCCCACCTGTGGTGGGTTTCAACTCCCACTATCCCTGCCCATTGGTCATGTTGGCTGAGGCTGATGGGAGTTGGAGTCCAACAGCCTCTGGAGGCACCCAAAGATCCCCCACCCCTGCAGTGGGGGAGATACCCACGCCTCTCAGCTTGGCAATCTGAGTGCATTCAGGGTGCTTTCAGCTGCCTGCATTTGTTCAGGCACTGACAACATGGGATGATTCATAGCAGTCATGTTTTAAGACTGGTCACCCTAACCATATCTCACATCTCTTGCTCGGTTTGTCGATCCTAATCTGGGCAGGCAAATACTAGCCAGCCTGATGCCCAGAGAGCATTACATGGAAGCAATAATATTTCCTGCTGCTGCCCCCCTACCAACCCCCAGAGTAGGAACAAGAAGTTTCCTTTATTTGTCCCATAGCCTGGTACCAGCCCGTGGAACAACTCTGCTCTCTGCATCAAGCAATAAAGCTTTTACGGCTTCCTTGCCTTTCTGCAAATTAGTCAGACCAGTAGGTTGGTAACTGTGGATGAGTAAACCAACACCCCTCCAATCTATAAGATTGGGGGTGTGAAAAAACACACACACAGAAAACTGTGAAATAGTCACAAGTTTCTGCATCTCTTGAGCAAGTCTGCCAAATCTGCTTCCCCCACCCTGTGTCTGTTCTGAATGCCGCACCGATCTGAGCAGGATGTTTGATCGGGTTGAGCCGGGCTACGCTGGGCCGCGTGCCAATTTGCTCAGACTCCTCGATGCCGGGCTTTGTGTCGGAAATGACTCAGCCTCTGCTATGTGTTGCAAAGGTAAGCTCGCAAGAGCTGTGGGTGGCTTCATGGCGAATTTGCTGCGCCGCTGCCCGGAAAGGTTGGGCACGTCTTTGGAGCCCACGATTACTCAAAACGCTCCTGCATAGGAAGTTGTTTTATTCCGACAGTTTTGGCTGCCTTTGCAGATGACGCCAAACTGGGAGGGGTATTGCTAAAGCTGCAGAAGATGGAACCAGGGTTCAAGATGACCGCAACAGATGGGAGTACTGGGCCAAAGCTAACCAAATGAATTTCAAAAGGGACAAACGTAAGGTTCTGTACTTAGGCAAGGGACGCAAAGATAGGATGGGAGACAGCTGTGCATGCAAAAATGATCTAGGGCTGTGTCCCCCAACGCACACTCCCCACAGGGGGGCAATTTGATTTTTAAAGGGGGGCAATTCGAGAATGAGTTAGACCAAGTTAATGGCCTTTTAGGCTTCCTCCACGTGAATGGCCAAAATAGGGTTGGGAACCACTGATCTAAGAGGTTAGTAGACCACAAGCTTAATGTGTTGACTGTGTGATGCCGTGTCAAAAAAAAATTACAGTGGTACCTCGGGTTAAGTACTTAATTCATTCCGGAGGTCCGTTCTTAACCTGAAACTGTTCTTAACCTGAAGCACCACTTTAGCTAATGGGGCCTCCTGCTGCTGCCATGCCACCAGAGCACGATTTCTGTTCTCATCCTGAAGCAAAGTTCTTAACCTGAAGCACTATTTCTGGGTTAGCGGAGGCTGTAACGTGAAGTGTATGTAACCTGAAGCGTATGTAACCTGAGGTACCACTGTAATGCTATTCTAGGCTGCATCAACAACAAAAGTAGAGTGTTCAGATCAAGGGAGATAATCTGCTGTGGACAGGCCCCACCTGGAGTCCTGTGTCCAGTTCTGGGCACCACAGTTTAAGAAGGATATTGACAAGCTGGGAGGTGTACAGAGGAGGGCGACCAAGATGATAACAGGTCTGGAAACCAATCTGATATTCATCAGCAGACTGCCACTGGATATGGAGATTCCTTCAAGTAGAGTGGTACCTCGGGTTCCAAACACCTCGGGTTACAGACACTTTGGGTTACAGACTCCACTAAGCCAGAAGTAGTACCTCAGGTTAAGAACGGACCTCCGGAACGAATTAAGTTCTTAACCTGAGGTACCACTGTACATCAAGGGTGGAGAAACTCAGGCCCAGGAATGAAGGCAGGGAGCATAGCCCTCCAGGCCCTCACAACTCTTCCTAGCTACACTTTGCACGCTCCTGGGGCAAATCTACACTGGTCAGTTGTAATGTTAAAAATGCATTATAACAAAGTGCCAAAAGAGGGGTCTGTAGAGGAGTGGTCCATTTTACAATCAGTTTAGATCTAGCCCTGGAGTGTCTGACTTGCAATGTGCTCACTTGACCTCTGTTAAAACCTCTCTCTTGCCTTGGCAATGGATGGAAACTAGCCTACATTACAAAGTAGTGTCTGTGTGTAGAAACTAGCCTACATTACAAAGTCAAATCTGCATTTGTTGCTCCACCCACTTTTGCTTCGGGCCCCGCCCACCGCTGTCATACGGCACTCTTCTGACAACAGTTGTCCATCTCCCTTCAGCTGCCCACCCCACGATTCCTCAGACTGTCCCTTTTAACCAGGGGCCTGTGGACCTCTGGGTCTTGCTGAGACTCCATCAGCCTCCGCCAATATGGCCAAGGTGAGGGGGAATTGCATGTACAGTGGAACCTCTTTCAACACTCACTTCCTCCTCAAATTCTCGCCATGGAAGTCCGGGCAAAGCAGCTGCAGCACTTTATGATTTCAGTGGCAGTGCACTCAAAGCAACGCAGCCGTTCTCCTTGGCATCCCAAGAAAAAACCCAATGTCCCCCGCTAAACCAGGTACGAGCAATTTGCACACATGTATCTAGCTTTAATCAGCTTTGCAGAATAGTCACGGGCGTTAATCTCCTGCTCCCGGAGCAAAGAGCTACGTTAGATTAGTGGGCCTCTTCCTTCTAATCTCTTGCGGTTGGTCGACAGGCAGAGCTGTCAATTAGTCATAAAACAGAATGATGTTGGAAGCGTTCCGCCTGTTTAGAAGCACCAAAAAAATCCTGTGTGCAAGTTAAGGCTGGTAGAGTAGGTTTAAATCAGGTCTATATATCTGTCACATTGGGGTTAAAAAAAAAGTGGGAGAAAAGACTGAATCAGGAGGTCCTGAGTTCGAATTTCGGGCCTGCTGCAAACTCACCATGTGGCCTGGGCCAAGCCCTAGCAATCCCTGCACACGGAGGATGATGCCCTAATAATAAATATCACATATTTATGTGTGCTCAGTGGGTTAGAGTGTGGTGCTGGTAACGCCAAGGTGGCAGGTTCGATCCCTGTATGGGACAGCTGCCTATTCCTGCATTGCAGGGGGTTGGACTAGATGACCCCTAGGATCCCTTCCCGCTCTACAATTCTATGATTCTATGATCCTTGTCAGGGATGCAAGGGAATGTGAGAAGAGCCCTGCTGCTGGATCAGGCCAAAGGCCCACCTAGTCCAGCATCCTGTTCTCATGGCAGCCAACCAGGTGCTCCAATGGGAAGCCCACAATCAGGATTTGAACACAAGACCGCTCTCCCATCCATCAGCTGCTGTTCAGAAGCATAATGCTTCTGACCATGGATGCAGACCATATCCATCATGCCTAGTAGGCATTGGTAGCCATATCATCCATGAATTTGTCTAATCCTTTTTTCTAAGCCATCCAAGTTGGCAGCCATCACTACCTCTTGTGGGGAGCGAGTTTGGTAGTTTCTTGGCGGTCATCTTTTGATAGAAGCTTTGTATTGAAAGTATCTGTTATCGTCAGGGAGTCTTTGAAGGATGTCATTAGCCTTGACCTCCACCGGACCGCAGCAGGCCAGGTTGGCAAAGCATCAATTTGGTGCATTGAATGCATCCTTTCAAGTACAAAGCAACCACCTCCATTGAGAACCTAAAAGCCCTCCAGGGTCCATTTAGCGGTTTGGCGATGACTCCAGCGGTTTGGAAAACACTCAGTGCAAATATTAGTGAGTTTAAAATAAATTTTAAAAAATCAAATCCGGAATGTTGGAGAGTTTTCAGATGTTCCCAGAGCAACAGGGGACTATGGGGCCAAGTGGAGGGTGACCCCAACCTCCCATCGCCCCCAGATAGTTCCTACTTAAAGTGCAGCTACTGGTTTTAGTTGCAATTAGGTTTCATTTCATTCCACCTTTAATTTGTATACTGCCTTTCTATATTACCAAACACAGGGTGGTTTACGAGCTGAAGAAACACACCTTTTAACAATCTGACCCAATACAAGAATGCCATAATAAAAACAACTTCAAAATAAGCAACATACCAAATAAAGCAATATTCAACAATCCATTAGACTAGTATACTAGTACGCAATAAAATTAAATGCCAGCAAATAATGATTAAACATAAATTCACTCCTAACTATTACAACAAAACATTTCTAAAATATAATCCATAAAAAATAACAGCAAGTCACAGTGCATAAAATAACGTAATACAAACTGAGAAGCAAAGACACGCAACTTATATTATTATTATTATTTTTAAAAATCATGAACTGGTCTCTTCCCAGCTGATATCCAAATAAGGGCACCTCCAGATACTTGGAGACAGGAGGGTGGTTGGGGTTTTTTGCAGGTGTCTACTGCAACATTTTTTAAAATTATTTGAATATTTATGACATGAGCAAAGGACATGTTGTCACGCACTTTCTGGTTAGCTCCATTTTAGGAGGGCTGGCGTCCTTTGCAGACACTTCCTGTGTGCCTCAGACATCTGTCTGTACCCATGAGGCCTAGCAGCTTTGTTGGGGAAGCTGAGTTTTGAAGGATTCTCCAGTTATCAAGTGCTGCGCAGAGGCTGTAAGCCAAGGTTGCACTGCGTACCTTTGAGGGTTACTATACAAGAAGTTCGATGTGACTGCACACGTTTGCTCTGTCCTGAAGCAAAAGGGGGTTGTCATAGAAATGCACACTGCCCTTACCCACAGGGCAAAGCTCTGATCTGCATATATTTGCCCTTTGGCTGGGTTAAAAAAAGGCTGCAGACTTCACGATAAGACCTATCTTGGAACCGGAATGCAAAGAGAATCACACCCTTGCAGTTCTGATAAAAGTAGGATTGCCATATTTCAAGAAGTAAAAAAATCAGGCCAACTTTTGGGGGGAAAGTTGAGCTATTTTTGGAAAAGTTACAAAACTCCAGACATTTTGCCAATTTCCTGAAATTCCCCTCGGATGCCTATCCCATCGTTGGAATCCCAGACATGTCCGGGAAAATTCAGACATATGGCAACCCTAGATAAGAGACTCTAAGCTTTCTCTTTGGTTTCTGATGTGGAGTTTGGGAAGCCAAAACAAAACAAAACTGGTGAAGACTTAGGACGGTTCCTTGATATCCTTATGTAAGAAGTGTGGCCAAAGCACAGTTGTGGAACACTCAGGAACACCCACACTTGATTTATTGTTTCTGATGGAATCCAGTTTTAACCAGGGTTGCATTATCGAACAGGCCACCAAGACCAGCCTAGCTTTTGACCCATGGTTTTTGCAGCACCACTTCCATTTTGAGGTCTCCGGGTATTCCATACAAAAGAGGGAAGAATCTGTCCGTTTCAGCTTCCTTGGTTTCTCATTTTTTCCAGTCTTAAATTCCACTTTTCATCTTTCTACAGGAACTTGTGCTATGCAAACTGGAGCAAATCTCCCACAAACGTGGGAAGCTCAGCCCAAGCCGGGGTCCATACAGATCTTTTCGTGTGGTGCCAAGTTCAAAATCCACTGGATCCCAAAATTTGTTGACATAACACACAGCCCCACTCATTTAAGAGAGCCTTTCACGTTCCAACAGCAGCTGCCATTTTTTATTCTCCCACAATGCCTTTGGGTATCTCTCCCTGAAGATATGCCATGTTGGGGGCCCAGAGGCTCACTAGCTTTACCCCCACTCAGTTGCTAACTTGGATTGGCGGCCATTTAGACCTCAAGCCACCCTGGAGCCGTCAGCAACTGCCATCTCGTACTAATCAGGTGGCCTTCGTTACTCTCATTTGCCACCAATTAACTTTGGAAAAGCAGCACGCCTGACTTGCAAATTGGGTGGAGAGGCATAAAGAAGGAAACTTGTTCTGTCATTAGTTAATCTGTAACTGTACAGCGAAAGGAAAGGCCCACATAAATCCAAACAATAGCCTTAAAGACTGGTGGATGGAAACTCTGAGGGAACGATAAGAGCAGAGAGCTTGTGCAAAGTTGTGTTTTTTTTAAACTGAACAGGTGATTCTTTAGCGGGTTCAGGGGAGAAGACTAAACTCTTTGATCAAAATTAACAGGGAAGCTCAGGAATCAAGAAGACAAGAAATTCAAAAAAGAATGGGAGATGCTTATTACTGTAAACATGTCAAACTTATTGCAAACACGTCAAAATTATTGTAAACATGTCAAAACATTAGCAGGATTTTAAATACACTTGTAATGTAACAGAACATATAGATGATATGGGAAGAAGGAAAATTGGAGAAGTACTGATAAGCAGTTGAAAATTCAATCCCCATGGAAGGGATGGGGGGAAGTCAGGAGATTCAGAGTCATCTCAATATTTGGATTATGTGTTGTTTTTTGTTGTGAGTTTATTTGTTTATTTTTGGAAAAAATTAATTGAAAAGATATAAAAAAAGACTAGAAACTCTTTGACACGAGGGTTTTTGACTTATTGAGAGAGAGGCAACCCCATTCTGGGTTTTGCGCCTGCAAACTGTAGTTGGCATTTTGGTCAGATTCAAGATTCCTTCTTCTTTTCGCAGGTACGACGCAGGAAAAGATGGTTTCATTGACCTGATGGAACTGAAGCTGATGATGGAGAAACTCGGGGCTCCCCAAACGCACCTGGGGCTGAAAAACATGATTAAGGAGGTGGACGAAGACTTTGACGGCAAACTCAGCTTCCGGGAGGTAATAGTTACGGCGAGAGAGCCTATCCGACTCAAAAAGTAGGGTTTAGAATGCTTTCAATAAGGGATGGTGAATCTGAGGGCCACATTCCCTCATGGGCCACCTCACAGGGGCCGTGTGCTCTGGAACAGAGCCTGCCATACAGTAATCTGTGGCTCCACCCAACACTGCTTTTGGCCCCTGGAAGACTTGCTCACAGAGGTATGTGGCCCTCCAGAATAGATAAACGTCATTCTTCAAAAAATGCTCATCCATATACAGTGGTACCTCGGGTTAAGAACTTAATTCATTCTGGAGGTCTGTTCTTAACCTGAAGCACCACTTTAGCTAATGGGGCCTCCCTCTGCCGCTGCACGATTTCTGTTCTCATCCTGAAGCAAAGTTCTTAACCTGAGGTACTATTTCTGGGTTAGCGGAGTTTGTAACCTGAAGCGTATGTAACCTGAAGTGTATGTAACCTGAGGTACCACTGTAATTTAGAAATAAAGTTGTATTTGGGGGCAGTGGAGTAGCGTGGGTTGTCAGCACCCGGGGCAAGGCAAGTAATTTGCGCCCCTAACCCGTGGATTTGCGCCCCCTAACCCGTGGATTTGCCCTAACCCCAGACGTTGCGCCCGGTGCGGCTGGCCCCCCTTGCACTCCCCACGCTACGCCACTGTTTGGGGGGCAGGAAAAGGACTCTGCCAGTTGGGTCACTGGTTTGAATTACAGCCATCCACTCAACAGAAGAGGGGCCCCTCTTGCAAAAATGATTCCTGCAGTCACTTTGGATGGGAGGAGTTTAAAAAATATATACAGTGGTACCTCAGGTTAAGTACTTAATTTGTTCCGGAGGTCCGTTCTTAACCTGAAACTGTTCTTAACCTGAAGCACCACTTTAGCTAATGGGGCCTCCTGCTGCTGCTGCGCCGCCGGAACACGATTTCTGTTCTCATCCTGAAGCAAAGTTATTAACCTGAAGCACTATTTCTGGGTTAGCGAAGGCTGTAACCTGAAGTGTATGTAACCTGAAGTGTTTGTAACCTGAGGTAACACTGTATTAAAAAGCAAAGCGCAACAATGGACAGCCCAAAATAGAAGTGGATGCTGTTTTGTAGGGCTGCTGCAATAGACTCTTAATTCGTTCTTTCTTTTCTGCCCAGAAGCAAGAAATAAAAATAAAGCCAAGGCAGAAAAATCAAACTCTTTCTCAAATGGGGACGGCAGGAAAATTCTCCTTTTGAAAAAGAGGCAAAGGCTTCTGTGGAGAGGCAAAGGCTCTGGGGCAGGTGCCCTGAAAAGGAGCTGCCTTTGCAGCGATGCAGCTCAGAAAGGTTTCAGTTTGATTCCTTCCTACATGGCTGAGAGGACCAATGGGATATATAATACTGCCACTCCCCCTGCCACGAATAGCTTCTCGTGGAGGTGGAAAAATCTGCAGTGAAGAAACATTGTAGGGGGAAAGATTCTATGGCTCTGATACAAAATAGGTCCCCGGTTTTGCCCTAAAGCAGCCACCTGAATTGCTTTGGGCTTGGGCTGTATCCGAACCGCCTCTCAAAATTCTCCATCCTCTTTATAAGGCAGGGAAATCGCTTATTATTTAAAGGAGACATGCTTGTTTTCCCCCCATTCTTCAGCTTCCCCCCAACGACAAAAACAATATGTTCCTAATAAAATACAAAAGTACAGTGGTGCCTCGCAAGACGAAATTAATTCGTTCCGCAAGTTTTTTCTTCTTGCGAAGCACAGTTTCCCATAGGAATGCATTGAAAATCAATTAATGCGTTCCTATGGAAACCGCCTTCAGACCAGGT